>OY755177.1:7551016-8082203 GCA_963576735.1 Bedellia somnulentella
GCCCGCGCCGGCCCCCGCGCGGCCGCGTCCCCCGCGCCTCCGCCGCCGCCGCCGCCGCCCGTCTGGACCCCTGGCGCCTTCCCGCAAACCCGAGGAAGTCCTACCGCCCTGTACACTTCGAAGAGACGCCCGCCCGCCCGCCGTAAGTTTGAGGTAAGGCTCGCATTACTGAAAACTTTTGTGGTCTAACACTGTTGGCGTCTACGTATTCCGATGACGACAGCGGCCCTAGCGGTCGTAAGAAGTCATATTCATCTTCAACATTGTATCCCTGCAAGCCTTGATCTACATATTTATTTTTATTTGAAAGTAAATAGTCGGATCAAGTATTGATTTAAAACTTATCAATGAGGAATCATAAAACCTTATCCGCACACTAGAGCAGAGTCAGGCGTCTTTTTTTACTTGCCCTATGTAATGCATGATGATGATGTAAGAGAAACGCGCAGAATTGGTCGTTGTCTTGGTTGTTAAGCTACGGAGAAATATGTTTGTTGACATGATGGTGACAAGATATAAAACACCTCTCATAATAGCAGAGACATTTTCTTAAGATTTCTTCACCTACCCATAATGCTTTTACCGTAGAAGTTATCTCCTGGCAACCTGATCATAAAGACAAGGCCCTTATTTCTTGCAGTATTAAAGAGTTTATCCAATAATTTGATGTATTGTTAACTATTTCGTTAATTGCATGGTTCAAATACGAATAGATCCCATTCTACAACTACGCCTGAGCATTATTAAGGCGTTTTTATTTTCCTAACGAGGTATGGCCTTCAGCATTTTTTGTGTATTTTCTTTCGGCTCCCTAATGAGCTCGAAATATCTTACACAACTGTTGGTTCTAGTTTAGAAACAAAAAGGTGTGAGTGACTATCCTATAGGTACTAATAAATAAAGGAAAGAAAAATTTCGACACAGGCGGGATTCGAACCCGCGACCTCGGGTATACGCCCCCGTCGGAGGTAGGAAACGCAAACACTACTAAAACGTGTAAAAGTAATAAAGGATAGAAGAATTTCGCGCTGGCAGCCATTGACAGGGTAGCTCAATTGGCAAGAGTGACGGGGGCGTATACCCGAGGTCGCGGGTTCGAATCCCGCCTGTATCGAAATTTTTCTTTCCTTTAATTATTCTTTATTCTTTATTTATTAGTAATAATCCCCACGTGAGGTTTTCATGAACAAAAATATTTAAATTATCCTATAGGTATTCATACACTGTAAATCAGACCGAACCAAAGTTGGAGCGATTTTCGTCTGGTTCATTGTTAAATAATAAAAGCATGTCTTACAAGCGATAACGAGAGAAAGAAAGAAAGAAAAAACATTTATTTGGTAAACAATAAAAAATACAACAAAATAAAAGTAATACATGCTAGATTTTCATGCTATCAAAAAGGTCCTGCCTCAGCATAGTGTTCGACATGGAACCATATCGTACGCTGGTTTTCAGGCAAAACCCTCGATACTTAAAAATTAAGGCCTTAAATCTAATGTTAGTAACAATAGTGCGCGCAATCAGGTATTGTTTAAATTGCTGTCGACAGTTAAAAGAAACAAATAAGAGTAATAAGAATAATGTAGTGTGTAGTGCTAAGTATTTGATATTTTACTGCCAATTGCAGACTAACGAATGTTTAGAATACCTAGAAAATATAAACTATACATGTTCCGGAAATATATTTATTTTAACTAGATAACCCTATGTTCGCATGAAAAGTGAATCATATAGACATTGCTGTCATCAGTCTATATAAGGGTCACAATTAAAAGTAGTTTGAATTAAGCGCATTTACAACTTATAAAAAAATACGTATAACATGCCGAATTTAGAGAAACCAATGTTCATGCAAGTTTTTATACCAAAATATGTATGGGTTATACTAAATTTGTGTAATTATGAAAGATATATTTTTGTCAAAGTTAAAAATAAGCAATATTTCTATGTTATTATGTGGTATGTAACTAATGATTTGCTTCCTCTGTAAAGCCTAGTCACATAACTTACAGTTTGTTATATGTGCCACCTTAAAGTTCTTTCTTTCCTATGAAAAATACTTTATTTTGATTGAAATAGATTATTCCAATTCATTTACAACTAACAAGAAACTTGATCAAAATTTAATTGTTTTACTCTTGTTCGCAGTGTCTTCTAACAGAATTCTTGGTTCTGTAAACATTTCGGATTTCGCAAAGTGCCTCTAGCCTTATTTTGTAGATTGTTTCTGAACATTAACATAATTATTCTCATTTAACGGTGATGCTTCGTTTTCAAAATAACTTATTGCTTTTAGTTTCTTATTTATTACTAGTGGATCGGCCCAGCTCCGCACGGGTAGCGTAGTTTTAAAAATATCTGAGGTTTCTTAAATTACTGCTCATCAATTAGGAATGAATGAGAGTATTATAAATAACGTAAGATTAAACAAATATAATCAGGATGCTCCAAACTGCTAAGCTATCAGGAGTTACACGTGTTATTGTGAGTCAACCATAAAAGATAGACATATGCTGTTGAAGAATTTTTTGTAGACAATTTTGTGTAGAATATTTCCCTGATACATGATTTCTATGTAACTGCAACCATTAAGGCTGCACACGCGACGGAAGCTTAAAAAATAGAGTAACTTCCCGCGTTTTCCCAAAATTTTCCGAAATTCCCCTTTATTACTCTGCTGAAAAGTACACTATAACCTGCCCAGGAGTATGAAGAATAATTATACCAAGTTTCGTTAAAATCGGTCGAGTAGTTTTTGTTTCCATAAGGAACATACAGACCGACAGACAGACGGACAGACAGACAAAAATTTTTCTGATTGCATTTTTGTCATCAGTATCGATCACTAATCACCTACTGATGGTTATTTTGAAAATATATTTCATATACAGAATTGACCTCTCTACAGATTTATTATAAGTATAGATAGATAAATCAAACATGGAAACAAATTATCGGCTATAATTCCGGGATAGGGAAGGATATCTTTGGTTTTAGAACTTTGACTAAAGATAATGTAATACTGTTCGAAATTTCGACAATTCCTACGAATTGAGACAGTGAAATCTGGTGAAATTCATTATTAAATTATTTTAGGACGTTTGTAATTGGATACCAACCGCACTGCTATCTATTGAAATGGAAGTGATTGGGTACTACTGTTCGAAGCTTCTCGGTCAAGCTTAATATATATTTGAAGTATAGGCAGTGTTAATCATATATTATACCATTCATTGTATTGTGCATCACGTTATTACTTTGTTACAAGTTTAAATCATCTGTCCATTCAAAAAGTGTCTAAATATTATATAAAATAACCAATTTTTATGTATGCATATATATTAACTAGTGATGCGCTTTAGCTTCGCAGAGTTCGGCATACTTTTAATTATTTATAATAACATACATACTGTGTCTCTAAATTTTTTCTAACCTTTGCTTATAGCGTAGAATAATTTTCGAGGGGGGCAAATTGATCCTTACTCACAGCCCATATATGTTCCCACCAAGGAGCTCGAGCCGTCCCTATATAGGGCGATTTGTCCTTAGTCCACCACGCTAGCCAATTGCGGGTTGGCAGACTCCCTATAAAGTGATATACAACTATGATCTTACAGTAAAAAATCTATAAAATTACAAAACAGTGTTAATATTGTAAAAACTTGTTTAAACCTCTGAAATCTAAATATAACAGTAGGTTCTAACCCTTATTCACTAATTAGTCATACAATAGTTATGAGTACAGCATACAGCTCACTAAAGACATTCAGTATTGTCTAATTCGTCTTACAAGTTACAACAAATTAAGCGTATAATATTAAGGGGTAGTAATAAAAGCTCCGTTAATAAAATAAAAATTGACTAAACTTTCGATAACTTTTGTCTGAGTAAAAATGACGAAACGACCGAATGACATACTTAAATTTTTGAAAAATAAAAAATAGGTCTGTTTATTGCCACAATACTTTTCTACCAACTAAAATTATGTTCTGCTGATAACAATGCATTGTAATTTTTACCTTTACTTGCCTACAAGTTATTCATAAATTACACTACATGTTTCATAGGGATTATGGATTTAAGGTGCTCGCTCCGCTGCGCTTCGCTCTCTCGTTTTATACATAACCTAACCTAACCTAGCTAAATGTGACCTAAATTTTCTGTCCCTCCAATGGATAAACTTGTCGGAGCTTCAGTATTTTAAGTTTAGTTTTATTATTCGAAGTTAAATATATTTGTAAGTAAAAATGTAATTCTATCCTGTTCATAGGTGATTGTTAAATTTATTTAATGTTTTCGGTATGTTTTGCGTTTTTTTGTCGGTAATTTATTAAAACGCTGGTTTATTAGAATAAAAGTCGGACAGATGTAGTTGGAGATTCATTTATTTTTCGGAACCATTATTATTTCCCAATATTAAGTATGAAGTATTTTTTATTCTATCAACATATTTAACACAAAGTCTTATTATATTTAAAATACATATGTACATATTTATACTACGCTTGAAAACATAAGTAGAGGTTATGTCGCAAAGATAATAATTCTCTAGCATTACGTAAATTGAGGAGATTACAAATCTCTAACGACGTCGACCTAATAAATGATCAATAATACTAGCTCCGATATAGTATTACAGCCGAACCATTATTAGAGGCCGCGCCGCCGCCGGGGTACACTCCTGACCTTTCGGATTGCCTGGCTTTACTGCTCGTCATGTTCTGTGTGACATTTTCATGTTAAAGTGACTTGGTATTTTCTGGAATTGCTATGAATTGTTGTACTATGAATGTTCTATTCTAAATGTGCATGTAACTATAACTATAACCCTTGTCTGTAAAATCAGACTTGAAGGTTATTTGTGAACTTTAAGTTAAACTGTATATGCCAATTTTTTCAGAAATGGTAACAACTGAAATTTTAAGGGTCATAATAAGACTGAATATTGTTGCCACTAAGCAAAGTGAAATAAATATACCTTTAAAAAACATTCCTAAGACTTCGCAGTTGAATGTGCCTTTTTTTCAAAGTGTAAAGTACCTCTTACTTATTTAAATCGAGTAGCATATATAACTTATGCATAATCTCGCAATTCAACATTAAAACGATTGATCAACGAGAAAATTCTGCACACTTATAGTGTACATCCAGAAGAAATGTCTAAGACAGTTGCATTACACACACCACCAAGTAATCTTGTGACACACACTCATGTGTAAACTTTTACTTATTGTCAAAGCCTGTGTTAAAATCTACGTTGGCAGGTAATGGTTTTGGAATTTTTCGTCGATCAATAAACTGAAACCTTGGTACGTAAATAAAATAATACTCGTTAAATAATTGCATCAATTTCCAAACCACGGAATATTCCTAAATATTTTAATTTGACTACTGCAATGCAAGTAAGCCTACAATAAATATTTGGTTGGCGGCTTTACTAGTTTCTCACTGAACAAAAAGAAATACCATAACTAATTATACATTTTAAGTTTATGGATACGTAGTTACAATGGTATTTCCTTTACATTCATGTTGTGAAATTTTGTTACGGTATTAATGATGTATGAGTCACTCGAGAGTAGATGATTAATAAAGTGATTAAGCCATTTTAATTAAAATGAGGGTGGATGGATCACGGTCACATTGTCGACCAATAAGTTCTGCTTGTATAAAATATAAGTAATGTCAAACATTATGTAGCCCAAACAAGGGAAAATTTTGATTATTCATATTAATAAGTATTTTTTTTGTTAATGTATATCATGACATCGTTTTTTATACTTTCCTTGACACCCTTACAATTGTTTGAAAACCGATTTTCAAAAAGAAAGTACTATAGAACCCCGATTTACGCAATGCTATTGCGATTATGAAACTTAAGATATTGCTGCGTTGTTGTATAGAGGGGATATTAAGTGTTTTTTTTATTCATTTTTTTATTTATTTATTTGCTCAAAAAACAGGTTGCTTACAAAAAGATAACAAATTCAATCTATACATTTCATAGCAACATGCGCATTGTAGAACCTAACAACTTTTGAGTCAACATGCCTACAATTTTGTGAACATTAATTTAATTTTAAATTCTAAATTTTAAGTGACTTAAATGATTTGGCTGAAAACCCATCACTAACCATCCTTTATTTTACAATTTTTCTTTCACTCAACTTCCAAAAGCGACTGAGTGAAAAGTTTCTAATTCTGAAGCTGTGGCTACCCCTTATAATAATAAAATATTTCGTTTACCATCTGTAAAAACGAACTTAGGCATTTACTCCCCTACTTATCGCATATGTTCAACTATAAATTCAGTAAGTTCTCATTCTCATGTAGATATTTTCAATGATAGCTTGGCAGCCGTGAAACACTCATTGTCAATTTATTATCGTAGTGCTCCTTAATCTAGCTTCGAGGTTTTATGTTGTGCTCTATAGTTTTTAATTTTAGTTAATTTTAGAGTTTTTTTTTTCTAAGGTTTTTTTTGTCTTATCTTGTGTCTGTATTAATAGGTATGAGATTAAATATTAACATAAACATAAACGTTCACGCCGAATATCCCCGAAGGGGTTGGCAGAGGTACTAATACTTCTGAACATCACGTGACTTTGTCACCTGGTGTTCAGAGTACCCACGTTTTGCATGGACAGTGTACTCACGTGATAGGGGGCAGGCCTATCGCCGTTTTGTACGAATACACTGTCACATGACTAAGTACAACTCAGCCATGTGGGTTTCCTCACGATGTTTTCCCTCACCGTTAACAACCATGATAAATAAACCACACATATGTCTTTAGAAAAGACAAATTGGTGTAGGCCCGACCTGGGATTTGAACACTAGTCGCTTGCACGATAACCGGTGTTCTACCCATTGGGCTATCACGTCGTCCATTAAATATTAAATATGTAAATATCGAGCATGTAGTATCTGCATCAAGAAGAGTGCAAAATAATGTATGTCTTTATGTTGTTATTATTACTTGTCTACTTTTGTACTTAGTTTTGTGGATCAAATAAAAAGAAATATTATCTTAAAATGTATTTATGTTTATCCTCGCAAATCCACAGAACGCATCATCGGAACAAAACGGCACTATAAACGGGTCTGAAGTGGAAGGCAGACTCCGAAGCTCACAGAGCGCTCCAGCCACCGGGTTGTCTTCCCTGGGCGCGCCCCTGTCCCCGGCCGGGCGATTGCCGCGAGCGCAGAATCCAACTGTCACATTGCTGCAGAAAGCAAGAGGTTTGTCACTTTAGGAGTATTTACCATACGATTTATGTAGGCGTTTGAAGTTGGAGAATAAATGGACAAGATGAAAAGATTAATGAATGTAAACGACGCTTGAGAGATTTGCCAGGATTGTACAAAGCTGCAATATGGTTATAAAATTAAATAATTTTGTTAATCCAGTTCCTCGCGGTTTTTTACAATTTTAACTTAAAAGATATGATTGATTGTTGAGGATCTTAAAATACGAGAATATAATATTGAAGGCGTAATTAGCAAACTTAGTTACGAGTACTTAATAATGAACAAATTTGAAGCTTATGTAATGGTTTTCGTGAGTCGGAGATAAAAGGAGAAAGTGCAAGATGCATTCATTGGAGTTCTTAATCATTATTAATTAAATATGAGTTATCCTATATAAGGCATGCATAACATTTAATTCCTGAGAGCTCTATTTCACTGTGATATATTAAGCAAAATATTTTTCTGTTCACCAAAAATTGTTTTAATGAGTACCTAAATTTCTAAATGAGCACCTAATCTAAGATTACGTGCACAAATAAGTATTTTTGATACAACACCAGCTTTTGGTTAGGTTAGGTTAGTTAATATTTATTATATATTAAAATCTTTTTCTAAAATATTATGTTGTGAATTATAAGATTATTCATAATATTGGTGTCATGAAGAAGCTTTGAAATTACAATACAATAACAAGCTTTGCTCATGACAGGTTTTACTAATTATCATTTACTGAACAAAAAACTATCATAAATAAAGACTGAAAACATGATGCAGATGAATTTTTACGTAGGTACATCCAACTTTATAAAAATTTAAATTTAAATCGTTACTTAATTTAATATTTAAGAAATATGATTAGCTGTCCTAGTAAAATTTCAAAGTAGATACATTTAAATCGACTACTGGCATCCCACAACGGCCATGCGTTTACAAAACAGGTTTTAATCAATTTCCCTTTAAGAAATCCTGCCAGGCATTCATTTCCGATCAGTACGAAACAATTTTCTTGGGAAAATAACAATATATTTTCAAACTCGTCTTGTCATTAAGCAATGTACTCTTTATCCTGTTACTCAATTCTGCTTCGTTTTGTGGTTTAAATATTCACTCAAATATACGTTCTTTAATTAACTCAATGTCATAATTAAAAGTACCTCATTTCTTGTCGAGTTACAATTTTAGCAAAGCCCGGTAATTTGAAAACAAATTATAGAACTTATAACGTTATGATTACTTAGAAAAAAACGATTTAAAAAGTAACATAACATAACATAAACGTTCACGCCGAATATCCCCGAAGGGGTTGGCAGAGGTACTAATACTTCTGAACATCACGTGATATTGTCACCTGGTGTTCAGAGTACCCACGTTTTGCATGGACAGTGTACTCACGTGATAGGGGGCATGCCTTTCGCCGTTTTTGTTCGAATACACTGTCACATGACTTAGTACAACTCAGCCATGTGGGTTTCCTCACGATGTTTTCCCTCACCGTTAACAACCGTGATAAATTTAATGATTGATGATTTAAAAAGTAATTATTTGAAAAGGACGTACTTTCGACTCCACTTTAAATAAAGATGTTTCTTACCCTATTCACGCCGAAGGGGTACGCAGAGTTGCTAATACTTCTAAACATCACGTATTTTTCAAACATACAATTTATCATTACATAATATAAATTAAGGGAATCGGTTCGTTTTTGACAGACGAGATTGTCAGCAAACGCGACATTTAAGTATAATCAAAGGGCTTTTCACTGGTTTGTTTCAAGGGCGCAACGTGAAAACAGAAAGGTCGCATTACGTTGGTACTTTTGTTACATCACTTTTAATTTATTCTGCGCGCATACCATAGCAATGATAACTTACTCCTGTCTAACTTGTTTATAACGTAATTTGCACACATAGATGATATACGCTGTCATTCTCTTTTCTTTATCTTTGAATATATTTGCTAAGTATTGCTGAAGGCCTAGCACAAGCGTTATAAATGAAAATATTATCGTTACTGTCGGTTAGAGGAAAATATACGATACCATGGAAGTGCGAAAGAGTTATCTATTTAAAAGGTCGCTCGAGCTGGCTAGGCCGAAGCTCCTGCTTTGTAACCTTTGATGGAATTTTCGTGGCAGTGTGAATGATTATAGTTGAAAATAAAATTCCGTCTCAATATTTCAAATGATTGTTGCGCATATTAATTTGTTATTAATTTTTGATTATAGACGGTTATACTAGCGTACTTTTTGTTTAATATTGAAACAAGCTATAATTTGAACTTCATGTCGTATAATAAGTCTTTTGATATACATAATCAGATCAACATATCAGTCTGGAATAAATAAGCATCTATGAGTCGTCTTTAAAAAAAAGTTGTGGAACAGAAACCGCGCGAATAATTGGCAGCAACAACGGCACTTAAAATAATTAATTAAATTTCTTTCGCATTGTCCCCATTATCCACATTTAGGTTTAACGGGGAAAACTTATTTGTATTTAATACACTCATATATATGTTCATATTTTCTGATATAAATGTTCTAAATTTTATCATTAATAATATTTTCTTCATTTATACAATAAATTAAAATATATTTTTAACGTTTTCTTTCATGTAATGTCACAAAGATGACCTCTCATTTTTAAATTGGATATTATGTAGCGAGGAAAGTGACAATATATGGGAGGCGGCGGAAGGCCCGACGAGGGTCCGACGTCGCCTTTGTTTATAAGAAATATGGGAGTGGACGAAAATGATTCACAATTTTATTTTCGTATTTTATTTTTGGGTTTAAAAGTAAATTATGTTTTACTGGGATTTACACGATATATGTTTAACTTGTTAATGTTATATGTGTATGATTGTATGATACTTTCCAAAATTAATATTAAAAGTTTATTTATTAAAAGTGTTTCTAATAAGTAAAGGAAAGAAAATTTCGACACCAGCGCGGATCGAACACCCGACCTTTGGGTATACGCCCCCTGGTGGTGACGAAATTTTTCTTTCCTTTATTTATTAGTAATAATCCTCACATGAGGTTTTCATCAACAAATCATTCTAATTAAAAGTGTTTGCAGAAATAATATTTAGAAAAAGAATACGCTATTATGTAGCAATAGCTAGAGGCTTTCGTGCTAATTGCAAACCTATATGTGATTTGAAAGATATGAACTATTATCATCTATACTTTTTTATCTTTCAAAGTCCTCTGGGATTTTTTATAGGGTTTCCTAGCTGACTGGAAAGCACGAAAAGGTTTTTTTTTTAATTTCTCTCGGTTTGCTACACAGTTTAGAAACTGCTGAGATTACTGTTAATATTAGTATAATAACCTAACCTAGCTATGAAGTTTTAACTTGGTAATCTCGGTAGTTTCTAAATACGAAGCGGTTTCATTATTACTCTGTTAATATACCTAAATATACCGCTAGATATGCCGTAATATAAAAACGTCACAACCGATATCATTACGTTGCGTTGTTCGTAATAATGAGGGGATTATTTTAAGAAAAAAAAAAAGTCTTTTACTTGGACCTTATTAGTGAATATTATGTTTCCAGACGGACAAATTCCCCGCGGGGCAGCGTACCTGCAAGAAGAACGAGACCTTGCTCGGCTACCTCGCGACAGAGCTTCTCCACCAAGCAGCGATCCTGGTAAATTGATTATTTACATTATACTCGTACTTGTGTGTGAGCTAGTTTTACAACCATCTGAATATTGTACTTCATACGTGCATACACGGCTATAAATCCCAAAAAATGGAAACCTAAGCCTGAGAATTAAAACCTCCTTGGCCACTTAGAAGTTGAGTGGTGAAAAGATGAAAAAAAAGGATGGTGGTAATGAGTCTCCAACCACAATGCCCAAAAATTGCTTAGAAAACCTCAAATCATAACCCGCTTTCTTTTGACACCAACTGATTGATGAAGACATGGGAAAGTGCTTTTCTAAGCAGTGCTGGCTTACACAAGGCTCTGAGCTGTTCATAAAGTTGCACAAACTTTAGGGCCTTGGAGAACCAAAACCTTTGTTCATTTGAGGTCGTAATCAGAAACAATATGAAATGTCTTGTATCATCAAAGAATAAAACCACTCAATAAAACGACAAAGCGACCATTCATATTCATTTATTTTATTTTCATTTATTTAGCAAACAATCAGTCGTAAATAATTTAAATGAACACAGTTATAAAAGAAACAATTAGACCTATAAATATCTATAAAAAGCTTCAAATAAATATCATTTATTAAAAGTCTTTGCTTCCTCTTTTTTTTGGTAAAGTTTGAATATAGGGAGATAATCCAAAATGGCGTCTCGCAATTTCAGTGCACGCCCTGCGCCGCGAGTACGCGAGCGACGGCGAGGCGGAGCGGTGGGAGCGCGGACGCAAGATGGCGGATGCGCGACACAAGGTGGAAGGAATCGGACCCACTACTAAGGACGGCATGCCTGTGGCGCTTAGATCTGTAAGTTAAAACATAAATGTACTCACGCCGTCAGTTCCTATTGAGGTAGGCAGAGAATATCGATCGCTACTTTGTACGATCCTGGCAAACCTCTCTAGCTGCGTTCACATCGTCTTTTCGTACATACTCATGTATTCTTCATACTTCGGACACCTGCGTTTTTGAGCACATTCTCTACCTATGCCAGAGGCAGGCAAGGCAGGTTCTATGTTAGGGTTCTTCGACCTTTCTGGCGAGGTAGGTGTTTGTAGAAAGCCAAATACATAACATAGGTTTTCCCACCGGGAGGCTCGAGCCTCACGCTGGTCTCTGAAACATAAACGACCTTTATCCTTATTTAGCAGCGCCGATGTATTAAAGTGCCCCCGGGCATTGGCTATTGTCAATTGCCGAATCCGGTGATTCAGTCTGCAATAACAGCCTACCAAACTGGATTAAGTCTTACTAATAAATAAAGAATAAATGTTATAAAATATGTTGTCCAATGCACCCTCTGTGAGCTGGAACTAAAACCGAAAATCTATGCATTTTCAACGGACGTTTTCTTGTTAATATATCTGAAAATCCATGTTTTTGTTTCAGGAAGTAAAAGACCCGACACGTTGGTACAAGAAGATGTATGACACTATTCACAAAAACAAATACGACGGTAAATATATTTTATTCAACTTTCTAAGTCGACAATACCTCCCTAGACCTTATTTAGACCTTTACCTATTGTTCCCTAAATACCTATAATAATTTTCTTTTTTCAGACGATTATGTGACTATTCGATACAAAGCTCAGCGAGGTGATTATAAATGAGTTTATAGGCATTAATATTCACTATCTGCTTCGGTGGTTGTATTACTCCACAACAAGCTATTTCGAATGCTTTTCACAAACAAAATAATTCATTGTACATAGTATTACTGACGCTTTAATCCATCGCGCTTTCTTAATAAAATAATAACTAATAGAAATTCCGTAAAAAAGTAGCACGAAACTATTTTACAGTATAGATGCTCTATTATTAAATTAAGTGACAAAAAAAGATGTAGGTTGTGTATGATGTACTTAAATTACAACTTTAAGTAAAATCAATTAACTTGTGGAACTCTTTCCAGTTACGTACTTTCCTAGATTCATGAAACAAAAAAATATCCAAATGAATATGGAATGCAATAACGTAAATGCAAAAAAATGTGCAGAGTTTATAATAACCGTTTTTTTTATGAAATTAAGGTTGTTTTGAAATAGCTATTACTAGATTAACAAAAAAGCTAATAATACATTTAAAAGCTTAAAAATCTAATTTAGTTCCAAACTTTTATTTTTTACTTGATACATAGAGATTTAAACACTAATGTAATAACATATACAAAATCTACTCATCATAACTCCAGTAATACTATTTCGTAGCTTTTTTCAAATCATTGTGATGTTCATGAAACTATTGGCTGGATATGAAACTCCTAGTTTCTGTTCTTATTATTTTTCCTTTCTTATATGTCTAGTTTTTTTGTTTGTGTTGTGTTTGGAAAAAAAAGATCTAGTGAACAGCAACTTTAGTTGATGTTTTCATTTATTTTTAAATAATTTGAAATGTTTATTTTCGTTTTACTCATATTTAATCATTTACTCCCGGTAAAAGGTAAAATTTCAAAAAATACATCAAATAATCATCATCATAGTATGGCCTGATAATCTTGTGATATTTTGTTTTCATGTATTTTCTTCGCAAATTTCTTAATAACCAAAGACAATTAACTCAATCTTGATTTTAAAGAACCATCTTACTATTGAACTGATTGATCCTAATTCAATTCATTAGTTTTTCCCCATCTTATCGTCAAAACCCACAATTGATATTATATTCGGAAAAAACGAACGACTTCAAATCTAATTTCATCAACTTCGTTCATTCTCCTATCTTACTCTTAAGTCAAGTCCAAACTTATCGACTCTATCCATCTTCTATCTCACACACACATCAAACTAAACCATCTTTACTCCCCCAGAAGAGCCCCAAAAGCGCGTACAAAACAGATCCCAATGCGCTTACTTCGACCCAAAGTCTGGTTATCTCAGCGAGCCGGAGGGGGGAGCGTGGAGCGAGTACAGCGACGTGACGCGGCGCCGCACCGCGTCCGTGCAGCACGAGCGGGAGCTCGAGTCGCCGTACCTGCCTAATACTAACAAGTGAGTATAGCTTAGATCGAAGAGTAAGCGGGCGAAACTGCTCTCTCGGCTAAGCACTGTGCGTTTTAACATTTCTCAGAGTGCTCGGCCAAACGTTCGCGCAATGAAAGTAGTATAGTATTTTACTATCTGGACCGACTAGCACTTTAATGTCTTGCTCATTTCTTACTTTTTTTTGGAAAACTGCCCTGGGTACGAGTATTCCTAATTCTATGAATAAAAGTAATACTATAACCACTTTGTACAGTTTGATCCCGAAACCTCAAATATGAAGAAAGAAAGAACATTTCTTCTCGTTAAAAGTACATAGGGATCTCATAAAAACGTCCGGATCATGATTATTATATAAAAGAAACAAATATTCATATATATATTTATTCATTTTTCAGATACAGCACTTTAGCATCGGCTCGAGCTAGGCAAGAGGTGTACAAAAACCAGCCCGGCAGGATAGAGAACTACGTACCTGGGAAATCATCCGTAGTCGATCAGGAAGCTAAACAGGTATTATACAATACAATACAATTACAAATTATAAGAGTACTTTGCACATAAGAACTCAGGGTTTTTATATGCCCCGGTAGAGTACCACCGTCGCAAACTAACCAGTACATAGCCGTCCTAACTAGAAAAAATATTTGTAACGTGCGCTAATAACGTTTTTTCTTTAAATACAACGATTTGCTCAAAAGTATGCGGATTTTTATTCAACTGCATTTATTGTCTTGGAACACAACTGAAGTATCAAAAAAAACAATGAAAAATTTAAACCATCAGAACAAACATAAGCTTTATGACATCATTCAAAATATTATAAAGGTTTGCAATGTGTGAATTGAGTGGTGGGCCTCTTGTAGCTATTATAGCCTTTATAGCCAATCACATTGAATAAATTTCCTTTAACTTACCTCAGTAAACCTTAAATTATTCTTATTTTCAAGCTATGAAAATACACTCTTTGAATAGAAATGTGAATAAGAAAGATCTAATTACGTAAAAAATATAACATCGTGAAAGGCGAGACTGAGGAGTTAATGAAACTATAATGTTCAGTTAAATAAACTGTAACTTTTTGTAACAATAATATATTTTTCTAGTTAGGACGGCATACATCCTACTCCTAAATTTCCAGTAGCATTATTGCAATTCTTGTGTTTTTTTTTCTAGTGGTGGGACGAGGTCATGGACATTTTTGACGGGGTAAACACTTTTATTTATTTTCGCTTATCAGAGGTTTTTAAATTGCTTTATCATAATAGACTAATATCATTAATTGTTTTGAATAACTGCTTTGGGCGCTTAATATTTATTTAAATTTATTTGAAAGCCCAATTTGCTTTAAACTGAAAAATATGTTGTTGGATTATAAGAACAAAGAGTAAATGGATAAATATTTTCATACTTACGTCGTCTTATGTGCATTGAAATTTAAAACTAGTATTTTGAAATTACCTTTTTTTAATTATCAAAAACCAATATTTTCAAACTTTTAGTTAAAGTCTAAGTTCTTTATACTCACAAATTCTGAATATAAATAATACATCAATAAATATTGTTACGTATTTCATAACATCTATTGCGAAATCCCTCTGAAATAAAATTATATTTAACACATATTTTTCTTGAACCTAAATAAAACCGCTGTATATTAAATTCAAATAAAATACTAATACAATATAATTTCCTTTATCGTGGTGGCGAACTAACAGTGGCTTGACGAGAACTCCCCCCTGCCTCCTTACAGCACATTGCTCGCTCGCGCCATTCAGAAGAATGTAAGGATTATAAGCATGCTCGATCTACGAACTCTCATAGTGAATGGATTTTCTTATTTCGATTCTTGTCTGTGTTGATTCATTGGTTTTCGTTTTTCGATTATCTTTGCTTAATGTTGTCATCTATTATTTCTGTGTTTTTCTTCGATTAGTGAGATAAGTGTACTTCTTTGTAAGAACATAATGTATGTAATGTTTTAACTGTGATGTACAATACATACATACATACATATACTCACGGCTATAAATCCCTTTAAAAGGGGTAGCCAGAGCTAATGAATTAGAAATTCCTCAGCCACTTTTGGATGTTGCGTGGGGAAAAGATGGTAAAATAAAGATTGTTGGTGATGGGTCTCCAGCCGCATCGCCAAATAAGCCCTTAAAAGCCCCAATACCGTTAGTCGCCTTTTACGTACACCCACCGGAAGAAATGGGGTAGTGCTGTTCTAAGCCGACACTACGCAGCTAAATGTGTAATGATGTACAATAAAGAGTTTTAAATTATATTTTTATAATTCGAGGTTCGGTTGAAACATTTTTATTAAATATAGTTTTGAATGTTTACTAATATGGTACCTGATAGTATACTCTGATGAAATATTGTATGAATTTGGATCATCTTTGCTTGAACTTCTATTAGTTAGTTCAAAGAAACTATTGATTTTATAACATGGACTTTCTTCTTCAGTTTGCCTCTTTTTTGCATCATAGTCAGTATTTTCGTATCAGTCAGTCGTAGTTTCATGTAACAGGAATCTACAAAGGGATTTTATATAGTCAACCGCTTCATATATAGTTTCCTTTATTTGGCTTGAATTTTGCCGTTCTGATGTTCATTTTAGTTTGTGCAAACGTTGTACTATGTGTTCGAATTGTTGAAAAAAATCATCGATATATAAAAGAGGTTTTATACTAGAATTTTAGTTGACACAACATACTGGCTAGCGAGAATATATTAGCCTTAATGGAACAAGAAGATTTATTTTTGACGCAGAGAAGAGCATTTTCTTGTCAATTCTTGATTACATTTACCAATAATACAAAATAATAAGACTGAAGTATAGTAAAGCTACAGTACTGATTGAATATTATTATCAACTTGTCTTTGTTTTACTTAATGTCTCATACGTAAAATACGTAAAAAAAACTGACTGAATATCCCAGAGCACCTCATATTTATTGATATTTCATTTGAAAAGCAGAAGATTTGATGGATGTACCTTGATTACACCAACTATTTGTACACTTAAGGTATGCAATAAAAGTTAGAGTTTGTGTTTGAAAAAATGTTATTTATCAAAAATTTTAGTTTAATTAAAACTTTTACTGGCTGTAAACATATGCTTTGATTGTTAGAAATATAGAGCATGTTAATTAAAAAAGTAAAAGTATATTGATTTACTAAATGAAGTGTAATTTCAATTCAGCAATTGTCAAGTTCAGCGTCTCTACCGCAGCCGTCACCGAAGGAAAAGAAGGATTTAACGTCTGCTATACTATCAAAGTCTAATATGGCACGGTGAGTAGTATTTATGTTTTTGATAACTTTAATTTCTATTTGTAAAACAATTATAATGATACTTTATGATACATAAAACCCGCATTACATCTAACATCTACTGCCACTCATTATGCTTACACGTGGTTGTCATTTCCTAAGCTTTAGCTCCACCTATTTTCCTTTACTTAAACTTGGTACAACTATTGCATCAAAATATAACTTGAAATGGACAATTGACGGCATATAGGCACGCGTGATGTAAGATACAATAAATTAAAGAATATTTTCTGTGCCTCCGTTTCATGTGCTCCCCCATAAAAAAATTACACCCTTAAAAATCAACCGCTCATAATAAACCCTTACTACCTTACCTTACTTTTGGACCCTTTTTAAAATACATAAATCTTTATTATTCAATGAGGGTAAGGTAAGGTAGGTTCAATAAGGTAGCCCCTTTCAGAACCCTTAAATACTCAGCTTGACTACAACCATATTCGTTCAAACAGTGCGCTCAAAGAGTCTGGCTACGAATCGGACTCAACGTTGATATTCCGTCGACGCGAGGACACGGAAGGTCCGTTGTCTCCGGCGGAACGTCGCGCCGCCTACAAAGATCTACAAGCGGGGGGAGAACCTCCTCTGAGAGGGTTCCGTTCACCCGCACCACCGAGGACAGGTAATATTTTAGGTCGATTTATTAATTGAAATAGTTCTGTTCTTGGATAAATTGGTGTCAGTGAAGTATAGTAGCTTTTGCTATGAGATACAGTAAAAATTGAAATAGATGTAGATAAGGCGCAGAAAATGTGTTTGAAGTTAAGTAAGATGATACAAGTTATTTCTGCGTACACTTTGAGGATTTAAACTTAGTTTTATTAAATGATACTTAATAATTACATGATTGCACCTTTGCGCAACTAATGCTACAATACATACAAGTAACTGTAGATGTAGGTTTTAATGAACATCCACTGTTTTATCCCATTAGAATTTTCATATTCATCATCATCATCATCATCATTATCATCAGCCAATAGACGTCCACTGCTGGACATAGAACTCCCACAAAGATCTCCACAACGACCACACTTCATATTCATAATATTGTTTGTAATGCATCTGTGATATTATAAATAATAAGGACAAAACATACGCCCGATTTATGAATTGAGTATTCAAGCTGAGAACGACTTAAGTATCGTTTTGTCTCATTCAGTTGTTAAGATTTCAATGCGACAGAACGATTCCTAAGTTGTTCTCAGCTGGAATATTCAATTCATTCGGGCGTTACTCTAGTAACTTTGTTGAAATTACTTTTGAAATAGATATAAATATGAAATAATACCATTCAATATGTGTGTGTTGTAGAATAGTTAACGATTTATAATGAAATTAAATAACATTATGACTAAATGCATTATTAACTGCGGCTAATATTAGTATCTTATTGCTTTTTACCTATGAAAAAAAGCATGTTTTCTACTTTCAAACGGTGCTGGATATCAATTTATTTACCTTTTAACTTATTTATAAAAAACTTTAACAAACGGTGCGGTAAGCTCTAATACTATCAACATATGTAATGATTACTCTAATTTAACCTGGTCAAGGTCAGACAATATAACCACATGCTGGCTATTGTTTGATGCATCCATTGAAGGTCAATCTATTGTAATACAACGGCGATGCGCTGGAAGCATCAAACACGTAGTTTAGATACATACTCTATGGCGGTAAGAGGTCATCTAATACTTCTACGCATGACAATTTTAAGCTTATTTTAAATTAATCTCGGTGGTTGGAACCTGTCGACTATACTACAACATAAGGTAAACGCATGTTATCATATGTCTCCAAAACTAAACAATAATGTACACGAGTGAATTGAAAGTGCACAATCGTACAAGCAAATCTAGATTTATCAGCTTTTACAGGCACGGAATGTTTTGCAGGGGCACCAAATATACACGTTTACCTCACGTCTAACAAATATGGAACAAATCAGATACTGAGCGAAGATTGAAATTTCACAGACGAAACTGAAATCGAGTACATTCCGATTTCTCCAACGTTGACGAGAATCAGAGTTCACAAGAAAACACCGAAAATTCATGAAGTGATTTGTTATCCAGTGGCTAGTATTATTACTGACAAAGAAACGAAATTGAGAGACTCCGTTCCGTCATTTTTCTATATCAATGGACCTCCAGCTCCTCCCCGACGGGTGTCGTCAAGAAACAATCGAACTTTGAAACTTGTCGATTCAACAAGGTCATCATCAAATTCACCAAAGAGATTGGTCATTACGAAAAAACAAACAAACGTAGATTTCCTGAAAGAAAGAATTAATTCAAAGTTGACGAGACAGAACACTCACATTATTTGCAAAGGTAATACTATGCCTACAAAAAGCAAGATTGCTGAAAGAAGCGCTGTCAAAAAAAGAGTATTGTCTACTTCCGCACCACCATGTATTAACCGCAAACCAACATTAACTTGCGCATCTAAATATAATCCTAAAAAAGGTATGGTAAATACCCAGCGAAGGTCTGCATCCGAAATAAAAAATGGCACAAGTAGTTTTGCAACACCAAGAAACACTTTGCAACCATCTGAATACTCTAAACATCCTAATACTAAAATGTACCATTCACCCTCATCTTCGGTAACAATAGAAGGAGGAGTAGGAAGACGTACACCAATTTCCAACATACTTGATAGAGTTACGTCACTAGACAAACTATGGAGTTCAGAAAAACGTAACGAGCCTATTGATAAATCTAAGGCCAGAGCCTCAGTTTCTAAAACTAATTTACTTAATCACAAAACGGCAAACTCAAGTTTAGTTCTAAACAGAACAACATGTGTCAGCAGAGGCAGAGATATGGTACGTACTGCAGAGAAGATTACTCAATCCAAATTGTTGAAAAATTCAAAAAATTATTCATCCTATTATTTAAATAATGGAATAGCAGAAAAGTCAAAGAAAGCGAACGTAGTTTTATCAAAACCATCACCAGTATTTATCGAACCTAAAAAATCAAACTTTATAAAAACAGCAGCCGTCACTAATTTGAAAAAATCGAAACGTAGTCAAAACTCTTTAGTTTTAACGAAAACGAATCACCGTAGTGACTCGAATCCTAAAAAACTAAAAGAAAATAGTAAGAAGGATACAAATAAGAAGCAAAACGTCATTAAAATAAAAAGTATCGAAAGGGAGAACCAATCAGACGTGGATAGTCAATTTGGAGATATCTCATTTCAGTCTTGCACCATAAACTACAGTGGTGAAATGAATAAGAAGAAAAAGAACATATCAAAAGAAATAAAAGAGACAAGAGATACAGTCATGTCAGATTCATTTTTCCAACATTTGTTTTTAAGGGATTTTTGTTATCCTTATATGACTTACCCGGCTTTTGTTGAGCCAATCACCTCTGTTTTGCAAAAAGCAAAAATGTTTCAATCATTTCCTCAAGATTACATTACTCAGAAAACAATCAACAGCTACTTGATTAATCGAAAACCAGTGACGTATTCCAAATTTAAATTTTGGGACCGTTATGGTAGTCCTGTGCCTTGCAAAACACCACGTTCAATTTCCGGACCTGGAAGAATTCAAAAAGGTTTGCATAAAAATGAAAGTTTGACATTAAACAAAGAATTTGGTTCATCTTCATCTCTAGCCACAACTAGAAGCAAAAGTGAGCCTCCTGAAAATAAGCTCTATTTTTCACAAACTTCAAGACCAAAATCGCCTAATGTAGTTTTCTTTAAAAAAAACCCACCACAAACGAATTCAGAGCGCATGAATTTACCTACCCAGATAATATTTTCTCAAACAAGACGTCCCATATCGCCTAAAATATATCATAACAAGACTGAAATAAAACGAACAAAAAGTAAATCGCTTTCCCCAACAAAAAATATTCCAACTCTGACTTTACGACCTGTTTCACCATGTGCAAAAAAAATATGCACTGATAAACTAAAGCCCGATGACTATCAAACCTCAACCCATCACAGCATGATGTATTTTTCACAAACTTCTCGACCAGTATCACCTAACGTAGCAAAAATATCTGCCTCTAGCCGAAGTCAGTCTACGTCTCCAATTACTATACGATCACCATCGTACCGCCGCATAAACAGTTCTCGACTGAATAATGCAGAGAGCTTCACAAAGCGAACACGGAGTGCAGATGATACTAAAATTAAAACAAATGTATCTAATAATTGTTATAAAACTCAAAGTGAGTATAACTTAGTTAAAAATGATCCTGACTATGATGAATACATGTGTGACATTGAAAATAAAATTTTAAGATCAGAAAGGTTTCGTGAGCTCAACCGCTATTATTCATATTTAGAAAGAATTGGTGAACTCGAAAAGGCTACATCTACTTGTGATCTACGCCATCGGCGGAAAGATGAAGACATAATAGACTTTGAAAGATGGAAAAAAATAAGGTCTATTGAGAGGGCCGAAGCAGAACTAAACGCTTTATATTTAAAATTAAGGATGGCGCAAGATAAAAACGATGTTCTATTTTACCCCCGAGATGTTAATGATTTTCGTTGGTCATGTGACAAAGATCGGGGTCTAAGAATAAAAGAAAAATCTGTAGAAGATTTGAAAGATAATTTTCTTGAAGTAACTCGGTCTGATTCAGGTCTTGAGTTAGATGATATCTCATGTAAAGATACCTACAAACCACTTTGGAGAGGAACAAGTGTTGCTGAAACTGCTTTTAATATTAATAGGAAAAACGAAAAACAAGTGTCTTCGAGAGACTCATCACTTTCACACTCAAAGTTAATAAAGTCACAAAAAGATAATACTACAAGTGAACTGCGTAGAAAGATAGGAATCGGAAATCGGTTGTGGAGTAGTCTCTCTGTTGAACAAGTCAACACATTAAAAAATCAATTAAATGCAATATATAGTAAAGATCAGGAATTCAGGAATGACAAAAATGACTGCTATGCAATTGAAATAGATAATCACAAGCTTGAAAGCAAATCACCACTGTTTGTGAGAAGCAACTCATTGGTTACTTCATCGCTTCCTCCCGTCCCGATTCCTATTATAAGCCGATCTGAATCGATCGCTTCTATTCCTTGTCCAATAACATCCGTGAAAGATTTAAAAAATAATGTAAACAAAATACAAATGACGCTGACAGAAAGTGAAAAAAGAAGGATATCTCAAACAATAAGTAAAGAAGTACTTAAAAGAATAAAAAATCAGGACTCATACACACCATTATCACTCAAAGAAGAAATTGCAAATGCGGTCACAAACGATAATCAAAATAAATTAAATTCTTTATCTCCTACCTTGCTTTCATCACAGGAGACTTTAACTCCTAAAGGGGAAAACAAAAACGTACAGAAAACTGATAACAAACTGAGTACTCCAGAACCACCCAATTTGTCTTCTGCTAGCGAAACGGAAACTGGTAGTTCAGATGCTTCAAACAAAACAGTCATTTATAGAGCACCTAGCAACAAAGTACAGGAAAAAGTTCATTTTTTTGAGTCTGTGAAATCTATTTATGAACAACCAACTAACACTGTTTACCATGCGAAAGAGGATTCCGATGATAATGACCAGTCTAAAAAAGGAACCTTATCGCCAGAACTTGTTTCGGAAAATAACCAAAACCAAGTTAATTTACAAATGACTCAATCACAATCGTGTGCAAATTTGAAAGAGCTGTTTGGTGAAATTGAAAAAAATAAGTTCCTATCACTTCCACCTAAATCAGACCGATACTCAAGATCGCCCTCACCATTGCTACGATCGGAAGCTCACGTGAGCGATCGTCGAACTCCCGACACGCTACCTTATTCAAGTGACGAGACAATCTGGCGTAGTCGTAGTCCGTCCCCCGACCCAGAAAGATATTGGCAAGCCTATCTAAAACTGGCGCGAGCAGGTGAAGTAAGGCGCTTAGCGCGACGTTTTGACTGTCGTGCTGCATCTCAGTCAATATTAAGACGACATCAAAGTGACCCCGAACTTACAAACTGGTCATCTAATGAAGGGTTTTCATCAAAATTGCGTGATAAAACTAAATCATTACCACCCGTAATAAAAATTCCACTTCGTGCTGGAAATAGGTTTATGCCACATATTGATATAATCTCAAAATTGGCCGCCTTACGACGACGAACGGCTCCGAGGTCTCGATCAGCTGAAGAAGCGTTAGAATGTCGACCTGGAGAAGTAAACAGGATCCGAAGAAGATTCGAGGTTATGTCTCTTTTAGGGCATATATATGGGTCCGCACCTGATGTAAGCGAGTTGCAGAATATTGCACCGTATTTATCAGGAAATTGGATAGCACATAAGTATCCAAAACAAAGTGATAATAATAAATCATTGCATGACCCTACAACTTTGGTGCTAGACAGAAAATCACCTGTGAAAAAAGTGCTGAAAACAAAATCGCCCGTACATCCCGTTAAATTAAGTTCAATACTCCATGAGTCTTTCACAAATGACAATTTCGACCCATCAAAACATCGGCCAGCAAGCCGGTACGAACCGCCACGGGCACCACCGCGGCCTCCGCCAGCTGCTTGGCCATATCGCTTGGGCGCCTTCGTCAATTCATCTCGCCAGACCGTTAAATTCAAAGGTTAATATATTTTCTTACTACACTTTAAATTTAAAAGCGAATTATTTGTTTAGTTTTGGAGATCATATACCCTCCTGCCTATCATTGTTTTTCCTGCAATCTAAGCTATTGATATTCGTTATGTATGCGCCTTTTTACAAAACCCGAGTGCGTGCTTACTAGATTGCGTGACGAACGACAACTTGGTTATCGTTGTCATAGTATTGATGCCCTTAACACTAACATTGCTGTATATAAAGCATAACGATAATCAATATTGTTTCCCATCCCTTTTCCTGATTTGTGTCATTATGATCCGATACCTACCCATTTTATTCACTCTCGTAGAAGCTGACTCAGCGCCAACGCCTCCGCGTAGAGAATTAAACGGGAGTTACTCGGATACAGGTAAATAAACTATATGTATAAATATTGAATTATTTTTTAAGCAATTGCTTTACAAGCAAGCAAGAATTGACTTTACTAAAAGTTCTATTTGATTCGAAAAGTATTTGTAGTTTTCTATATATTACTTCGTGAATAAAAACGCTGGAACCACATTTAAGAAAATTGCGTTAGAAATACTGATAAAAAAATAACATATACGGTTTTTCCATTCCAAAAGGCAGGCAGTCTTAGTCTGAAAAATAAGAGAGCATTTATGAAAAGATTGAAGCTTACTAGGATTGTACGAAGAAGCTATCGATAGTCTCTGCCTATCCCAAGAGGAACTAATGGCGTGAGTATATGTATGTATATTTTAGACGCAATTTGTTTTAACATTTTGTAGCCGTGCAGTGCCGGCTTAGAATATCTCTACCCCTTTCTACCCACAGTTGTCGTAAAAGGCGACTAAAGGTATGGGGCCTTTTAAAGTAGTTTTTGGGCGATTCGGTTGGAGACCCATCACCTACGACACTTTATTTCAACCATCTTGTCCTCTATTAACTTCTAAATGTTTTGGGATTTATGGCCGTGAGTATATGTATCTAAGTATGAATAATAAGATAAAGACTGCCTTTCTTTTATTATTTTCGTGTGTTATACATATTCTAGGTGGTATTATTAGTAATTATTTTATAGAAATATTTTAAAAAATATTCTAAATTTAAATGCGTCTATCTATTTATCCTTACTTAAATTAACGTTATTAAATCGTTGGTTCAGTCACCAATAATAATTTAATGAACATTTTTTAAAGAACAAAAAAAATACTGTCTTTTTTTATATATAAGATATTGATTATATCTTCTCAATATATTTACTTACACTATACGAATGAAAAAAAAGAGTAACAGAAATTGGTTTAAGATGCCTTCAGAGTATTAAGACTTCAAATATTTTTGCTACCAAAATGTTATGCAAAGTAATTTAATTATTTCATCTACTTTCGTTCTTCTGCCAATTGTATTTTAATACAAACGTTATAATCATAGCCTCAACGTGAGTAACATCGCAATTAAATCTGATATTAAAGTTGTGAACGAAAAAAAAACAATAGCCTTTGTTTAACTCAAACGACCCCTTAAACTTAATCTTGTAGGCTTCGAGTACGAACGTTGCCTCGGTGCGTCTGCTTGGCCAAGTCATTAAAGATGGTTAACTAATTTTTAAAAATGTTACCGTGAAGTATCAATCCGTGCTGATTATTGATATTGGAACGGTTCTGCTCAGTGATGTGTATAACTATCTGTCGAAACAAGATTTGCGTCATTGAGTTTGATTTTGCCAATGCCACCAAACTTGTTGGTCCAGTTTTTTCGATTAAATAATATTGGAGGCCTCCAACTCATTGTGTTCGGCAGTGTTTTCAATAGTGTTTGTGATGTGAAGACTGCGAGATAAGAGCATATGTTATCATGATGGCTTTTATCTGTTGATAATAAATATGGAATATCATTTGACTTAGCAGTGTTATTTTAGTGAGCCATCGTGTTATTCGCGAACGTTATTTGAAAATTAAATAAAAGTTATGCAAATTATTGAAATTATTTCAGAAATAAAATTGTAATAAAATGAATAAAAATAGTGTAAATAATTGTGATGAAAACATCAATAAAAAATGTAAAAGTGAAACCCTATACGAGGACGATGGTTTTTTTAGTGATGTTCCAGTAACTGGATCCTTATCGAAGTCTCTGAAAGCTCTTAATAAATACATAAAAACAAATTTACTGAATGAAAGTTGTGACGATGAAGAATTAAGTGATAATGCGTACTTTTCAAAAGAAAGCACGCCTAGCAAATGTATATTAAAGTCCGATTCTGAAAGTATTCAGAGTGATGAAGTATCAGACGATCTGAAATCAAAACCCAACGGCAACATACAAATATTACCATGTGCGAAGGAAAAACATAATACGAAATCGGAGAATGAAATTGTAACTAATACTTGTATAGGCTGTGTAGATTATTCTAAATCGAGCAACGTTACATCACTACCGGTATCACCTGAAGATAAAAGAAAACCAATCTATCATTCTTCTGACAATATCAGTATAAGTCCTCTCCAGGAATTATTAAATAACAATATCGGGAAAATAAACATCGTACGAGAGCAAAAAGGAATTAACAAAGCATCCGAAAATCGTCACACGGTACATGGTTTTGGTAATTGGGAGAACAGAGCAACTACACATCCGGAAGTGTACGCTCCGCTGCCCTATAGTAAGTTATTGTTGCTCATTTTATACGGACCAAACCCTACCTATGATTTGTCTATCATTGTTGATTTGTGGATTTTTGTGCCTTTAAATACGGAACATGCCGTGTAGTGTCGGTTTAGAATAACTCTACTCCATTTCTACCCGTGGGTGATCGTAAGAGGCAACTAAAAGTACAGGGGCTTTTTAAGTGAATTTTGGGCGATGTGGTTGGAGACCCATCACCAAAAACATTTATTATTTCAAGCTTTTGGTTTTATCCACATTCACTCTCATTCCTTGTCTTTTATTTTTTCCAATGTCTGTATATCTCGAATATACGAGAGTAAATTCAGATAGAAAGTGCTCGTCATGGACCAATAATTTCAGGATTCACTCGAGTCGAAAAAAACATGGTAATAACATACATACTAACTATACGCACGGCCAAATATCGCTTGAAGGGGTAGCCAGAGCTTCAAAATAAAAAAAAACTCTGCAACGTTTAGAAGATGAGTGGGGAAAAACAATTAAAATAAAGTTAGTGGGTCTCCAACCGCATCGCCCAAAAATCACTTAAAAGGCCCCAATACCTTATGTCGCCTCTTACGAACACCCTCGGGAAGAAATGGAGCAGTGCTATTCTAAGCCGGCACTACACAGCTGGAAAATAAATACCAACTTATTAAATACATATAGTAACTTCTTAGTAACGTTTACTCGCGACTTTGATCGCAAATAGTAAAAGTAGTCTTGAGTAAAAAATCTGTAAGACACTATTTAAAGAACCTAAAGTACCAAGAGTATTCCCAGTCACATTTTCTCTATTACACTATCATCACGGTCTTTATAATGTCCCCACCGAGAGACTAGCCAATGCGGGTTGACAAACTAACGACAACTACCGTGACAGTAGCCGGGGCCGACGGCTTAACGTGGCCTACCAGGTAATTTAAAAGACCAATATTCGTAGAAACTGAGTTATTTCTTACAAATTAAATTAATATTTGTGATTTTACCCAAGGAATCGAATCCGAAACCTCCAGATTGTTAACCGAGCGGTACTCGCTAGGCTATGGAGGTAGAAAAACTGCAGTTCAATTCGGTCAATCTTTAAAAATAAAACTTAATCTCAAAAGCTTAGGGGCAAATTCAAGAGGTCACGAGTTCAAAAATATAATCCAGTTTATTGTAAATGGCTTTTTTTAATGAATCCTGTTAATATCATAAATGTGAAAAATTGGATGATGGGATGTTTGTTTGTTTAAAAAAACTTCTCAATTACCGAATGTATATGAATGAAATTTAGCAGAATGCTTAGATAATGTAATGACCCAAATTATAACATAGGATGCTTTTTATCCCGGAAACATTTGACCAATAAAGTATTCACGCCTGATTGAACTCAGATTACCGGAAAAAACGCTTTAAGTTTGGCATAAGCTAATTTACAGTACGAAGTCTGTCGGGTCAGCTAGTCTTTATATATTTTATAAATTAATTAAGAGTGAAATGTAGGAGTGTAGAATAGCACTATCCCATTTCATCCAGCAGTTATTATACGAGGCGAGTCGTACGGGGATTTTTAAACGATGGCTGGTAGAGGTGGCCCGGGACTTCTCAACAACCATTTTTTCCCCACTAAACTTCATGATGATTTATCACCATGAGATTATGCATGTATATTTTTTGCCGTGAAGTGTCGGCTTAGAATAACATTACCCCATTTGTACCCGTGGGTGATCGTAAGAGGCGACTAAGGGTATTGGGGCTTTTTAAGTGATTTTTGGGCGATGTGGTTGGAGACCCGTCACCAAAAACATTTATTATTACCATCTTTTCCCAATCAACTTCCAAAAGTGGCTGAGGAATTTCTCATTCCAAAGCTCTGACTAACCCGTTAAGGGATTTATAGCCGTGAGTATATGAATGATGATGAATGAATGATTATTTACATATTTTTATTTCGCATCGTGACTAAATCTAGGATGGACAGTATGATCAATACTCAATTTGCTTTCGATAGTGCTAAATATTCAGTTCTTCCAAAAATATTTCCTTCGTCTCAATCAAAACATTATTATATTTACACGTGTATTGTTTAAATTTTATATTGATTGGGGACATAAACAAATCCAGTTTCTTTCATAAACAATTCGATATGACTAGAAAATAATCTTGCTAAGCGATGCAGCCTGTCATTAAACGCGTGCGCAGTTTCTTAGAAGGGAGCGGTGACTGATTTGTAGTAAGACAAGTACAGTAAGCAGCGTGTTGAGTCGAAGAAAGTTAGTGATATCTTGATAGTGGGATTCCTCGTTTTGACAGTCGCAGTAGTGGCAACAAAGTGTGCGCGAGTTGACCAGTCCGTGTGCCCATGGTGCTTGTGTCGTTGAGCGAATATTGTGCCGATATGGGCATTCTAAAGCAGATTAAGAAGATCACTACTAATGGTCTGTAAATATTTTTTTTATCCTATATTTTGAGTCAGATTTTATTTGGGCGTAACATTAGTATTTATTCATCATTTTGAATATGCTCTAAAATTGATCTAGTTTTTATTTTTAAATTATACAGTTATTTTTTCCGTTTAAATAAAAATAAATTAATTTGGCATCATTAACTATTACTTTACTACTTGTAGTCAATATTATGATATTACTGAAAAAGTTCGATTTGAAAATGCGCATTTTACTGGTATGATGGTATGATTACAGCCTAATAACAATAATTCTTATTCTGGCATATAAAAGATAATTCCATTATTCTATTCTATAAGTCTCGTAGTGTAAACTGTGTAGATTTTACTATAAAAAGCAAATTGATCAATCACGACAACGTAGTGGTAATAAATTCCCGCATTCACCGATTTTTTCGACTCCAGGGATGCTTAAACTATTCAACCAATAATGTAGAGCGTTTTTTTAGATAAACCCTTTATGAAATTATTTGTTTTTTTTAGTAGACCAAATTTAAAGGACTAATTGGGTCTTAATAAATTTAATAATTGCTTTGGAGTCCTATGTATTATTACTAAGACTATTAATGCTATTAATTTTTAGCAAAATTTTCTTCAAAAGTATGAAAGCGTGCGGCACAATGAAAGTTAAAAAAATACTGGCAGAAAACCTTTGAACTACAAAAACTTCCGTATTTTTACAATCGTTTCGTGAACGGCCATTGAATTATTACTAGCACTGGTTTGAGTGAAAGTTGTGACTTTTTACAATTGTAGCCAATTACGTGACAATGTTTAGCTTTATAGCCCTTCAATTAGTATCAGTATTGTGCTTGGTAATCCTATTTATGTTGTTATGTTTTTCCAAACTGAAAATACTCAAATATATTTTAGTATTTTCAGTTTTGATAAGCATATAGATAGATATATATACTTATCAACATATGAATACATAACTTTGATATGTTAATTTCAAATTTATTTATAATATGTATAGAGGTATAATTTCTATATAGTCATATCAGATTCTTGGATTTTGGTTAAACTTAAAAATTTACTTATTAGTGATAAACAACTGTTATGCTTCGAAAAGTACGAACGTAAACGTATTAAAGTCTCAAACAACTGGGTCTGAAATGTAACATTCCTAAAATAGCATCGTTTTCCTCAACATGCAATGATTAAAGCGGCAAAGAAAATTGGTAGTCAATTAGCACAGCCGACCTACAACATGTAACGAAGCTTCCACTTTCCACTATTACTTAAATGTTATTTAGAGCTAAACTCTAGGCTAGCTCTAGTCCACCTCGTCAATTACAGCCTTTTACTAGAAATATGAAAGCGCATATTTCCCTTTGCTTTGTTAAAGCCTTTGCACACTCCGACTTTTTGTCGCGCCGTCGACGCGCGTTTGTCCTGCAATTTGGGTTGGAGGAATATTTTAATATTTAATTAAAATAACAAATTGAATTTTTATGTGTTTATACTTATAGTCTTTTTTTCGAATATGTGTTTACAAAGTGACAGATTGTTTTTTTTTTGACAATATAGATCAAAGATAAATAGATAAATATTAACAGACAAATGTAGTGTAAAAACCATAGATCAACACCTCCCCGTAATATTTAACCTATTAAAATAAAATATAAAAATTGTAGAAACTTTGTACACTTGCCGAAAAACTTAATGTACACGGCTGTAAACGATACACAAGCGGAATGTACTATTTTGAGACAGAATGATAGGAGTTATTGCGCCTTGAGTACATGGTGATTGGGCGGCTGATGTGAAAGACCTCTTGTAGAAGTTCTTTGATGTAAATTTCTTCTTTACACGCCTCACCAAGTGCCATTATATTCCTTTTCCGTTGTGGAAAGAGTGACAGTACACTATTTACATGCTTCCCACGAAATGGCTGTATCGCTCATCACGCGCATATCAAAAACTCATATCCTGTGTAGGATTTTCGGTCTATAACATTGCTTCCATAATCAGCATCAGTATATCCTACCAGGTAGTTGTGTTCCTTTTTGTAATTTAGCTTTAGGTCTTGTGATCCCTTTAAATACTGCTGCACACGCTTTGCACACGCTTGGCGGCTTTCCAATATTCCTCCCCGTAATGTGCATTGTACTAACTTAGGTAGGAAACTGCGAATGAAATGTCAGGTCGAGTTCCTATGACAATGTACATTAATGAGCCGATAAGCTATTAGTAAGGTCCATCAGATGTCTTCTTGAGCATTTTGAGTGTTCCTTGAGGTTTGACAAATGTCTTTCGCGGTCTTCTCTTTAATAATAAGAGGATAAATTAGAATACATACCGCAAGGACAATTTTTCTTTCGCTTGAAAATCTCTTGTTTTGACAAATGTCTTTAGCGGTCTTCTCTTTAATAATAAGAGGATACATTAAAACACATACCGCAAGGACAATTTTTCTTTCGCTTGAAAATCTCTTTTCATGAAGTTCGGAGTATCCATGGAAGGAGAGTTTGTGACATAATCACAGAGGTCAGCTTCATGCAAAACCATTTCCATGGCATAACTTCATGTTGAATGGTTGGTACCGTCGAGCTTCTTGAAGTAGCTGGACGAAGATGAGGGAATTGACTCATCCCGAGACGGTTCCATATTTGTGAGAAAACGAAAGAAGATTCGAAAGAATAAAAGTCAATTAATAGGCAAGGAAGATTAAAACTGAAGGCCCATAACCTCCTGCAATTTGGGTTGGAGGAATATTTTAATATTTAATTAAAATAACAAATTGCATTTTTATGTGTTTATACTTATAGTCTTTTTTTCGAATATGTGTTTACAAAGTGACAGATTGTTTTTTTTTTTGACAATATAGATCAAAGATAAATAGGTAAATATTAACAGACAAATGTAGTGTAAAAACCATAGATCAACAGTTTGATGCGATACTCACGAAAATCAGAAGCAACGCATACTTTATAGCAAATAAGCACGCTGTGACCGCGCGCGCGATAAAGAAACGCGCGTCGTCGCGGCGCAACAAAAAACGCAGTGTGCAATGTCTCTAACAAGCAAAGGGAAGTATGCGCTTTCATATTTCTAGTAAAACACTGCAACTGACGAGGCTCTTAGGCAAATACCATTGTGGTGTATAGACAGCGGCAAATAAGGTCCAAGTACATACAAATGACCATGTGTGTCGCAAGCACGTGCCTAGCATAGCTATCCGGAGAAAGTCGTGGTTGCGCAGTTTATCGCCAAAGGGCTTACAAATCAGATGGCCTATTTGTATCTGTTGTAACAGTTCATTCATATTTGATAAGTAATATTTCTGATCATTAGAATATTTTTTATTTCGATGAATGAAAATAAACAGATGACTAATTTTATTTTGTAGAACTACCTGTCGTGAATGGTGCATTCTTTCTCGGAGACTATCTGTAACAAAGCAATTACGATTGTATTTGTAAACGGCGTGATGTTCATTAGTGTAAAAGGTTTAGATTCTTGTGCGTGATAGAAAATGATTTTTACTATCTCTCTATCTATATTATAGATATTACAAAAAATTGTATAATCGCAACTGTAGCAATTAGTAATGGCCAATCCTATTTAAGCATTATATAAATTGTATTTTTTTTAAACTGAAAAAAATATATAATCATCTCTTTTTTCCAATACTTCGGCTGTGGAACTATTAGACCACACGTGAGCGACTCACTCTTGCGTGCAATTCATGTTCAATCATTTATTTAAAATGCTAATCTAAAATTTCGTTACCTATTGTTACGCTTATGTCCGATTTGCGCCAAAAGAATGTTGTGCAACAAAAATTTGGCATAATTTATCAATATTGTAGTAGTTGTATTTCATCATTGAAGTGTGCATTTTTTGTTCATAACTTTACACTTACTCGCCATAAGTTCCCATTGGGGTAGGCAGAGCCTATTGATCGCCACTTTATACGATCCTGGCAAATATTTCTAGCTTCGTTTACATCAATCAATCTTTTCATACATGCTCTTTTATTCTTCATACTTCTGACGTCTGCCTTTTTGTTCTGTTGTTTAATAGTGATATGATATTAAATCTAAAGATCTTTTAAACCGGTTCAGTTCATGTCTGTTACGTGGAGCCATCACATAATCCGACGCAACGTACGTCATCAATTATTACCATGCTCAATAACTCCGGCGGGTTTCTTTCCAACTTTCACTACGCACTCTTTAGATAAACGTTGATATTATCTCAAATGAGTCTACTTGATATAATGTGTGCTGATGGAAAACATTTCGATCGTAGTTTTTACGCGAAAGTAGGAAAGCGTTGAGTAACAGCAATTAGAATAGACGTTGTTATTACTTTTATTCAAACTGCAGACAGAATGAGTAGGTCAAGTGTTTTCATCATGTTATGAAACTAGTTGGTAATACTGCTTTTTGAAATGGAAGCGCAGCTAAATTTTGATAAGCGTGTAAGGTTGTATTGACAATACTATTCGTGAATCATCCACTTTTTTACTGAATGAAAACCGCTATATTTTTAGCCATATTTATTTGACCCATTAAACGGAAGGTATTCATTCAAAATTTTATCGTGACTCACCCCTCTGCCTTTGAGTAATGTGTGTGTTTATTCATGAGAGTAACTGAATTATATACTCAAACATATCTACAAACATATAACTATATCAACAAACATAGTGGCTAATTTTATACTGAGCTCCATGATGTTCAGAAGAATATATATTGTTTAAATATAAACTGACTGTAATGTGCGAAATCAGCAGAAATCTATGGAATAAGAATAGAACGACTACCAAAAATGTTTGATCATCATCACCGTAAAAGTCCATCAATAACTTTCATAGCCCCGTATACCAGTATGCAGTAACCTCATACGACAACCACAGGCAAAGCTGTAACAGCGACTGTTTAGACAGCAACTATACAACACTATAAATTAAATCCAATAGTATATAACTAAAAAGTGCTATATTCAAATACAAATCTAACCGAATCGGTCCGTACAGAATCGCCGCGGCGGTACGTGGAGAATGAAGTGAACATCCACTACCGATGCCCCGTCCGGCGGGACCCCCTGCCGCTAGTACCGGAGCGGGAGCTCGCCCGGCAGCAAGCCGATTACATGAAGAAACTGTACCGCGAACAGAAACGGGCGAAATACTTGCAGGTAAGCTTTTGTTAGGATTTGACGTGCTGATTTCTGCAAATGCCGATTTTTTGCAACATCTTCTGTTACTTTTAGTTGTGACATGTTATCACCCTAAGATGTTTTCTGTATATCTCCTTAATGTTTGCTATTTACTGTAGCCTTATTGAAACGCACCATTAAACGGTATAACTACGTATTGATTAAGACAAAACACTAGAACAGCTGTGTAGTGCCGGCTTAGAATAGCACTACCCCATTTTTCCGGTGGGTGTACGTAAGAGGCGACTAACGGTATTGGGGCTTTTAAGGGATTTTTGGGCGATGCGGTAGGAGACCCATCACCAAAAACCTTTATTTCACCATCATTTCCCCACGCAACTTCCAAAAGTGGCTGAGGAATTTTAATTCTAAATTCTAAATAATAATAATTATGTATGTACTAGAAACAGTTTAAGTATTATTTCTCTATTCAAAAATGTTGTTTATAGGCATACTAAATCGGAAACTGAAAGTAGAATAATTGGTCTGTCGTTGTATTATTACATGAAGCAATTCAAGTCATTAGTAATAAACTCATATTTGAAATTGTTCGGCTGCTTCAAATATCCGAGCACGTTATTCATCAATTGCTTTATAATTATTTAATCATGTGAAATACTTTGTTCTGGCTGTGTTGCATCTATAGAATATTATTATTAAATTTTCTTTTTGTAGACGTAACAGTAGCCAGCGGATAAAATGATCAGCAGTGCCCCAAATACTTTTTGTTTTTACCATCTGTTTCTCCTATTTTCTAATACTAAATTGTATAAAATACTAAATCAATGAATTTATGAGTGTGGAGCACTCACACGATTCTTGAACCAAGATTATGTTTGTGAATAGAATAATCCTAGTTCCAAATAACGCTGAGTAGACAATTTTCGTGATTGTTTTTAAGTAATTGGTTGCAAACTTGGATGGAAAACCTTCACCCTCGATACATTAATCTACTATCAATCATGACTCCTTTTTGGAGCAAAACCATAACGTATCTTATAAAAAGAGTTCATATCAATTTCCTTAGCAATTCTTTAGTTAATATCGAACAATAAAACATATATGTTATTTTTTTAGTTTCAATAAAACTGTGTTAGTGTTAGTAATTATATAAACGTGTTCAATGCATCGAGAATCGAGATATAAATTGAATATTCTAAGCATAGCCGTTCACTGTTGTTGGGGCCCACCGATGCAGTTTGATCGATTACTCTTCACCACTTATCGAATCGATTATGTTACTAAGTCATGCCTATTTTTCGTAATTCACTTGAATGAATATTTTACTTTAGCTTGTAGTTTTTAAGTTGATTTTTGGTCTGGTAGTCGTTGGTGGAAGTTGGTGAAAGATTATATTCAGTTACGCAATATGTACGAGCGCTGTTTTAGTGTAAGTTTTAGTATTGTATTGAAATTGATAGGCAATTAGTTTTAAATAAAGTTAAGATTAATCAGGAATAACATATGTTAGTTGTTATTCTAGGTCAATTGTTCAGTAGATACTTAAATTACTCTTAAACGGTTTTTTACTTCTGAATATGACTACGAAGCTAGCGTATGCTTTATTTAGTACTCAAAACAGACCGAATCATATTTGCCCTTATCATCTTTACATTTATATACATCATATTAGGCATACCGGGGATTTACCGACATTAAGTTTGTATGTTACCTACATTGCATATCGACAAATGCATTCTTTTTGTAGAAAGTTGGTTTAGGTATAATTATTAAATGAAGACTAAAGCTAAGTGGTATTTGATGTAAATTTATAGCCAAGCCTTGTTTGAAACACTAGCTGTAGCTATAAAGTTAAATACTAAATGCTAAAAGGCGGTTAAACATCAACCACATATCATCAAGATATTGTGTTGCGTTGCGGTTTCTGTGCTCGAAACCCAAACATTGTCATGTTCGTGTATTATGGTTTTACTATTTGTCAGCTTTCGCTTTGCGTATCTCTCTTATCTTCGATTTGGATAAAATTGTATACGTAAAGTATGTCTCTTTTGGCATCATAGAATGTAGTAACTATTAATCTGTGCTCTGTTAGCCAGCATCAGTCCACCTTAATGTTATTATATTGAAAGTTAATTTTGCAACTCTTATATTTGATACTTGTGGTTCGTCCAACTAAAATTCTATAAAACTTGGCGCGATGATGATAAACTATAGTACTTCTGAAGGTCATAGGATCCCATTGTTGAAAGTATTTTCCTAAGCGGTTGAGCGGTTTCGAAGTCATTCATTACAAACATACAAAAATATGTGGGTTTCTTCATTACAATATCTGTATAGATATTGACTATGAGGTAGTTTGTAAGTTCGTAGACGACATTATCTGGTTCTACTGAACTTATTTTAAAATACGTCTAATTGGAAACTACAGTAGTGAAGTTATTAGGGAATGCACTCTCGATCTCGCGAGATCTCGTAATTTTTTAGCGAGATTGATCTCGGATGAAAAAAGGCAAGATCTCGTGAGTTTAACGAGACTGCAGTAGAGCATAAAAATGTCTTAATCGAAGCGCGGGCTGGCACGGACGGAGTTACGATCTGTCGGCTTGAGGTAGTGGTCGAGGGCCGGACGTAGCGTCTCACAGATTCGTTCGTACATGTAATTGGCCGAAAACTTAGCGGGCATGCACGCATCCTAAGCACGCATTTGTGATGATAACTAATAGTTAGCTTACGTTATGCTAGCTTACGTGATTGGGTTTGATTACTATACGTGTTTATTAATAGTCAACTTAACTTAGATATTTAGTTTCATTTCTTTGACTTATCTTTGTTTTTAGCCGAATTCAAAAAAGGAGTGTTCTCAATTCGACCGTATATTTTGTTTATTATAAAAAAACTGTCTTATCCTTTTTTTAATTTTTAGAAGAGATGATTGGTTGTTTCTTTTAAAATCTTTTACAATGTTTAAGACTATTGAAGAAAATTCGTGAAAGCAAATGTTTTAATTAGACTTTGTTGTGCATGAAACCTCCTTATAATACATATATTTGTTGTTATATTATTACTAATTCATTCAAATATTGTGATTGTTTGCAAAAAAACACAAGACTGCCAATTGATCGCCAATTTCGAGATCTCGCGAGATTGCCAGTCTAAACTCGCGGGATCTCGCTTGAGCCCCAATCACGCGAGATTTGCATTCCCTAGTAGTTATGATGATGAGTCGACATCCATCTACTTATTGTACTCTCATTTGAGTTTCAATGAATGCTGTAAATTTCCTCATGTTTCAAACACGATCACAATTGTGTATCGAAATAGTGAATTAGTTAGTTGATTAAAAAGCGTACAGAATAAAATACAATGCTATGAGCAGTAATGAACGCAGCAATTTCCCATTAACAATTCAGTGCGGTGTCCGACTATGTTCCGCTCCACGAAATCTCTCATTTCTAATGATTTCACCGCGCTTTGTGGTCACTCTACTGTGAGGATGCTCGGAATTGTGGACTTCCTACTTACCATAGATTTATACATAATCCGTAGATATCATTGTTTCAATTATCGTTCGGTGACTGATGTGATAAGCATATGTAGGATGTATATCACTAAACATTAAAAATACTTTGATTTTCTTGCAAATGTATACGATTAAATATTCAGCTCACTGTTACATGTCATGTATTAATTATCGTGGCATTACATGCTAATTTTACTACTGTCATCAATTGAATGCCTATTTTATTCTATTTGTGCATCGCTCACCCATTAAAAAAGACGTTAATACATATAAATGTTTTTTTAGTTATACAGTATACGATATTTGGCTACAGCTTAGCCAATTTTATTTAACTTTTTTCGTCATCTTAGTCAAAATATTAATTTATTCAAATATACGTTACAGATTACACACAAAAAAAATTATTAAAGCTAAAAATTAATCATTATTGTAGAAAATAAAATAAATAAAAATAAATAAAATTACTTGTATGAGTTGTAACAATTCATGTTAAAATTTACGAAGTAAAACTTATGACATAAGTTTGACAAGAGCATATGTTTTATAAAAGGCCAAGGTAAACACCTGCTGTGCCGCAATCATTTGAACTCTGTTCAAAAATAAATAACATAAATTTTTGTTTCGTCAGCCTATTATTGTGTTGTTTCGGCGTAGAAGGGCACTAGTCCATTTCTTGCCGCTGTTGGCGTACGAGCCGACTAAAAGTATAGGGCTGTTAAATGGTTGACTAATCAACTTCCAAAAGTGGCTTAAGAATTTCTAATTATAAAGTTCTGGCTACCCCTTTTGGGATTTAAAGACGTATTTACATGTATAAATGTATTTATAATAGCCGAAATATATTCCACTTTTTCCTAAAACTACTTTGCAACTTAGATGCACTATACACACTATTCCAAAGTATACGTAGTATCTAAAAATCCGATTTTTAAAGCAACCAGATAAGAAAATTAGTACTTATGTGTAATAAACCGTTTTTTTATAGTTTATGAATGTTAATTATATAATTTTATCGTTAATTAATGGATGATTTGCGAGAAATAATTATTTGCGATTTGCAATTTTTTCAAGCTCATTTATATGCTCCCATATATATTTATGAAATTATAATAGCTTTGACAGGTTGAAAAAATCTTCAAATATTCTTAGTTAAACTATAAGTTGTGTGTAGGTTTTGTCATTCCGACTCAAATTATTATAATCATAATATAACATAACATAAACGTTCACGCCGAATATCCCCGAAGGGGTTGGCAGAGGTACTAATACTTCTGAACATCAAGTGACTTTGTCACCTGGTGTTCAGAGTACCCACGTTTTGCATGGACAGTGTACTCACGTGATAGGGGGCAGGCCTATCGCCTATTATAATCGCATATCATTAATACCATTATACCACTCAAGCTTATCTTTATCGTTGTAAGGTAGTTCCTGGTATCGTTTACTGTTTCAACAAAATTTATCAGCGTTTTCCGTCCATCTTAGCAATCGGGCAAACAATGTAATCGATGACGTCACGCATTCGGCATTCCGATGGTATTCGTTCTAATCGTGATGTACATCGGTGAACTTGCTTACCTTGATTTGCGAAATTGTTAGTAAACGAATACTGATATTGATGTGAGAGGATATTTTATTATAAAGCCCAAATAAGAGGTAAATTTTTGGTCGTTACATTATATGTCATATTTTTGTCGATTTTGCGTATTTAGTAATTTCAGTTGTTGGTTGTGTATTTGAATTATTTCTTTTTCTTTGAAATTGTGAGTCATCATTGTCATTTATGGTATATACTTATGAACTGCTAATTCTGAGAGATTTTAACTAATAACATTCTTTGAAAGAGGTTAGTTGCTTTAAAAGCAGTTGGAAAACAAAAAATGCAAAAGTTTGACAACAAATGCCTGCTTTTAGTTTTGACTATAAACTCAATTATTTCGAAGTTAAATAGCTATGAATATCCTCATACTCATTAGCTCGGAATAGTTTGAAATTCAAATAGGTGTTTTCTCAGTGCATGCTCAACCTTCCGCCGCGCCGGGAGGTTGCGCGGGAAAATGAGTTTTCTATTCGCGCGACAACTTTCATAACACCGCCGTGACTTGCTAGTGCGGCTATGCAATTAGTTTTATTGCTTGTTTACCTTCGTCGACAGTTTCTCTCGGATGTGGTGAAATGATACTGTTTATTAAATAGTGATTTCTCTCGGACGTTTTCAGGAAATGAACATTGATCCGTTGGATATCGAAGCGTTTGATGCGTCGTTGAAGGTGATTCATATAACCAGAGTGATTTGAGGCTTTATACTTTTTTTGTTGACATCGCTGCTATATTAATGCTATTTTGAAAAGTTTCTTCGTTTGGTACTGACAACTATTATGATGTGTTTTGCATTTCATTTGCATGAAATTAACGACATTCAAACGTTCATCTTTGAAATATTAAGCTGTTATATATAAAGCTGAGAAAAATAACAGAAGATTTTGTTTTCATTCTAACGCTCATACATCCATGATCATGTATTTATTTACTTATTTTTCTGAATAGGAGCTTCAAGATATGCAAAACAGGAGGCATCAAGATAACTTTACGCCATCGCAGAAAGCTGTAGTGCCTTTGAATAGATATGATGAGACCGAGCGGGTGGTGGCAAGAGCTCTTTTTGCCTTCACCGGCCAAACCAATAAGGAGCTGAGCTTCAAGAAAGGTGACGTCATCAACGTCAGGAGACAAATCGACAACAACTGGTACGAGGGAGAGCTCCATGGTAGAGTTGGCCTCTTCCCATACAATTACGTCGAGGTCAGTGAACTTAGAATTATACGTATGTGATTGTTATTGTACGGATTAATTTATGGTTAAAAGAACTTACCTAAGTGAATTTCTACCAAAATTATATGAAATGTTACATCCGAAGAGATTTAGTAAACCATGTAGTCCGATTCAGGATACACTGCATGGTCACACCGTTTAAGAGCGAAAATAACGATTTTTCAACTCATTCCGTTCACCAATCGGTCTCTCGTCCTCCAATCTCCTTCCTATGTTCGGTCCTTCATTTATTTTAGAGGTATCTTAGCTGTGAATTTGCAACTGAAGGGTTAGATAGGTTCACCTTTCTCTGGGTTAGGGTGGGTACTAAATCTCTTCGGATGTAACATTTCATATAATTTTGGTAGAAATTCACTTAGGTAAGTTCTTTTAACCATAAATTATATTTCAATGTTACATCCTCAAGATTTAGTAAACCATGTAGATGTTTAGCGTTCTGGTTGCAAATGATAATATGTATTTGGTTCAATAAATTATTGCAAACAATAAAATTATTAAAATTAAAGGTATTGGTGAAAGTCCATTTCCCATTAAATTTCAAAGTACTTAAAAACTGTCATTTACTACTAAAACTAGTATAGTTCCAAAAGTCAAAATACATATTTTGTTTATCACATATAGGATAATAAAAAATAAAGTTATACCAAACAGGTCGACTAGCTAGTCTATCTACTTGCTTTCTTAAACTACCAATGGGCATCCCTGATCAGTACGCAGCCAAAAAGTGTTTATGTCGTTGTAAATGTAAAATGATTAATAAAAATTTCTTATGAAATAGAAAGATAAATCTTTGAGCCAAAGTATTTGAAAGAAGAATTAAACTACATGTAGCAACTATATCTTGAGATCTATACAAGAAGATATCAATGCTTTTCTTAAAAAATTTATTTTTTACAATAATATTTATAAATTACTTATACTCATGAGATTAAAAAAACAATTATATTTATATGCTCAGGAATAAGTCCAAACCAAGAGGAAAGGTTTGATTTGAATTTGCGTTCCATGCATATAAATCAATATTCATAAGTTAGGTACAAAACTAACACCCATTTATATTTCACAAAAAATCGCCAAACTGTTGTTGGTTGATTAATTTAAGACATAAAACTTATTAATGAGTGCACTCTGTATTTGATACACCATACCTATAGAGGTATAATAGTACTTACTATTGCCAACCATATATATAGATATGACCATACCATAGTTAACAATATTTTCGACGATTTCAGTAGAAACTGCTTAACTAATTCGACTGGAAAAATAATCAGAACAAGACAGAATTAACAATGCTTTCTTTTTGTTAAACTTTAGGTAATAGACATTATTATAATACCTTTAAAGTTTATAAGATTTACGTAAAGATATTTTCTGACTTAATAAATAAAAAAAAAGAGAGAGCCTTTGAATTTGTTAAGGCCAAAAAAAAAAAGTCTGTATTTCTACACCTTTATTTAATATATGTCAAATGTTCAAAAAAGGAAACATTGAAAACTGCAGTTTCAAGGTACAAATGGAATGAAAAAATATTATAAGCATGAAGATCATGTTGCAATCAAGAATATTAATGTAATAAAATTAAATATAACATATGTATGAATATTATGACTTGCCTTGACAGAATATGTGTTTAAAAAGAAAACCATATCTTGGCCTATATCAGTATTTTCCTTTAATTATACATAGGTTTACGAAAATATTGTTCGGTTGCACAAAGCGGACAGTCACTGCACACCCAACCGGGAACTGATGGCGTGAGATATGATTGTATGTATACATACAAAACAAAAAACGATAGCATGCTCTCGATTACTATCCAATCAAATAAAAGTAAATTATTGACGTAAGAAATATAAGGGAATTTCATACCTACCCTGCTACATACCTGCGATATGCCTTTGTATAGTAATATTTCTAAAACCAACTAGATTCAAACCCAATAAAAGGGAACTATCTTCAGTTAGTTTTCCTCGTATGACCATGACAAGACCATAGACATAAAAATAACCGCCCTTGCATGCGGATCCATAAGCAGTTATAAATACGTTCTGTAAAAGGCGATTCACATAAAATGTAATGATATAAGTTTAGTGTAAAAACTTCCAAAGACCAACTGCTTTTTATATATATTTTTTATATTAAAAAATTATTTATTTAAATACGTAAAAATAGATGAACAAGTAACAAATTCAAATTTGTATGTTGGCAATTGCTAACACGTAAGTGGTTTTGCGATGGAGAGGTTTCAATTGTGTCAGTTTTGCTATTGGAGCCCTGTATTTACTAAATACCAACAGAGACATTCGTAAAGATAAACGGTAAAGGTAATGGTCTAGAAGGAAAACGATGAAATTTATCAAGTTTGTGAAAACTGAATTTTTTCGTGTTCTTTACTTTTGGTAAAGGCTACAAGGTACAATTGCTAAGAGAAACAAAATGTAAGATTCCTTTGAATCTATTGTGTTAATCGAGATGATTCCCGTATGATCTCTGAATGAATTTCTCGGTTTAGGAATTAATCTACTATCTCAATCACACATATATGAATATTTGTATATAATACATATATTTCATTTACAACACATGAATAAAACGTTTCTGGTACGTGGCCCTCAGAAATGTCAAAAATTAGTTGACATAATGAATTTTATGAAAAAAAAAAATCTTACACCCTTCCACGACGTTATAATTTGCAAAGATATGAATGGATCATCAGCATCATCAGCACCTATGTGCATTGTGACAACACTGAGTGTACCTGTGAGCGTCTAGAAGGTGGCGGCCGGCGGCGGTGGCGGCGGCGGCAGTGACGTGACATGTCCATCACGGTCTTCATCACGGCAGGTACAAGCACAACCGTAGCGAGCGGGGACAGTTGCGGCGGCCATCGGTGAGTTCGCAGCTGTTTGTCGATAGCGACAATAGTATTGCACGTCTTGTAATGCCATGTGGGCATCATAATTAGACAGCAAGATAGTCCGTCGTTTTTCGTATGTGGGTAATAATGAAAACTATTTTAATTTTCATATGTGAGTAATAATGAAAAACATTATTACCATGTGATTATTCAAAATAATGATGTTGATTCATCCATAACAAGGTTATTGGAGATGTAACTTAGAGCCAAAAGGCAATCAAAGCTGATATTGTGTTTGTGATTTTTCCAAACTATTATTACGGCAAAGTCAGCACCTCAAGTGAAATTCACTGTGTAGGTTATCAGGTACCTGTCGATATACTTACCATTATACTGTTTCATGTTAATCCTGCTGGGATATATAACCCCAATGTTCAGAGAACTCGTCAGTGATGGGAACTATGGTCGTCTCGACCTTAGGGTTCTTCTTGCTTGGGTATGTCATTCGTACTGGTTCGTATGACACATTATTTTCCGACAACTCAACGTTTTTATAGTAAAAACTTACGGTCGGTGCACACCGTATTATTTAATATACATGTAGTAACTATTTACTGATTGATGATAATGCTGAAATGAATAAAGCTACTTTCTGGGAAGTATCTCGTACAACCACTTTAGGAAAGCGCATGCCAATTGATCTTCTGGATAATAACTCGTATTACCTCTTTAAGAAGATTAAAAAGTTGTCGATGTATAATATTATTCATTGTGATAACGTACGGTAGGTGCACACCGTATTATTTGATATACATGTAGTAACTATGTACTGAATGACGATAATGCTAAAATGAATAAAGCTACTTTCTGGGAAGTATCTCGTACAACCACTTTAGGAAAGCGCATGCCAATTGATCTTCTGGATAATAACTCGTATTACCTCTTTAAGAAGATTAAAAAGTGGTCGATGTACTATATTATTCATCGTGATAACGTACGGTAGGTGCTCACCGTATTATTTGATGTACATGTAGTAACTATGTACTGAATGACGATAATGCTGAAATGAATAAAGCTAATTTCTGGGAAGTATCTCGTACAACCACTTTAGGAAAGCGCATGCCAATTGATCTTCTGGATAACAACTCGTATTACCTCTTTAAGAAGATTAAAAAGTTGTCGATGTATAATGTTATTCATTGTGACAACGTACGGTAGGTGCATATTGTATTATTAAATTTACATGTTCAAGAAAATACATTATGACAATCAATGTTCTGGTTAATATTACTTATTATCTCTTTAAGAAAATTTTAATATTGAACATATTTACCGTTTTTATGATTCATGACACTTTCTGCGCTGTATTGCGTAGGTAAAACCACTTAAGATATACATTACATCAATCTTCTGGGTAATATTACGTTACTTATTATCATTTTAATAAGACTAAAAAGTGGGTCATTGATAAAGTTAATAACAATTATGTCACTTTCTGCGCAGTATCGCACCATCACTTAAAAAAGTGGATTGAAGAAAAAACTGTATAATAACTCATTAAGGGGCGTAAGAACATAAAATGATTATATTACTCACCGCCATTTTTGCCGCCAACTATCAAAAATGAATTTACATATATAGTATTTCGGAAGTAGGTCCTTGTCAATTCATATATTTACTTGAATAGTCATTATACACTGGCGTTTTCTAGTTGAAAACTAATGATTATGTAACAATTTTTATTTTACGGAGACGAGACGTGTTTCCAATGCAGCACACCTAAAAAGAATGAAGGACCGAACATAGGAAGGAGATTGGAGGACGAGAGACCGATTGGTGAACGGAATGAGTTGAAAAATCGTTATTTTCGCTCTTAAACGGTGTGACCATGCAGTGTATCCTGAATCGGACTACATGGTTTACTAAATCTTGAGGATGTAACATTGAAATATAATTACGTATTCATGTGTTGAGAGATTGTGTCGAGCAATCAGTTGTAATTATAACGGTTACGTATTAAATCAAATTTTGAGTAACTGCCAGTGAATTTTGAAGCTATTCGAAGAACGTATGGTCTAATTTGTCATTGTATTGACGCAATACTTATCAGATTGGGAAATTTTAACCATGTTATCGTTTTAATTATTTTTTTCTAGGCTAATTTATGTTCATAAGTGTGCCAATTTGCACCTATCATAAAACTTGTTCAAGTAAGATAATATTATTACGATAAAGCAGCTGCTTAAGTCTATTTTGCATCTCAAAAAAGTCTTAACAAAAAAACACACTAACTTTTATTTTATAACAACAAAAAAATAATAGTGAATACCTTTCCAGATAGTAAAAGGTGACTCAGCCATATCGAAAAAGAGGACGACCATAATCGAAGGGCGGGCGCGCGCGAAATTCGATTTCACTGCGCAAACCAATCTAGAACTACCATTGAAGAAGGGCGAAGTGGTGGTACTTACCAGACGCATCGACCACAACTGGTGGGAAGGCAGGAACGGCAACAAGACGGGAATATTCCCGGATAACTATGTGCAAGTTTTGCAGGAACCTAGTCAAAGTAAACCTGGTAAGTGTAAGACAATTTGTACAACTTGCCGTTGGTCGATGATCGATAGTCTCCTGTTACCCGAATGAGAATTAATGCTGTGATAAAATTATGTATTTTTTCAATCGTTAACCTAATCAACATTTCTTTTCTCTATTTTATTAGTCCCATCCGTAAGTCGTTGTCGAATATTTTATGATTCAACTTGCTATAATTAATCTTATGCACTGAATGATTATACACAAGAATGATAGTTGTAGCATTTTATTTAAGATAGAAAATTTAAATAGCAATCGTATCAAATATTCTATCTCAAGACTGACCTGACTAGTTCTACCACAAAACATCCATTAAGCTAGTGATGTACCACCCACAGAAGTATCATCCACATCCAAGCCGCTAGCGTCCCCGGCAGCTCACGGGCAGGTCGCGGGCGCGGGCCGGCTCAGCATGGGCGCGCACTCGTACACGCCGCAACTCAACAGCGCCGCGCTCAACAATGCGCCGCCCGCCACGCAGCCTTTGCTTGGTGAGGAACTTCACTACATTTTATGTAGATTTGTTGAGGATGGTCCATAGCTTTGTCTCAAGTGCTGTCTATTAAAACTGCGTGTGTAGAAAATATTTGATAAAAGAATCACACATTTATCTTGTGTGCATAATGAACGCTTTTATGAGTTAACGGCAGGGATAATTTTAGTTTAATAAACTAAGGAGCCTGGTTTGGAATTTCTGTCAAATAATGATTAACAGAATCCAGAATATCAAAAATGTATTGAAATCAATAGCGGGTTTAAAGAAGGAGTTATTTTGACACCCAGAGTTAAAAAAATATAAAATTTCTGATAAGATATGAGTCTAATATATAATTCACTTGTAAATTACAGTGTACTATCTTGCTGACTTGAAAATCGTTGTTCTTTTAGTTATCTTTTGATTTAGACAACCCAATATATACTCAAATATAAACCCCAGCCTAAATATATTTGAAAAGTAACAAATAAACCTAAATTCCTCAGGCATAAGCATGGAGAAAGGCAGTTCTCGTCCGCGCACCCCGTCGGAGCGAGGCTACGGGCCGCCGACCACTCCGGGACTGGACCTCAACAACTCGGAGCCGCTCTACGTCGACACCAACGCGGAGGCCGTGCCGTGAGTCACTTCACTAGTTTTATTGCATACATACATATACCCACGGCTATAAATCCCTAGAAGGGGTAGCCAGAGCTAAGACATTAGAAATTCCTCAGCCACTTTCGGAAAATCGAGTGGGGAAAAGATGGTAAAGTAAAGGTAGTTGGTGATGGGTCTCCAACCGCATCGCCCAAAAATCCCTTAAAAGCCCCAATACCGTTAGCCGCCTCTTACGTACACCCATCGGTAGAAACGGGGTAGTGCTATTCTAAGCCGACACTATTATTATTGTTGCATAGAATAGAAAACAGTTTATTGTATTTCACAGATCTAAAACTGATTATTTCTTAAATAGAAGTACAGTTGACGGTCTTATTGCTTGAAGCAATCTCTTCCAGACAACCTTTTTTATATGTTATTTTTTAACATCCTAACCTCTTATATTTTTTAATAAATTGATTGGAGAGATCAGTGAATATAAGCACTTGTAATCTAAGTTGTAAGTTTCATAATTTAATAGAACTTTTAATCTGTATAAAGGAATGGTGAATACCTACCAATCCCACCATAAAATATCAGGACTAGGCCTTATCAAATGTTAAAACCATAAATTTTGCTATAATTGAAGAGAGACAGAGAGCTCGAGTAACTGCTCAACGGCCAAAAATTCCAATACATAGACGGATGGCTCTAGAACTAGCAACATCAACATCTTAAGGCCTCCTTAGATCACTGCACTGTCTACCACTTAAAGCTGTTTAATTATCCTAGCGGTCCGTATTTATTTTGCGGACTGTAGTTTTTTACATATGTCACAATTATGCAAGGCACACAGTCCTTGTAAGGCGGCCCTTACATCCTCCATCTCTACACATCTCCTGTGGTCACTTTTTAAATTAAAGATATTTTTTGTTCAGTCGTATATAGTACCGCACCAGCTATTAACCGAAAAACTAATAAAACAAAGTTTCTAATAAACCCTTCATTTTGTTACCAGCTACCGCGCGATGTACAAGTACCGTCCTCAAAACCCGGACGAGCTAGAACTGAGCGAGGGAGACACTGTGTACGTTCTGGAACGCTGCGACGACGGCTGGTACGTCGGCTCCAGCCAGCGGACCGGCCGCTTCGGAACCTTCCCTGGTAATATACATAATTTAAACCTTATGTGCTACACGATAAGTGCGATTCTTCCATGACGCGAGTACGTTGGTTCCCGCCAGCATATAGGCCCTTCGGAACTTTCTCCGGTAATATACATTAAAATTGCGACCTTATGTGTTGGATGATAGGTTTCATTCTTCCATAACCGTAGTCAAGTCCCACCATAAATAAAATAAAATGGTGGATGAGCTGCAGCTGAGCGAGGGCGACACCGTGTTCGTGTGATACGGATTAGAATAGCAACCTTATGTGTGTTAAGATAGATGTGATATTGCCATGACGCGGCGACACCGTAGACGTGCTGGAACGCTGCGACGACGGCTGGTACGTTGGCTCCAGCCAGCGGACCGGCCGCTTCGGAACCTTCCCTGGTAATACAATTGGAATTGCTTATATGTTAGATGATAAGATGAAAATCTCACCATCTCAATTATCCATCCTGGATTTTAAGATGATCATCACGTGACAAAAGGACGAAGTCTTTCTACGGAAGATTTAATGTTTTGGGAAAGCTTTTGGTTAAAGTACTTCAAAATAAAATGTTTGAAAGTTTATTGATTGCTATTTTTATTATCCAACCAATCAATACCACTCCATTGTATCTCTAAGCGGCCTTGGTTCTAATATTGACTTTTATTTGCAGGTAACTACGTGGAGCGTATTTGATAGCGGGAGATGTCCTTGCTCCGACGACTGCGGCTCACCGCTCTCTGTTCGTCGCGACGCAAGCGCTAAAATAAACCATCTTTTACGCAGTATCAGTCATCAGCGTTCTCTAGTGATTTCTACCGAATTATCAAACCTTGGCCATTGATATTCGAAAACGAGAGCGCTGTGACACTAAAGAACTATTACCGAAAGTCGCCAGCGCCATCTAGTGATTAAATCTAATTGCAAAGGATCAGATTTCCCATACAAAATACTAATAAATGCCAAGTAGTATTTATTGGTCTGTGTTACCAAAGCTATTGTTAATAACCTTGTACCGGTCGTAAGAATCTCGTCATTGATTAATATGAAAACGTTACTAACTGTTTGTGACAAAATCAATAATGCAAGTGTTAGAGTGACTAACCTCAATCCATACAAAATCGATCCAAAGCTGCTTTAAGCGTCCCAAAGAGTATGTTAATGGTGTTGTATAATCGTGTAAAAAATAAAAATATATTATTATATACTTGTAAAGTGGTCTAGAGTAGTAATTTATTTATTTACTAAGGAGAGTAATGTTTGAGGCTCGTCTTTTAAGAAATGTTCTTAATAGATCGGAGCCTGGCACGTGACTAGCTGACTAACACTTGTTACTAACAATTACTAGAGTATTTAAATCGAATCGGCAAAAGTTAAACTTTGAATATTTATATCTGGATTTTATTTACAACCAAAACAAAGTTTAGGCATTTTGTGCTTACCAAAATAAAGTTAGTAGTGTTTATCTAAAATAATGGGTGCAGTATGTTACCGATATCAATATTGATATATTATTATCGATTTTGAAAGAAAACTGTTGTTTTTGTTATATTTAAAGGGCGAGTATTTGGAATGATAGTAATGACAATACATAATCGTACTGTTTGTAACATTAGATGTATCTTTTACTTGGCAGAATATTCGGAGAGATATTAATGTCGTCTAGTCACTTAATGGAATGCAGTTATATACATGTGACTATTTACTTGCTTAATTTTAAATGTGACCAAAATGTATGAATTTTAAATATAGAATCTACTTATTGCCTTTGCTGATCTTATATAGCAACAAAATGGACTGTTATTTTATTTGTTCATAATTTTGGTAACAGTTTTAAAATTTATGCATATCATTTTATACATTTAATAAATGTTTCATAATATATTCATGAATATCCCTCGCCCTATGTAAACTTTCATAACTAGTACACAGATACAAGTAGAATCCTTCAATTACTAATAATCCATAATATCTTCCAAAACCTTCCTACTGTTGTATGTTATATGTAACTTTTAATTTAATTTGTTTTTAGAGCACAAAAGTTTTTATTTTTGTTGTCACTTGAAATCGATGTAACAATTTATAACTGCTATGTTCGAAGTCATCACAATTAATAATCTTTTTATTTAACAAAGATGTTTTATTTCACTTCCCTTAACTTAAGTAGATAAAGATAAGATAGATAGATAACATTTATTTCCACTACTCAGACACACAAAGTACAACTAAATGATCACATAAAAATACATACATACATATACTCACGGCTATAAATCCCTTGAAGGGGTAGCCAGAGCTAGGGAATTAGAAATACCGCAGCCACTTTTGGAAGATGCTCGGGGAAAAGATGGTGAAATAAAGGTTGTTAATGATGGGTCTCCAACCACATCGCCCAAAATCCCTTAAAAGCCCCAACACCGTTAGTCGCCTCTTACGTAAACCCACCGGAAGAAAAGGGGTAGTGCTACTCTAAGCCGACACAACACAGCAATCACAATAAAAACAAGAATAACAGAAATACACATAACTAGAAGAAGAAGCTACGATTATAACAGCAATTTTGTGTGTCACAGCTGGTATATATGATCGAAGGTCACAGTAATGAAAATGGGATTCAAATCAGAGTTGAAATTTTCTTTACACACAACACTGATTTTCAGTTGTTTCCCTAGGCGGGCCACTTAAAAACTGCACTTAAGTACTTTTCTTACATTAAACAGTTTTATTAAAGGTCTACAAAAATACTTCATTTGGTATATAATAAGATATTGACTACCATAAATTATCTCTACAAGAATGATTCTAAGCCACACTAATCAAGCAAGTCCCATTAGTTCTATGAGTGTGACCTAATGAGACTTTTCTGGTGCTTGTGGCCATAAAACTTAACAGCTAGAGCCTCAAAAATCTTTATATATTATTTCTGTAAGCCTCTTTCTTGCCCGGAAGCCTGTGACGCGATGACTTAAGCTAGAAATTTGGTTCAGGTATCATTTTGTACAGTTCGCGGCCGTGGTGTGCACAAAATTCAGACATCTGATGTAACTGGATTAAGTTAATTGTTACAGAATTTCAAAGTTTCGATTTTGGCCCATAGACTTTGCTTGAGTGTCATAAGCGTGCGCAAACTTTAGTCGATCAGAGATGCGCTGTGATTGGTCGGAATTTTTTCAAACCGGACAATCAAAAAAATTCACTAGAAATTCAAAAGAGCTGCGCTGTGATTGGTCGGAAAATTTCAAAATAAACTCATCTTATTGTACGCGACGTAGTCGCGCCAGGGTTACCCACTAGTAATAATTAATCAACGACTTTAAGAAAGTTGATTGGGGAGAGGTTAGTAAAAAATAAGTATCGCCTTAAGTAATGCATCAACAGCCTCATCGCTCAAAGAAATATTCAAAGACATACATGATAACAGATACCAAGGCTCTCACAATACGGGTACTCGGGCTTTTAAGGGAAGGAAAACAAGGGCTTATTAAGAGTTTCAGGGATTTTAATGCTGAATGTGTATTTAAATAAAGCAGGAGTCTATTATAGTAAATAAGTAAAGTAGTTTAACAGTGAGGAAAACATTGTAAGTAAACCTATATTGCTGAGTTATACCTAACAGTCGTGTCATAGTACAAACCGACGATAGGCCTGTCCCCAATAACGTGGATGCTCTGTTCAAGCAAAACGTCGACACTGCATACCAGGTAAAAATCAAACGGTTGGAATCGTAGGAGACTTTCGGCATAAATGTTGAATTGAGTTGAATAAAGTAATAAGAAAGTTTCGGAAGAAACGGTCCTGTGCTGATCTCATCTATAGGCTTCCCGCAATCTACCCTATCTCCACTACGACGTCGGGTATGCGGCCGCCACACCAAAATCTTCGAGCCTCTACGGGCGACAGTTCTACGTGCAATCAGCCCTGCCTGTTTTTCACCTCAGTTTTGCAACGGTTATGGCTGCATCAGTTTTTTTACTGATCACGTTATGGCGGATACGATAACTCCTTATATAGTCATCTTCATTGCCTTTTGAGTAACTCTTAGCCTTCTGATGAGGCCCATTATAAGAGCATCACACATTGGTGAAAGTCTTTTGCCTTTAGACTCAGTGGATAATTATGTTACATAGGTGACTTAAATAACTCATTTTGTTGATAATAAGGGCCGTGTATGCCAATATTTAACATAACAAACAACATAACATATACTCACGGCTATAAATCCCTAGAAGGGGTAGCCAGAGCTAAGGAATTAGAAATTCCTCAGCCACTTTTGGAAAATTGAGTGGGGAAGGGATGGTAAAGTAAAGGCCAATATTTACTTATCTATAATTAATAATTAAAAGCCTTCTATGACATCTGGTGTCGAATAGCAGCAGAATATTGATATGGAATTGCCTCCTACATTGATATATTTCCAATCTTAAATCAATTAGCGCTATATCTGGCACGTTTCAAAAAATGTACACCCCCTGTTTTTGCCCTGTCCCAAAATTTTGATGATTTTGGGAAGTTATGTGTAGCTACATTTTATTGCAGAAGTGTTGTTAAATGAAAGCTTATTTAATAACCTAACACTACAATAAATATCAAATAATTATAATGGGAATAAGCAGTAAATAAACATATATTTTCGCTCTGATGACATCATGTTTGCGTGCCCCATCAACAATAATAAAACAACTTGCCAAAGTGACAAATTTCATTAATTGATAATCAAATTATTAATTATCATCGTACAGCAAAACAACAAAGTGTTCTACTCGTTCTTCTTCCTTCTAGCTGGCTGAATCTAATTATATTTTTTTAGTTTTTAGTATCTACAGCCCTCTTGTAAAATTGAGTGTGCCCAACAGAGTCCATATTTATTACTGTACCGTGATTACACCAACTATTTGTACACTTATGGTATGCAATAAAAGTTTGAGTTTAAAACACTAGATAAATCTTTTTCCTTGCTGTGTAGTGTTGGCATAGAATAGCATTACCCCTCCTCCGGTGGGTGTACTTAAGAGACGACTAAATGTATTCGGGCCTTTAAGAGTTTTTTGGGTGATGAGGTTGGAGACCCATCACCAACAACCTTTATTTTACTATATTTTCTTTCCCCATTCATCTTTCCAAAAGTGGCTGAAGAATTTCTAATTCTTTAGCTCTGGCTACCCCATCTAGGGATTTATAGCCGTGATTATATGTATTTAAAAAAGTTTTCGTATGTGTCTATTATTCTTACCTATTATAGGGGACTATCAAGACCCACTGAAATATAAAAATAAAATATAATCATACATACATACACATAATCACGGCTATAAATCTCTAGAAAGGGTAGCCAGAGCTGAGTAATTAGAAATTCCACAACCACTTTTGGAAAGCTGAGTGGGGAAAAGATGGTAAAATAAAGGTTAAACTGCATAGCCCAAAATCCCATAAAAGAACCATTACCGTTAGTCGCTTTTTACGTACACCCAACAGAAGAAATGGGGTAGTGCTATTCTGAGATAACACTACACAGCAATACAAATAAAATCACGGATATAAAAATGAAATAAGGGTGGCCAAATCAACAGCATTAAAAATTTGTTAGCTACTTTTGGAACTTGAGTGCGGAAAAGATTGAATAATAAAGACTGTTATTGATTGGTGATGGGTCTCCAGCCGCTGGTTTTCACCCTTGTAAAGAAACGAGTTAGTGCTATTCTGTGCCGATAGTACATGGATACTATAAAACAATCACAAACAACAATAATCCTCTGTAAAATTAATTATTCTCTAGTGTTCGCGGGTTCGATTCCCGCCTGTGTCGAAATTTTTCTTTCCTTTATTTATTCTTTATTTATTAGTAATAATCCCCATGAGGTTTTCATGAACAAAAAGATTTAAATTATGGTTTTCACACTGTCTAAAAACTAGACAATCTAAGCTGAAATTCATCAATTTTCATAAACTTTAACTCCTAGAGAACATTTTGAGCCCAAAACTAGCAATTGATATCATAGTTTAGTTTTTGGCTATCATTTTCATGTGGGTGTACATTTTTTTGAAACGTGCTATCTATCGGAATTAGTTTACTTACGCCATCTAGTGTCGAGTAGCAAACACAAAATTGACAATCAATAGGTAGTTTATTCGTTTAGACATACTTTATACTTTGAACATACCACTTTACACTGATTTCATTAATAAAACGATAGCTGTGAAGATTTTTTCTTCATTAACTGAATTATAGATATATTTAAGAGCTACTTCTGTATAGTTCGCCATCTAGTGCATGCATAGTAGTTGGTGTGACTTAATGTCTTTTGATGGATTATCATACATACATACATGCCAAGGAATTATGAATTCCGCAGCCACTTTTGGAAGTTGCGTCGGGAAAAGATAGTGAAATAAAGGTTTTTGGTGATGGGTCTCCAACCGCATCACCCAAAAATCCAATAAAAAGCCCCAATACCCTTAGTCGCCTCTTACGACACCCGTGGGTAGAAAGGGGTAGCGACATTCTAAGCCGGCACTACACGGCACTCATGGATTAAATAAAAAAAATACTCCACTAACTACTAAACTTGACTACTAAAGTCATAGTGAGAAGAATAAAAAAGCATGTATGAGCAGAATGATGATTGAGAGGGAAGCAAGCTTGAAGCAAGATATACGCCCGATTTCTGAATTGAGTATTCCAGCTGAGTACAACTTAAGTATCGTTCTGTAGCATTTAAATCTTAACAACTGAATGAGACAAAACGATACTTAAGTCGTTCTCAGCTTGAATACTCAATTCAGAAATCGGGCGATATACTTGTCAGTATCGTTCAAAGTCGCAAATCGCCATCGATAGACTCTGACTACCCCAATATAAATTAATAACGTAAGTAAGTAAATTTTAAAGCTCGGACACATACAAGCTGAGCATACAAGTGGTTGTTGTAAGCATTCTTAGCATAGCATTATATAATGCGACATGCACAAACTGAACGGGGAACAAGAACAACTGTCAACTGATATCTACGCATTGCGCGTTGCCTAGCAACCTAAAAATAATAAACAAACATAATTTCTCGCGCATCGAAACTGTTCTATACAATTTGCTTTGCAATACTAGTAATTGACACAATTGTTTTAAATAAAATTTATCTCTATTCTCAAAGAAAGTTTTAGTAAGTACCAGTATGGTTGACATGGATTGGAGGCAAATTTTAAGTTTTTCTCAAAGAGAACTAAAGGATGAAGAAAAAGAGAAGCTTTGTGAAAGTTTATCGTGGATGGAAGCTGATGATATTGAGCTAAACTTTTCTGACTTGAAGACATTGTTTCGTTTAGCTCAAGATATTCTCAAGTTTAAAAGTGAAAAGGTATGATATTCCACATTAAATAATATATATAAATCGTTATAAATAAAGTATCGCAAAAGTCGGAAAGTTATGGCCATTAGTTACAGTCCGTTACCTGACGTTGCCTGCCATTACAAGTACTGTAAATAAAAAAAATTATAGTTGTATGTTGAAACGTTTATGTGGTTCTAATGCTTTGATAGAATCTATATCCAAAGGTATTGATCGCAAATACATAAAAAACCTTTATATGGTAGTAGTTAGTACTCTAGTACTTTTAAAATAAGTTTTTTTTAAAGTTAAATAAATACATACATATACTCACGGCTGTAAATCACTAAAAGGGGTAGCCAGAGCTTCAGATAAAAAAAACATAACATAACATAACATAAACGTTCACGCCGAATATCCCCGAAGGGGTTGGCAGAGGTACTAATACTTCTGAACATCACGTGACTTTGTCACCTGGTGTTCAGACTACCCACGTTTTGCATGGACAGTGTACTCACGTGATCGGGGGCAGGCCTATCGCCGTTTTGTACGAATACACTGTCACATGACTAAGTACAACTCAGCCATGTAGGTTTCCTCACGATGTTTTCCCTCACCGTTAACAACCATGATAAATTAACCACACATATGTCATTAGAAAAGACAAATTGGTGTAGGCCCGACCCAGGATTTGAACACTAGTCGTTTGCACGAGAAGCGAGTGTTCTACCCACTGGGCTATCACGGTTGTGTTAATAAAAAAAAATGATCTCATTTTGGAAGTTAATTGGAGAAAAGATTGTGTATGTGCGTACCGCTTTCAAGTACCTACTCGTATTTAAACGTGGGAACTCCGGACACCAGGTAATAATAATATCACATACAAGGGAATATACAGCGTGAACGTTTGGGTATTCAAGTAAAACTGAAAATAGTGTCAGGCTTCAATATTTTATTTGCTTTTGACTCAAGCGTTCACACTGTATATCCCCGGAGGGGTTGGCAGTGGTACTAATACTTCTGAACATCCCGTGACATCGTCACCTGGTGTTCGGAGTACCTACTTTTTGCTTAGACAGCGTATTCACGTGATAATTGGCAGGGCTATCGCCGTTTGGTACGAATACACTATCACATGACTAATTACAACTTTGCCATGTGGGTTTCACGGTTAACAACCATAAATATATACAACTAAGATAAATTAACCGTACATTGGTGTAGGCTCGACCCGGGATCTGAACTCACGCATAACTGTATTGACTGGCGGTCGTTATACCTATTGTACTATCACGACTGACACTGACTGTTGCTTTTGTTGAGTAAAAATAATAATACGTCGGCTTCGTGGATGTCGTTGGAGGTGGCGTGGCGTAAGGACCATGTTTTCCCCCATTTTATTAGGTTTTCGTAGCGGAATGAAGACAGCAAAATCTGAAAGGTTAGTATTATCTATCGTTAGTGTCGCTATCTTTTGCCCATACAACTAAATTGTCAACGTCTTTATGAATTGTGTATCATTGAACAACCGAGTTCAGGACATCAATTATATATTTGCTTAATACAAAAAATATTAACCTTAATTCTATGTTATAAAAGAAAAGACAATTTCTGTTTTTTTTTTATTATTTACTAAAATAAAAAGTTGTTATATTTGCAGCTATGATATATTATATACTTTAAGACAGCGTAGAACCATTTTCAAGAAATTAATAAAAAAACGTAATAGGGAGTGGGTTTACTTTAGGGTATTTCCACGAAACCTTCCCCTACGTGATAAAAAAAAATGTTAATTTCTAAAACAAATACCATATCCGGGGTTATTAATAATCTTACTATCATCATTTGTTTAAAAATTGCATCATCGGTGATCGTACTTTTTTTTTTTTAAATAGAAGAAACCGTTTTTTTTTTTACTGAAAACTTACTAATCATCAGAAGAAATTATTGATTTTAGACCAAATCTCAGGTAACTTTTCTGTGTTTTATAACCCGAAGTGATTTTTAATAATGTGATGTTGATTATAAATTTTTTTACTTTACCATAAAATTTGCAAAACTATACTGTATCACACCCGTTACAAATGCTTGTCGCACCCGTTATTATATAATATATTTTTTACGATGTTTGTACATTTCGAATAACGTAGTCATTTGAGATAACTATTCAGGTTTAACATATAAAAATCTTAGTGTATACTTTCTTTAAAAAAAATTACAGGTTTAACATCGAAAGTCATCTTGTTCGCATTAAGAGATTTCCTAAGGTCGCACCCGTTACGCGATTCATGACGTTGTGCTAGATCTTTATTGCAAGTTTATATACAGATGTTGTTTGAGTTATATACAATTATTTTATTACAATTTTTGTTGATAAACGTAATTTGATACATCGCAACAAACATTTATTTAACTGATAAAAACGCAGTATCAGTGTCGCACCCGTTACAATGGAAATACCCTTTACCTACTTTCTTGCTCACTTGTATACAATTAATTAAACTGCTTTATGCATTTCGTGTAATAAAAATGCATTTTTCCCCATTATGAGATAAATTTGAAATCGAAAATAATACTTTCAAGCAGTGGCTGCCAAATGATCGTAATATAAATGGTTTTATTTAATAGTAACGATGTGCATGCAAAAAAACATCTGAAACATTGTTTCTTCATTCATTGCCAGATCTGGTAGCAAACTTTATGCAATATGAGTCTATACTCATATGTTTTTATGCTGACATTCATTACTTTATGAAGGTTAAAACAAAAACCATCTCTTACCGTCTATGATACATATGTTATGAGTATTTATTTTATTTCACAGGTGAACAATCTCATGGGTAAACTAGAAGTTGTTCAAAGAAAATACATGAAGAAGAAAAATAAATCCATAGAAGAAGGTAAAGAAGTATATTTTTTTATTTGAACGCTACATTAAACCGTCATGCAATTTTAAAACGTAATCATAATGAACTGTTTTTAGAATCCCCTTCAAAACATTCGGATAGTTATTTTGATACCATTGCTCATCAAGAAGACGCAATCAAAGCTAATAAAGAAGTACTAGACCAATTGTACGTCGATATAGCTGAACTTGAGAGACGCAAGAAAAGTCTCGAAAAGGACCAAAGTGATAATGAGAGTAGTTCAAGCCGAGACCCATTGTCAGAGCTCAATGCTATTGATCAACTTGAGAATGAAATTGTGATGAAAAATAGACATATTCGCAAATTATTAACTGATGTAAAGGTAAGATATTTTCGTATAATCTGCTATTTAATATAATGAAATAGAAGAAAAATAATGGCGGCAAATATAGTATATTAACTTTAGGTTTTTGCATGTGCTAGGCAATGCGTGAGCAATGGCTCTCATGGCCAACTAAATAACGATGCAAAAATAGAAAGGAGGTTGCAAATGGTTATTAAAAGATATGCAGATTTAGAACTTAGCTGAAATTTATAATTAATGTACTGAAACGCCTGGCTTTAGCTTTATACTTGCACTACTCAGATAAAATAACTCCGCGTAACCTCTTTTTGGGGCGATTAAAGAGGAATTAAGAAAAATATGAACATAGTATTATTATATTAGTACATAGTTACAATTTTGGTAATCAGTTCGATTCCTGAATTCAGCACGATGACAGCTACTTTACTGCGTTGTTTTTTTTATGTTACTAATGTTTTTTTTTATACAGATGTTAGAGGAAGAAAATCTACAGTTAAAAGAAAAAACTTCAGAATTAAAAGATAAATTAACAGAAGCAACTATATTGATCGGGAGTCACACTGGACAGTTAGTGTCTCTTAATAAAGATTGTGAAACCCTAAAAGGTATGGATCAAAAAGAAACTAGAAATACGCAAAATTACATTTTAACTGTCTTAAATACTTATACTCACGCCCGTCGTTTCCATTGGGGTTAGCAGAGAAAATAGTTCACCATTGTAATATCTTGAACAATCTCTCTTCCTTCTTTTATATTCATCATTCTTCTCATACATGCTCTTTTATCCTTTTCGCTACGTACTCTCCTTCGTAAGAACATTTTTGCTTTGGTTTTTAAACGTCTTACGCGTCCGTCCTCTACTAACAACACTATCCATATTGGCTCCATATATTTCTTGTGCCACTATAGGTTCATCCATCCTCTCTATGTGCCCAAATAATGGACTGTCTTAAATATTGCATATTTTCAGAATTACTAGCAAATGCAGAGGAAACTAAGGTCAAATTAGAAACTGAAATTGAAATGTTGCAAAAAGAGCTTAACGACAAAGATAGTGAAAATAATAGGACATACTCTGAAATAAAAAATAAAATTCTGCACTGGAAGGTATATCACTAATACTATATACTGTTGTATAGAATAGATTTTTATGGTTGATTAACTATTTGCCGTATAGTGCCAGCTTAGAATGTCATTACCCATTTCTACCCACGGATGTCGTAAGAGTCAACTAAGGGTATGGGGCTCTTTTAAGTGATTTTTGGGCGATACGGTTGGAGACCCATCACCAACAATACTTTATTTCTACCATCTTGTCCCCTATCAACTTCCAAATGTAGCTGAGGAGTTCCTAGCTCTGAAGCTTTAACCACCCCTTTTTGGGATTTTTGCCGTGAATATATGTACAGTTCTCCAAATTTTTATAATGCGCATGCAGATCTCCGGTAAGTCTCGTATTTCGGAAAATCCGAATAATTGAATCATAAGCGCCCTAAACGATGCACTTGCACTTTGCAACTTGACTTAAAGTAATACGAGTCAATATCATGTGTTCTCAAACGAAAACAATTCGGGCGGGCGGTGGCTTTCGCCGCGCCGGGCTCTCAAAGGTCCGTCAATGTCAATAGTCTTTCTTTACATATTTTCTCTGTGTGGAATTATATAGAGCTGCTATCATACATTATGCAAAATACTCTGATCACCAGGCGACAAAGTCAAGTGATGTTCAGAAGTATTACTACCTCTGCCAACCCCCACGGGGATATTCGGCGTGAATGTTTATGTTATGTTAAGTTCTGCTATCATACACCATTCCTGGGTTGGTTTTCAAATGTCAACTTAATTTTAACCTTATTGGAGCGTAGCGAGCGAAACTCCATTTACCCCCGGCTTTTGTATTAGGCTTGTCACAGAACTCGTCTGAAACGGTTGATCCAATCACAGCCAAATTTTGCACGATGGTTCAACACATCAAAGACAAGGTTTTAAAAGTACTATACTTTTTCGAAGTAAATCAAACCAACAAAGATTGTAGCATATTTGTAACCGTATGGATATCCTCGAATTGTGGACTTATCGACATCACGAAATTCAACATGGAATCAAATTCCGTTACTGATAAAATATGACATGCACTTAACCACTCTATATACATAATCGTCTCCCGACGCTCGAGAAACACGATCGTTGCCGAATAGTAACGAAGATTTCTATGCGCATTATAAATTTTGGAGAACTGTATGTGCATGTATGTATTAACTATTTCTAGATACAATAATTAATCATAAATATTATTGTCTGCATTTCAGAATATTGCAAAATCAAGAAAAGTGGAGAACAATTTATTGACGGATGAAATTAAAAAGCTAAGAGAAATTTGTAACAAACAAGTTAATGAAAATGATGATGTTGAAAAGGTTATCATATTTTTTAACTTCTGGACTAATATTTATCTTTCAGTTGCAACGTAATTGTATTTCTATTCGCAGGTTTCATAGTGAATCATCGTATTTTTATGTTAAAATAGCCAGAGTTTTGTTTAGGGACTCAAGGATAAACAATTGTACGAATATCATAATTGAACGGTTTACTCCTTGTTTAGTATCAATTATCACAGATGTTTAAATATACTCGTGAGTGCAATTCTCGCAAGTTCGATATCATTACTATCATAGAAATTATATCAAGTGTTCAATGTCGCGTGCAAAATATCACAAAGTGAAATATATTTCTATTGATAGATTGAAACTGTATTCTCGCACACGGTAGTAATTTTTCCTTAGACATTAAATAATGAAGACCCAAATCAATGATCCAAGCGAATGAATTGAATGAAAGGTCAGTTTAACTGTCATCTTAGTTATGAAAAGGTCTTCATATCTGTCAATATCTACATAGATTTTGGTTCGTTTAAATTTTCCTTTAACTGGCACTTTGCCGGTAACTAGCAAACTCTGAATTCCCAACTGGACCATCCGGCAACCGGCTTTAATTTTTGAAATTTTATAAGGAAAAAATAATATATTTTTTATAATTTAATAATTTAATTAACGTTAAGATAAGATAAAAAGATAAAAAATATTTATTTCAAAATAAAAAGAATTGTTCTCTATTTTTTGAACGTCACAAACTTACGTATAAGTTAAATCTTACTCTACTGACTCTACTTCGGATTCGGAAGGTGTATTGTTGCGAGAAGAACCCGTAAGAAACTCAGCAACACACATCTTTTCTTAGTCAAATTACAATATTGGTGTATGTCTGGAAATATCCTGAATAGAGCCCTGGTGACACCAAGCAGTTTCATCTATCATATAATCATTTAAACTGTAATAAGCTTTTAAATGAAGACTGCGTTTTATAATTACTTTGAATTTCTTTTCTGTTAGATTCAAAATGTCATCAGGTATTTTATTATAAAATTTTACACATAACCCCATAAAAGATGTATTTATTTTTGACAATCTGTACTTTTGAATTGAAATTTTATTATTATCTCTAAGACTTCTAGTATGTCTGTCACAGTTTTTGGAAAATGCTTTCAAATTTTTTCTCACATACATGATGTTTTCATAAATATATTGACATGGCAGTGTCATTATATTTATGGTTTTAAACAATTCTCTAAGGGAATCTCGTGAACCTAAATTATAAATAGCTCTTATTGCTCTTTTCTGTAAAATGAATATTGACCCAACATCAGCAGCTCTGCCCCAGAGTAAAATGCCATAAGACATGATGCTATGAAAATAACTATAGTAAACTAAACGAGCGGTCTGTACATCAGTTAAATGTCTTATCTTTCTAACGGCATAGGCAGCACTGCTTAGCCTGCCAGCTAGCGCGCTAATGTGGGGTCCCCATTGGAGCTTTGAGTCCAGATGTATCCCTAAGAAAACTGCGCTATCCGTAAATGGTAATTTTTCATTATTTAATGTAATTTCATTATCAACACTTTTAACATTTGGTAATGCAAATTTAATACATTTGGTTTTTTTGGCATTTAGTACAAGATTATTTGAAGCAAACCATGTTTGAATTTGGGAAACTGCATTATTTACATCGTCAATATTTTCCGAATTCCTTTTAACGTCAAAAATTAAAGAAGTATCATCAGCAAATAATACTATTTCAGACCTTTTCTCGACCATGAACGGCAAATCATTAATATATACTAGAAACAAAAATGGGCCTAATATAGATCCCTGTGGAACACCCATTTTTACATGAGTTCCAGATGATTTTATTTTATCGATTTGCACTTTTTGTATTCGATCTGAGAAGTAGGACTTTATTAATTTAAGTGCGTCACCTTCGATGCCATAATGTCCCAATTTTATGAATAAAATATTATGATCTGCACAATCAAAAGCTTTTGTAAGATCGCAGAACAAACCGATTGCATCATTCTTAAGTTCCCACGAACCAAAAATATGTTTAATTAGGGCAACGCCTGCGTCAGTGGTAGAGCGGCCTTTCGTGAAACCAAATTGTTTAGGGTGAAACAAATTGTTGGAACTAAAATGCAAGAGCAGTTGATTAAGCATAAGTTTTTCAAATATTTTACTCATAACTGGTAGTATAGATATAGGCCTATAACCTTCAGGATTATTTTTATCACCTCCAGATTTTAGTAAAGGTACAATTTTACTATGTTTCATGAGATCTGGGAAGATACCATTACTTATACATTCATTAAATATTTTCGCTAAATAAGGAGCTATTATTACAATAAAATTATGGCATACTTTTACTGACATACCCCAGATATCCTCAGAATTTTTCAATTTCAGTGATTTAAACACTTTAATGATATCTTCGGGACTGACAACTTTAAAATTAAATATAGATTTACAAATTGCAACGTTTTGTTGCAACAGCTCTTGAGCTAACGTAGCAGATGAATTTAAGTGTTCAGTGGTCTTAAAAGGTATATCAGCAAAATATTTTTCAAAAATACAAGCAATTACATCATTTGAAGTAGTCAAACCTCGATCAGACCGAATACAAAAGTCCTGATCACATGATTTGCTTTTGCCAGTTTGAGTGTTGATAATGTTCCAAACGGTTTTTACTTTATTATCAGATGTTTTAATACGTTGGCTCAAGTATCTTGCTTTAGCCTCCTTACAAACTTTATTAAACATTTTTGAGTATTTTTTTACATATTCTATAAATTCATCATTATGTGAGAACGCTTTTTGATCGTATAAATCAAATAGTATTTCTCTAGATTTATATATGCCTGGTGTTGCCCACTCACTAAATTTAAATTTATTACATATAGTTACATCTTTAATAGTAAATATTTTATTAAATTCGTCTATCAGTACTTTAAAGAAAGTATTATAACTATTATTTGGATTTTTATTTATTGAAGAAGTGGGCAGCTTATAACTGATTAAGTTTATATATTTTTCAACTTTGAAAGCAGTGACACTCCTTTTTTTAACTATAATTTTTCGGTCTGGTGCCTTATGTGGAAAGTTTACAAAAAGACCACTGTGATCAGATTTTAGTTTATTTATTACAGATTTACTTATGAATTCAGCATTTGTAAATACATTATCTAAACATGTTTTGGTTCTAGTAGGTTCCAAGAATAAATTTTCTAAATTAAACGATTGGAATAAACTCATCAACCGTGTTTTCTGAGTACTATCTTTTAAGAGATCTATATTGAAGTCTCCACAAATAATTAATTGTTTTTTACTCTTGAAAATTTTAGTTAATACATCTTCCATTACACTTTCAAATCTTTCATAATTTTGACTATAGGGGGCTCGATATACGCTTACTATAAAGTAGTTTAGTAACTCTATGCAGGATATCTCCACGACTTGCTCAACGCTCAGTTTTACAATATCCTCACGATTTTTACATTTAATACAATTTTTTATAAATATAGCGGAGCCACCACAGGCTTTAGAATTGCGGCAGTAGCTACTAGCTAAGTTGTAATTTTGAAAACCAAATATGAGCTCGCAATTCTTAAGCCAGTGTTCTGAGACACAGAAACAATCAATTTGATATCTTTCTAAAAACAATTCAATTTCTAATTCTTTACAAGAAAACCCCTGAGTATTTTGAAATACTAATTTAAATTGTGGGTCTCCTTGTAAAGCACGGTTTTTAAATATTTTGCCAGAAGAACCTCCTTCCTTGTTTACAATGTTAATATTAATTGAAGGTGACGGCTTAAGGATGACAGGAGGCTCTTCTATTGTCTCACTTAAAAGTTTAAATTATGGTTTCCACCATCACATATTGTAAGTAAGTTTTCCCTTATATTAAATAAGGGAGGGTTCGATATATGATATGCTAATAATTTAGCAATGGTACGTTTTTTATTTAAGGGTATGTATATAGTACCCGATCGTTGTCTTGAATAAGGTATGAACTTATTCACGTCCAGAGTAAAGAAAACGTCGCTTTGACGGCTGGTCATATTAAATATAAAATTATTCAACATATGAATATCATTATTATGCTTACTCATATAATTATATATATATGGTAAGGTACAAAACATATGAATATCATTATTATGCTTACTCATATAATTATATATATATGGTAAGGTACAAAATATAAACTTACATTTATATTTCTTTTGTATCTCTAAAAGCTGGCTAATGCCTTTCTTCAATATTTTTTTATTTAATCCTATACTACTACCGAATAATATAACAATTGTAGTATACTCGTCATATTCACCCAAAGTAACTTTATCAATAATATAATTAAAGGGAGCACCAGTATAACAATAGTTTGTTACTGTCTGATGTATGTGATCATTTAATATTTCTCCGAAACGTAACCCCATACCATCGGAAAATATTATAGTTTTGCGAACCGGGGTGGTAGTGGTAGGGATGGATTGTTCTTTGTCTGATTGTAACGGCGGAGACATAAAGTTACAAGATTTTCCAGACAATTTATGACAATCCGTCTCTTTTTCTATTAGGTTACTTATATTCATATACCTTTTTTTTACCTCTTCCTGACTAGCAATCATATTTTTTAGTTGGCTATTTAAACAATCGATTTTTTGAATTAAATTTATTTTTTTGTAGGTTTTATTAATGTTTCTAATACTATTTTTAATATTTATCAGATTTTTCGTTGAGCTATATATGCGTTTATTAACTAATTTATATTTCTTTATTTGCCTATGACTTAATGATTTTTGATTCGCGATAGAATTCAAAGAAGATATTGACTCCACTTCAAGTTCTGCGCATAAAGAAAGTGCGTGAGAGTCTTCATTTATATCTTTAAGTCTATGAAACTCTGATAATTGAGCGTGTGCCTCTGCCAACTGCTCATTAAGGATATAAATTCGCTCTACGGCTATTTCATGTTTAGCGCACTGATCTTCATGAGATTTAATTATTAGCTGTTGTTTTTCCAGCTCTGATTGACACATATCATAAGATTGCCGAAGTAACTCCACTTTCTCAACGAGAGTACTATTTTTTGATTTTAAATTACGAATAGTGATACAGTTTTCGTCACGTTCTTCTAAAAGCCTATTTTTTAAATCCTCCGCATCACTAAATTCTCTTTTGAGTTTTTCATACTTTTGTTCAGCAGCCATCCTACGAGTTGTTATTGATTCCATTCTACGATATAAGTCTTTGTTTATGAAACTAAAATATAAATACCGTAAAAAAATCTATAGCGAACTAATAACTTAGATAGCTAAATAATAAATGTTTCAATTATTCACACAAGCTCCGAAATAGCTATTCAATAATACACTTACTTATACAGGCAAGTACCTAAGCGACACAATAAATGATATAATTACTATAACTAGACTATATATAACGACTATGACGACTATAACTAGATTACTGCTTAACGAATGTGCTAAGTGATAAACGCGATAAACTTTTTCTGTATCTTAATATTACAAAGTTACAACATAACAAATAAACGCAACAAAAACACCAACAAAAAGAAAATTAATACGGTAATGGAACCCGTGTTTTATTATTAAGTTTGCAGATAGAAAGTCTCTCGAACTAAGAACTTAGTAGTTGCGATCAATGACCTCGATAGAGTTGTGATGTTTTTGATTGACAACTATGTAATTTTATTGAATTGGCAGGTAATCAAATGTGAATTAAGTACATAAGATACTTAGCTGGTTTACTCCGCCAATGAACTGGTTACTGGATGCGTTTTTTCTAACATATGATGTATGTTTTTGTCCGTTAAACCGTCACAATTTTCAATCACTAATATTATCACTATCACTCGATATATTCCTAGGATAACACTTGTGTATATGAATCACGCTACAACTAACACGTGAAAGGCTTTTTCTATTCGTTTTTATGCGTATTACAAATAAAAACCAAAAATACAACTGAGAGAACACAAATGTGATGTTATCGATCTACGTTGATCCAAGTAGACATTATTTACAACTTCTAAGGCTAATATATGATCTATTTAAAATATTTACCTACATTTTTATTTTCTATCTATATTCATACAAAATTTGAAAACAAAATGGCTACCGTTTGCAAGACATCTTCAAATATCATCATATCGTCTGATCGTGACCACTCGATATCATCCTTTGATATATATATACCATCATATCGACTGGTTTTCAATAGAAAAATGTCGATCGGATGAAGTGAGAATAGCTCAAGTCAAATATCGATCACAAAATATGACATAAGTGATAAATATCGAAAGTGATATAGTATCTACCGTGCGAGAATTCCCCTCCTGGATTAATATAATAATCTGCTGAATGAAATCGGTCCGGTGACAAACTATTTTGTGTTTGTGTTAACTTTGATAAATTCATTACGTAATTGACAACAAAAATAAGACTAAAAAATGTGGAAATGACAGACATTAGTTAGCTGTATAGTATAGAATAACACTAACCTTTTCAAGTGATTATTGGGGAATGCCGCTGGATTTGTTATATACCCATCACAAACTCAAGACACATACCTAGACTCAAACGTTCGTGCCGTATATCCCCGGTTTTTTTTGTTTCAGCTTGAATTATTTATGTATAATTTATATTATCAATGCCGGTTATTTATCCCCTCTTCAGCTCCCCTACTATAAAGGGAGCTGAGGAATTCTAATTCTGAAGCTCTCGATACCCTTTTTTGGATTTATAGCCCTTGAGTATGTAAATTTTAATAATATTTTACTTTAGGAAGACACAATGGAAACTGCTTTGACATCAGAATTACAAACTAAATTAATGGATGCAACCAAGGAAATACTTACATCAGCAAGAATTATAGATAAATTAAAAAGTGAAAATCAGCAACTTAAGAACCGTTTGGAGAAAGAAAAAGATAACTTAGACATTGCTCTTGATACCAAGAATATTTGTGACGACAATAAACAAGGAGTTATAATAACAGAATTGAAAAAGGAGGTTTCCAAAACCAAACAAGCGTTGAGAAGCGCAGAAAACATGCTAGAACTTCGAGAAAATGAGGTACGTCTAACGTTTGGAAAGTAATCTAAAATGTATCACTTATTTCTTAATTTTAGCGTCTCCACGATTATCATAACTTTTATCACTAATAGCTTCTATCAAACAAGTGAGAGTTATTAAATTTGCCGAATAGATTCTAGCTCAACATGTTTGCCTAACGCCCGATTTCTGAATTGAGTGTTCAAGCTGAGAACGACTTAAGTATAGTTTTGTCTCATTTCGTTGTTAAGATCTCAATTCAGAAATCGGTCGTAAGCCACATAACTCGCATAGAGATTGCAAAACATTTTTTTTTTACAAATTGTATTACAGATTGTATTAAATAATATAATAACAATATCTTGCTACACTTAATGTTTCCTCACATCCCATATATGTCCCCACCAAGGGGCTCGAGCCTACCCTATACCCATTGCTTTTTAAATTCAATTGTAAAGTTAAATATTTACACGCCGAATGGCAGAGCAGGCAAAGTGCATATTAATTAATGAAGATCTTGTTATATACTATTGTTCTCGTAAATAAACGATTTTTATTTTTTTAAAGCATATAGACTGGTAATTATTACAGTCTTAATTTGCCATGAATGGCTAGAAAGTTTGTGTTTGCCAAAAAATATGTATTTGATTTAGATTCTGTGCTGTTAATTATTAATAACTTTATGAAAAACACCAAAGTTAAGACTTAAATACCTGAATGATCGAAAATAAGACAACTTTTTTCGATCATGTTTGATGCCCAAACCGTTGTAGGCCGTTATCGTGTCCGTAAGTGTAAGAGGTCCTGCCTTTCTTGACATTTACGAGTATGCAATGACATTTGTCACTATCTGCCAATCTAGCGCTTCTTTGTTTATGCATGAAGACGAATTCATTAATTATGTTTTTGCAAGCCTTTTTAATGATACTTACTTACTTACTTACATATACTCACGCCCATTATTCTCATTGGGGTAGGCAGAGACTATCGATCGCGACTTAGTACGATCTTCACAAACCTCTCTTGCTTCCCTTACATTCATTATTCTTCTCACTTCGGACCCCCGCCTTAATAAGAATTATATATATTATTATTATTATTATAATTAATATAAATAATAATAATTATTATAATTATTTATATATATTGAACATTTTTAGTTAACGGATTTAACAAATCAATTACAAATCTTCAAATCGGGAAAAGAAGGGTTTAATGAGTTACTTGAAAATCTAAAGTCAAAGAGGCAGCAGTTGAAACTAAAAGATGAAATCATTAAATCGCTAGTTAAAGAAAGCAATACTTTAAGTCAAGTCATCGATGCTTTACAAATAGAAAACGAAGCTATGAGGTATGTAACTGTTTATTTATTGATATTTGAAAATAAGTTATATACTTATATGTTTTCCAGTGATTAGGCAGTTTTACCTACAGTTTTAACTGATTAAATAATGAGAATGGCAGTAATATTTAATTTTGTTTAAGGTGATAGCATTCAAGACAAAGATTTCTGAAAACGTCGATGCTGTCTGTCATCGATAGTAAAAGTTCAGGAAACTTTAAAAAAACGCAAAATTGATAATTATATATTTTAAATGGCGTTCCTAATTGCTCAGCCTTAAGGGCATCTACAAAAAAAACTAATTTTGATAGAAATGAGTATAAAATTAAAAACGGGAAATCCTTTGCTGTGATATCTAAACTAAGTCTAGTCTAAACATCATGTGATATTGTCACCTGGTATTCAGAGTTCCTACGTTTTGCTTGGACAGTGTATTCATGCGCTAGGGGGGCGGCCTATTGCCATTTTGTACGAATACTCTGTCAACATAACCATGTGTGTTTCCTCATGATGTTTCCCACACCGTTAAAAACTATAACCACACTTATGACTTTAGAAAAGTTAAATTATTGTAGGGCCCGACCCGGGATTTGAACCAAAGCTAGTCTTCGACATAGGCGGGATTTATTACCCATTGAGCTATCACGGCCGACCTAGATCTATATAGTTAATCTAGTTTCTTGAATGATTACCAGAAAGCTATATAAACGGCGCAGTTTATTTAAACGCCTGGTAATTTATTGCAGGACTAATTAGTTTAAATGGTCAATTAAGCTAGTTGGTTAAATAAATAAACATGTATCTGTGTCTCTAATAATTTGAAAAGCGCCTCTTAGAAATATGTTTATCATTTCAGGGATAAGTTAAAAATACCTCTTGATTCAAAAATAGAAACGACTGGCATTGTAAAAAAATATTCTGACATGGAAAAACAATTTAGACTATTACAAAAAACGTTAAGAGACAAAGAAAATATTTTGATAAATGTTGAAGTGCAATACCGCAATGAAAGAGATAAAGTTAAAATACTCGATCATTATTTAAGACAGACTGGATTAGACGATGCTTTTATAGCCAAATTATTAAATGAAGGAATAAGTGATGATTCAGAAAACCACAAAAATAACAATAGGTAAGTAAATCATGCTAAAATTATACAAATTAAAGAAAACGAATACATGTTTAGCTGTGTTCAATAAAATGTCTGAAACAAAAAGTATATCTTATACTAGAAAGTTTACAAAACATCAAACTCTAACGAATTTTACAAAAAATGTGCTGACACAGAAATAAAAAAGGTGCTGACACAGAAATAAAAAATTTGGAAAGAATTTAAAAGAACCTGTACGGCTATTTTTTTAAAAAAAACATTCATTTCTATTGAATTAATAGCAACATTACACATACGAGTACTTGCTTATTTTACAAACAGTCGCCGACATATCTAAAATCGATTCATTTGTTATTTACAGAGACAAGAAAAGTAAGTACCAAACTGAGCTGGATGCAATGATAAACGAAAACGAAGGGTTGCGGAAAGGATTGCAGGAGATACTAGATTATCTCAAAAACAACAGTACGTATTTTCCGTATACAGAACCCACGACGCGTAAAATAGTCCCCTAAGACTCTAGTTTTAACACACCGAGATTATTTTAAAAATGTGTCAGAATCTTACTTATTTGGTTAGATACTTGCGAGTTATAAACTATTTGTTGCGTAATTGATATAGCAACTGAAAATAGCGAACTTCAATGCAAAAAACTTGGGTTCGCAATTTGATAAGTGCATATTATAGCCGTAATAAAATCGGTTATCTGGACAATTTCTGAAATCGAGTAGTTCAAATTTTAGGAGAATATCTGCTAGATCCGAAGGGTATACTTCCATAAGCGCGCCGCGGGTTGCAAAATATATGGTTTCTTTCAAGTCTCTGATATTACTTTTTAGTCTATTTTATGATACGGAATATATCAACGAGTAAACGTCCCGTACCATAAGTCATTGTTTTACCTACTTTAGGAATAATTTGATAATCATACGTTTTCCACATGAACGTATTTACTTCGTTTCCAAATATGTTATAAGCCTTAGCCTTATAACATATCAATTACATACATATACCCACGGCTATAAATCCCTAAAAGAGGTAACCAGCGCATCGGAATAAAAAAACCTTAGCCACTTTTGGTAGTTGAGTGGGGGAAAAGATTGTAAACTTGGTGATGGGTCTTCAACCGCATCGCCCAAAAATCTCTTAAAAAGCTTTAGTTCAACTTTAGTCGCCTCTTACGAACACCAACAGGTAGAAATGGGGTAGTGCAATTCTAAGCCGACACTACACAGCACGTAACAAACGCCACAGAAAATGTATACCTTATTTAAAGGTACTAACTGTATAGGTTTGGTGGTGTGAGTTCTACTAATGATACAACAAGTCATTATGTAAATAAAAATCGTAAATATTTTAAATTTGTTGAAAGGTACCAGTTCATCGGGTGTTTTAGCACTGGAATGTCCAAGTTTAGAAACAATAGTCAACTCATTGGAAGCAAGACATGCAGCTGGTTGGTTCGCTCCACATATGGCAACAGTACTTGAATTAAAAGCTGCTATAGGTGGCAGAGATGCATTGCTGAAAGTATTACATGAAAATAGGTAAATAACACTTTTGCTTAACACTACATTGTAAATGTTTCGTATTTATTAGCGATATTGTTTATTTTCACAGGCAAGAAACATTTAGAATCATGACTCAATTATCCGATGAATGCAAAAAATCACAAGCTTTAGAGCTAAAACTGAAAGAAATGGAAAACAAAAATATTCCAGTAATTGCAGGTAGCACTGACGATGATGACTTGCTATATTTCGATAATTTAGGTGTGGGAAATATACAGACTGAGATTGATAGTAACATAGATTTTCAGAATGTAGCAGATATAGAAAAGTTCATCGATAGAAACAATAGCAGTTACGAAAACCAAATAACTCAAAATCTGTCTTACTTCAGCTCTAAATTTAGATCACTGTATGACAATATGACAACTTTGGCTATAAGAACTGCGGATGAACAAAATAAATGGTTCATGCAAGAAGAAGAATACAAAGCAGAAATCCAGAATCTCAAAATTCTTCTTAGTCAAAAAGAAGATGATGATCTGAATAGTGACGATTCGCCTGGATTAATAGGCAAAATTGACAATGGTGTTTTACAAAGGCGGTGTGATTATTTAGAAGAGTCATTTAAAATGTTGCGAACAATGAATGAAAATTTAAAAAATGAAAGTTTAGAAATGAAAAAAGAATTATTAGTCAATACAGGCAGTTTTGAAGTTAAAATTCAAAATCTTATGATTGCTCTTTTTGCCACAATGGATAAGCTTCGTCGTTCAATAAGTATAGACTTGTTCTGGAAACAAAACAGAGAGTTTAATGAAATGACAATAAAACACAGACAATTAGTAGAAGATAAAATTAAAAATTCAATACTAAATTATAAGAATACAAATAGTAACCACACCAATAACGGTAATTATATTTTTTTTTATTAATATACATAATTATGTTTAATTGAAAAAGCTATTTCACTACATTGAATTCTCGTCATTTTTTATTATTACAGATACAAATAACAGTATGGAAAAAAATAATGCGACTATTGAACAAACTATGTTAGAAGCCCAACTAAAATGTGTTTGCAATGAATTAGAACAGTGCCAGAAAAGATTAGAAGATGAAGAAAATAAAAATACAATTTTGCAAGAATCGCAGTCAAAGTTAATGTAAGTCAAGCTTAAGCTACTTTAAGCCAACTTAATTAATCATTAAAGTGGATATAGGCCTGCCCCTATCACGTGAATACACTGCCCAAACAAAACGTGGGTACTCGGGACGCCGGGTGGCAATAAATAATGTGACATTATTCTCAGAAGTATTAGTGCCTCTACAACCCCTTCAAGGGTAATATGGTATGAACGTTAAGTTATCTTGAGCTGATTTCTCATCACTGCAATCCTTGTGCTGGCTTTGTCATTTACAGTGTAATCAAAAGTTTAGAGAAACCGAAAAACTCAGCTGTGCATAAACTACTTGATACCTTGTGTAAATCTATGTTTAATAAGTTTCTTTATTGTGTATGTTTTTAAATATTCATCTTTCAGCGATACTGCTTTTTCTTCTCTCAGTGAAGAGGAGGTAAATATGCTGAAAGAGAAGTGCTCAAAGTTAGAAACAGATAATTGTATGCTGAAGGAGCAATGCCGCCTAAATACTGATAAACTAGATATTGCCCTAATGCAGGTAATTATCAATTTAAATTTAATATATGCGATGACAATAAATCAAACTAACAACCGTGTTATTCTAATGGTAAGAACACTCGCCTATCATGCAGACAGGCGTGGATTCAAATCCTACACCAATTTATCTTTTCCAAAGTCATATGTGTGGTAAATAAATCATAGCTGTTAAGGGTAAGGGAAAACATTGTTAGGAAACAAACATGCCTAAGTGGTATTTAGTCATGTGGCAGTGATTTTTTGTACAAAACGGGTTGTCTGCATTCTGGGTGTGTGTTCTACCCATTGAGCTAATTTATACTTATAATAAATCTGTAGAGAGGTCAATTCTGTACATGGAATATATTTTCAACTCAACCTGAAATTTTGCGTAATAACGGAGATATTGAATCGTTCATGAAAGCGCATTCAAAATCACAAAGCTACACTGTTCAGGAGTGCTATAAATTGCGATCATTGCGCTAGATTTCACAAAGCTTGAGCAATGATAAAAGAAACCTCAGATATTTAAAAACAAAGCTACCCGTGCGAAGCTGGTCCGATCCACTATAAATATATAAATGTATATATCTTAACGTTGTTCATTAGTTAGTGTCATATATAATTTCTTGGTAAGACTTGGCTTGCAAAACTGCTTCCGAATTAATGGTAGATTAAAATGCACGTATACCCTGACGCTATCAAGGATATATTTTTTTTTCTAAAATAGTGTGTTGCTCTTTTTTCAGCTACAAGACCTGCAACAAAAACAATTTAATAATGTTATGGAAATAAATATGCTAAACCATCAAATACTAGATTTGCAGTCAACGAGTGACAGCAAAGCCATAATTGCCAGGTAAATATGATATATATATTGTCATTATTTTAGTTAGATATCTCATATAATGGTTTTGAATAGAGTGACCGGATATTCGAAGGATTGCCTTTGGGGATCGAAGTATACCATGGTCTATTTTATGGGTCAAAGACAGTGCGATTCATAAATCTAGACGATGCGTTGAGGTAAGAAAATCACTTTAGACTCGACATCTAAAGTATTCATACGAAGCCCTGTTAATAAAACTCACGTTTACGACGCGTCTCTTTATTTATTTATTTTATTTTTTTTTATTTATTTATTTATTCATAAATATAACCATTACAGATTTTTATAACCCAATTCAGCTATATTTCACATTAAGACAATATATTTATAACCTAATTTAAAGAACAGAGTACAAACAAAGAAATAAATTAACCAAATTCCACACTAATTAAATTTTACATACCATAACACAAAAAATATAAAGCTACGCTTGTGAAGTGAGCCAAGGAACAGGAAAATATGTCCGTTTGTTCGGCAATATGGTTAACTGCAACTATTGCGCGCGTAAGAGAACTCTCTCTCAATAGGTTGGTACTAACTGATTGTCAACCCCGTTCAAACAGCTGAAAAATCACATAGCAATCGGCCTAGACCTTGTTTTTAAAACATACCATTTTTATATATTAAATCAATTAAAGACATCAAACTAAACTACTTTGCCCATGGAATGCTTATCTGAAACATTGTAATTTTCAAAATAAATAATACATAAAAGTGTCGCTGCCTAGATCAAACTGAGAAGTACGGGTTCTTCAAGGGTTAAAATAAAATATAAATATTTATCTTTGACTATGAACACTATAGACAGAGTCATAATGCAACGGGAGAGTACCTCTTTTAGATAGCAATATTTTTCCCTGTAATGTTGCGATCACTAGAAAACAATTACCCCAAAATACTATAATCACCATTCTAAAAGCTACTTTTTAATTTAAAATTGATTACGTCAATTTATTGTTACGTCGTTTTATTTATTGTAAAGGTTTACTGTTTACTATATTATTTCCTGCAATCATATAATTATACATACTTGCTCCTAGTATTATACAATCTTTTTTGTTTAATTTTACCATTTATACTGATGTTTAATACACCGTGAAATCTAAAGCATTGTACTAACTATCAGGGATGAATCTTCCAATGATTACGAATAAATTTTTGTACGGGACTAACTTTGTTACTGGACAAAAAAAAACAGCTGTTCCATAAGTGCAAGTTATGTAAATATCATACGGGTCATCATGGGTATAGTGGGGTCTATGTTTGTATTTTGAAAAATAAAAGACAGCACTATTTTGTACATGAGTTTTATTGCATTATTTACTATTGACCTTTAAACAAAATCAGTTTCGTGTGAAAATTTCGAATTCATTCGTCTATTTCAGTCACATTTTTCAAAAGATGATGTATTCGTACATCTAAGTATTTTATATTTGGTTGATTTCCAATTGCATCTTCCAGTGGCCGCAATCCATTTTTCTCGTAGATTCGGGTCTTTAGGAAAACTGTAATGAATACGAAGAAATTAAATAAATATAACAAATTTATTACTTACTAATTCCATAGATAACAATTCGGTATGCAAAGTTTTTTTTTTTGTATTTATTAAATATTTTTATTCGATAGCAAGCACGAGAATAAAAAACTAATTTGAATATTTTTCATTTAAAATGAGTAATTGCAAAGTTATGATTCTTTAAAGATTGTTCAACTTTTGTACTTAATGACGTCATCGATCGAAAATATCACTTAGCGACGTGCAAATAAAGCGAAATGTTTAGTAAAAATGTTGCTAATTGCAAAATATTTCACGAATTTGTGATCGCAAATGAAATTATTACGATGTTATACTAAACAAACATATGATTTTCGATATTTTATTAATAAACTGCAAGAACGAATGTCTTTGACATAACGCTGAAGGTCAAATACTGTTACAGTTTTTTGCTAAAATAACGGTCATCTTAGCTCTGTTTGATTTAATTTCAAGAAAATATGTTTTAAAAATATAATATCCCGAAATGGTTTCGTAATCAGCACCACTTTTGTAAAACTTTGTATACCGAATTGGAAATCATTCAGCGTCGCTATAGCGCGACGAAATTCATAATATACTCACTCATTAACATCAGTTTACTAATTTGAAAATTTTACCCTATCGACAGGGTAGGATGAAAACGTGAATTATGGGAACACTGAGATACTGCATATTTTTAGGTTATGCTATTAAAAAATTGCTCAAAATAACTAAAGAAAATGCTAGTAATCTAGTTCAACGTAATTAACATTTGAATCACTTTTTTTCTGATCGCGCAATGTAGTTATTATGTATTTATCTGTAAAAAAAACATTAAAAAACTCACTCACTTGTGGAAAGTCAATCCTTCGATGTGTTTTTCGCTGTGGCTTCCGCAGCCAAGCACGCTACACCCAACCATACCTCACTAAACAATAACTTAATTAATGGAGTCTCTTTTGTCACAATAACAATATACAAATGAATAAAATCTTTCTCAAAATCAAAAGAAAACTAAAATCGCTCACAAGTCGACGCTTTGTTTGTCACAATTTTAAAAGTGTGACATCAACAAAACGGGTTGCGCGATAGAGATGACAATAAAGTTTTGTGTCTCTTTTTAACATATAAGAACTTAAATAAGGGCTTCTCTTTTTAAAATGGATGACGTAACATCGCTTTGTCTATAGTGTTCATAGTCAAAGATATTTATTGATATCATATCACATCAATGCTAAAAAATAATTTAAATTTTATAGAATTATTTCTCTTTGAAGGGATCCATCATCGTGGTTTTCCCTGCCTTTCATGTTAATTAACTTTATTCTTTAACAAGTGGATGGGCCCAGCTTCGCACAGGTAGCGTAGTTTTAAAAAATAACTGATATTTCGTCATTCACTGCTCTTTGTGATTTTAAAAGCGCTTTTATGAACTGTTCAGTATCTCCACAAATAAGCTGATTTTCAAGTTGAGTTGGGAGAGTTAAAGTTGAGTAAAACGCTATGAAGTATTTTATAACAATCTAAAAACCTACCGCGATGTAGGATGCGTGCTACTGGCGCAATCTAGTATATAATATGTAAATTAGTAAAGATTTGGTTTAGGTCGCGTGCGACTATTATTTTTCATGCATAATTTTGGTGTTTCTATACCTAATTCCTCGATTTCTATGATTATTTTTTTATTGAATCGGTAATAATGGGTTGCTTGAGAGTACTATAAACGTAAGTAAACAAAATATAAGCAGAATGCTCCGAACTGCTAAGCTATCAGGAGTTACACGTGTTATTGTGAGTCAACCATAAAATATAGACATATGCTGTTGCGGAATATTTTTTAGACAATTTTATGTATGATATTTCGGTCATACGTGATTTCTATGTAACTTTAACCATGCACACGCGACAGAAGCATAAAAAATAGTAACTTCTCCCGTTTTCCCAAAATTTCCCAAAATCCCCCTTCACTACTTTGCCGAAAAGTATACTATAACCTGCCCAGGACTATGAAGAATAATTGTACCAAGATTCGTTAAAATCCGTCGAGTAGTTTTTGTTTCCATAAGGAACATACAAACCGACAGACAGACAGACAGACATGTTGGAATTGCCTGTGGCATCTTTTAAAAAGGCAATTAAAGCAATGCTTTTAAAGAAATCTTACTACAGTGTTCAAGATTTTTTAAACGACAAGGACCCAACGCGCACATGACCGTGTCCGTAAAGCTATAAATCTTCCCTCGTTATTCCCAGGAATAATTGTCTGGTGAGGATTTTTCTTCTCACGTTATGTGATTGGTTTTTTGTGATGGACAATTTATTTTTATTTTGTCAAACTAGCGTTTGGTTTTGTCGCATAGAAAATCTTTTATAAAGTAAAAACATGTTAATAAACTGAAATTGTACAAACCATATTTTGAAAAAATTTAAAAATGTGAATGTAAAGAGTTTCTTTGTTGCTTCTTCTCTTAACAAACACCTTCCGAAGCAACAAAAAATTTGACGTTAAAAAAATGTTAGTTTTTAACTTAATTTTGAAGAATAAACTTTTTGACTTTTTTGACAGACAGACAGACAAAAATTTTACTGATTGCATTTTCGGCATCAGTATCGATCTTTAATCACCCCCTGATAGTTATTTTGAAAATATATTTAATGTATAGAATTGACCTCTCTACAGATTTATTATAAGTATAGACAAGAAACTCTAGCACACTATTTTGAACCAGTTCTCATGTTTTAATTTTTCTAGATTAAGTGGTGAAATATTAATCTTGCATCTACAAGCGACCGAGAGCTATAAAAAAATTGACAGACTTAATGCAACGTTACTAAAAGAGGTTCAGAAAAAGATAGAAGCTGAGGAGATGTTGGAAACGCGCGAGAAAGTCTTCAGCGTTTATTCGAAACAGTTTGAATCTAAATTCAAGTAAGTTCAAGTCACCTGGGTTAAATTATTGTACAATTTATCATAAAATTTTAAATGATGTCTTTGATTCTACCTTTGCACAACACATTTGTTAATAAAATAGTTAAAATAATAAATCAATAGTTTAAAACTCAGACCAACTAGAACGGGACACGCCTTACAAGGCGTTCCCTCTGTCAAAGGTACATAATTTCGAATCTAGTTCATTTATAAAAACTACCTCAACCGCCATTTTGTAATCTTTTTACCGTGTCCGTGGTAGTGGAAGGTGCTCTCGGAAAAATGCCTATTAGTGTAATATATATATTGCTGTAAAAATAAACCAACCACATCAAAATTATTAAAGGATCCGTAGCCCTATTATTTTCGACGTAATTCTAAATGTTTATTTGTCGCGTCTTGTACGTTCAGTGAGTATGTGTGAAAATAAGTGTGTCGTTGTTTTTTTATGCTTGTAGTGACTGTAAAGATGAAAATTATTTTTACTCCTGTGTGTGTGTGTTTGCATTATGTAGTCTCCCTCGGCCCTGCAAAAATTGGCAGAATAAAATGATTTGAGATCTCGATGAAGGCGCGTCCCGTTCTAGTTGGTCTGAGGTTTAAAAAGTCCAAACATGGTTATGATATGATCATTCATCATGGAGTTCCAGTTCATATCTTGCGGCTCCATCATCGGATCAGCTTGATAGTGCCATACTATTTATTGTCATCTAAATCACATAAAATTGCCTATTCATGAAAATAGCTTTTTGCCCGCGACTACGTCCGCGTGGACTACATTTTTGAACATCCGGTTTACATCCAAAATACCAAAACACTATCTTAACTTCTGCTTATTATATTTACATTCCCGCGGTGTTTATAAAGGACATAAAGAACTTTGAGGCTTTTTAAGTGATTGTTGGGCGATGCAGTTGGAGACCCATTTGACTACAATTTTTATAAATCGCTAACAATTTAACTAATCCAATTATGGAAAATGTACGAGGTTTCAGTAAAACCTCAGATGGAGACCTTCAATTTGATACCTGAACCAATTTTCTAGCTCTTAGCATCGCGACACAGGCTGGTTCACAAAATCCACCCTCTCTCGTTTAATCATGAAAATAGGTCCGATCTTTAGAAGATGGTTAAATAAGTTTTCTTAGATTTGATTACATTGTTACATTCATACAGGTCGACCTACCAAAAACGTGTTAAAAATGGTCAGTTTAGATTTTCATAACTTAAAAATATTTCTTTTACTTGACATATAAAGTGGGCAATGGATGGATTTTTAATTTTTATTTTAGATATATGTACGAAGTAATGCAAACTTTGAGACAACAGTATCAAGGTGGCCTGCCTCTCATATCAATAGAAAATTACCTGAATGAACTAGAAGAGTTATCACGCAACACTAGAACAGTCAACTATAAACTAGATGAAATAGAAAATTTGCAATCCAATTTGATAAGCAAACAAACTCTGCTGGATCATCTTTTGAGTACATCAAAATCAGGTTGTTTAAATAGTGAAGACAATTGTCCACACAAAGTTCAACTATTAATTTCAGTAAGTTATCTCTTTAGTACTTTGATATGAAGTACAAGTATATTTTGCTCATCCATTTATTTGTTTACCATGTCATTATTTTAGCAAGGAATGTCTAAACATGAGAAAGCGCACAACGAAAACAAAATCCGCTCCTTGGAACAATCGCACGATGGACTATTGTCAAATTATCTCAAACTTGAAAAAACAATGGTGTTGCTTTGTGAGAGCTTTGGAGCTAATGGTATGACTGATACCAAGACAAAGAAAGATGATGAAAACGATAACTATTTGCCTGTGTTAAAGTTAGAAGATGTACAGTCCGATGATGATAGTTCCATTAAAAGTAAGTGTACTTTTTATTAAACGTTTTATCATATTGCAATGTTGGAATTGATAGACGTGTTAGTTGGTTGAATATATGTTTATTACTACTAAAGACTTAAGACTAACATACAAGATATAATGGCAAGAGGGGGACGAGATGCACTCACACTACACTACACCTTCCCCTTCCCCCTTTGCAAACAAAAAAATATTTATTCTTAACATATTTTTTTAAACAAATTATTATTAATTAATCTTATTATTAAACTACTATATCAATAAGAATGGAATATCGAATAAAAATGTATCTATGTAATGAAACTTAACTATTAAACTTAAATAAATCTATTAGTAAAATCCTGGAATAAATCGAACAAATCGTAGGCCAAACGATTTGCCGCGTAATCACAATCAAGTAAATTTTTAAATACATGTCATAGTACTGTTACCACATATATATTTTTTATACATTTCTCCTTCACAATAGTCATTAATTTTATTATATTTCATTTATTTTTTATAATATTCTCTCTTATATTTTTATCATATATTTAAAATAGCTGTAGACAATCATGCTTCCTTCTCAAGTCATATTTTTGATTTATATTTCATTTCTTATCAAGGCACACAATTATATATTGGGTCGACCGCCCTTTGACACATTTATTATTCACTTATTTTACTTCATCTCAAGATACAAATATTCTTTATTACATTACATGCGCATTTATATACTTATACTACAGTCTCTCTCTTTTAACACTATTTTGGTGTCCAATTTTCTTCACGAAGGGCATTCAACCGCGTCATGATCAGATAAATAGGATTCAGAGATCTGCTTTGTACCTTGGTGTACCTTGTATGACTTTATATACTACTTTCAAAAACCTTCCGTTATTCTTACATTCCATATTTCGTTATCAATTGGTAAATAATCGAAATAACATTTGAGTGATCAAGTCAAATGAACATCAAAAACTTATCAATTGAAACTACCTTTCTACAAACTGCTTTTCATAAACTTTCAAACCCATCATACTCACTTTGACTACATTCCATTACATTTTTTAATCATAACAATCACATCACATTACCGTCTCAATCATACCACACACAGCGATCACTTCATAGAATTCTTCACGCCATATATATGTATGCAACGCTATCTCTTCCATCGCCGTACCAAAACATACGCAAATTATAAGCCTAGCAACAGCCATCTGAGAATACCTCCTTTTACCTAAATTCTTAACTTCATCCTTCAATAAACCTCATTTTCATGTTTTTCAATAATATCCATTCATTTGACTTTACTAACAGATTTCCTTTCATTTCCACCATGCTAGTTTAATATTTTCTTTTACAATATATATCCACTTCTTTTCTTTGACAGTATCAACATTATTTTGAAAAAAAAACTTTATCATAAATACTACATAGCTCGGAAAGCCTAACAACATATTCAATGCAAAACATAATAAACACTAAAACATATTTTTAATAACTACGCTATTTAAGTTTTGCGTATCACTTTTATCACATTCCAACGTTAATTTAAATGTATTCGTAATTGCACAAAGTATAGTATAGTATATTTCATTACTAGTACGGAATGGCTGTCATTGCAAAGAGTTCCGACAAATGTCTACCCGAGCCGAAGGCGAGGGTTGACAGTCGGAACGAGTTGCAATGACGGTTCCGTACGTGTACTGAACGACTATTTTTAATACAGTTGCGAAAAAATTAAGCAATTTAACAAAACAACTAAACTCCCAAAGATTATTTCTGGAAAATGGCGACATTTTTTCTTCACTTATTGTGGTAGGCAAAGGAAACTATGCCCATACAGCCAAGTCTTATGTATAATTTTTTTGTTGATATGAAATGAAAATGAAATTTAATGAGTTATAATGTAATGAAACCTAACCTCACTAATTCTATCAAATCATTAAATCAGATATCGAAACAAATTAGTCGATTTTGCCTATTATTTTGTTGTTGTTGATTCATGTTAATACGACCTATGCCACGTATTAACATGAATCATAAAAACTTCTTTGATTTTTTTAGTAAAATCTTTATGGTTGGTTTTTCTTTAAAATAGACATTATTTTGACAGTTGGGAAAGAAAACGCACTAGTGCGGGAAAGGTAAAGAAAAAGCACGAGTGTGTAATAGCCCACTTCCCGAACGCTATACGTCCCTGTAATACGCCACTTTTTGAGCAATTGTATTAAAAAAAATATTTCTATAATAATAATTGTTATATTAAATAATAATGATTATACAGATTTTAATTATTAAAGATATTAATTGCTGTGTAGTGTCGGCTTAGAATAGCACTACCCCATTTCTTCCGGTGGGTGTACGTAAAAGGCGACTAACGGTATTGGGGCTTTTAAGGGATTTTTGGGCGATGCGGTTGGAGACCCATCACCAAGAACCTTTATTTCACCATCTATTCCCCACGCACCTTCAAAAAGTGGCTGAGGAATTTTTGTAATTCCTTAGCTCTGGCTACCCCTTTCTTGGGATTTATAGCCGTGAGTATATGTATGTATGTATGTAATTGAAATAATAATATTGACCTAAATAATGAAATTACTTCTACTTCTAATTTAATTAATAGGAATGATATATTAATTTAAAAATAAACTACCGAAAAAACTAAACCTTAATGCAATTTCACTTTATTCCTACGGGTACAATTAGTCAAATAGTCTTAAAATTCAGCCACTTAAAGACATCCATATGAGGTCACTTCATCTGAGATAAGTCAGCTGGAATCCATACCGGTATTTTCGGGATATTCTTGTGGGATTTTCCTTTACATTATAATGATGTTTAGTCTTCGAAATAACTTTTCTTCAGTGATTCTCTTCACCTTAAACGGATATTTGTTGGTGTGGTATCATATTATAACACGGCGTCACTATGTACGTATTTGTTGAAATGTTTAAATTAGCACTTATAGTATTATTCTTAATATATATTTTTTTCAAAATTACTATACATTCACTTCAACACTTAATGAAAAAGAAAAATGGTCTGTACTCATGCGCAGCGCGACCGATTGGCCGCACTGGCAGGGTCGCCATGCAATGTAAGAAATAAGACACGTGTTTGCTTGTTGGATATATGATTATTACTACTAAAGACTTAAGACTAACATACAAGATATAATGGCAAGAGGGGGACGAGATGCACTCACACTACACTACAATATCATATCATTGTAGGAAGTAAATAAGAATGGTATGTATACCTTTTATCGTTGAAAGGTTGATAGAAATACTAGTTTTTAGTAACATTATCTGACACTTCTTTAACCTGCTAGACTTATATATTTTTGCCTAGATATATTGTAGGCTGTATAGTTTCGGCTCAGAATACTACTACCCCATTTCTGTTGGGTGATCGTAAAAGGTGACTACGGGTTTTGAGGCTTTTCACCAAGACCCTATTTTACAATCTTTTCCCCACTCAACTTCCAAAAGTAGCTAAGGAATGTTTATTCTGAATTGCAAAAATTTTTGGATCCAAATTAAGTGATTATTCTCAGCAAGTTGCAAATTAATTTATCGTAATCATAGCATAGGTTAACTCTTCCAAGTTCATTAAATATATCATCATCATATTTTATTTTTTTTAGGCAATCATACAATAACGTTGCCAAAACCTCTTATACTAAAACTACCGAAAAATGCCACTGATATGTCGAAGATCCTAAAAAACGAGGTTGATTGTTGTTTGCCCGGTTCACCATTAAAAGAACAACTAGAAATTAATAAATCAGTTGAAACTGCAAGCGTATTCGTCCAAACAACAGTGAAAAACATCGCAACAAAAAATAAATACACCCAAACTGACGTTCATAAAGATATTCAAAATATGGGTTCGAAAGTAAAAGAGTTGGAAACCAATTACCAAGAAATAACAAAAAAACTTTCTGATGCTACAGCAGTAGCAAACAGAACCGCAGAAGATAAGTTGAAGGTTGAAAAGTTGCTTGCAATGGCACAAAAAAATCTCGAAGATAAGGATAATTTGTTACGCAATCAAGAAAATGAGTTGTTTTATTTGAAAAACGAGTTATCTGACTTGAAAACATGTTATGAACAAGAAACATTGAAACAAAAAGAAGCAAATGATGAAAATATTCAATCACTATTAGTTTCACTTAAAAACCTCGAAAACGAAAAGAATGCAGTTACGAATGAATACAAACAAATGCTCGAAAACGAGAGACACGAATTTTTAAAAACTGTACAAGATCTTAATTTAAAAGTAGTTGAGTTAACGTCTCAACTCGAAAGGTGAGTTACATAATTTATCTAAACTGTAATCGATCATTTTAGAGTAGATAACAAGTGTTAAGACTTAATTATGTTTTACAATATTATTTAACAGAAAACACAGTGACTCTACCGTTGCACAAGCAAACAGTGACACAGACAACACATATACATTACAAATTGTGAATCTAGAAGAAAAGTGCTTTAAACTACAAAGTGAGATCGAAAATTGCAGGACTGAAACGTAAGTTGTAAAATATTTGTTAAAATATTTGTTTAAATATCTATTGAAAAAACATGTAGTTTATCCACATATTACAGCATTATTTTGTTATTCACAACTTAAATGTTCTACCGATTCACTTATATATAACTACTCAATACATTCGCCTCGATTATTTTTATGATTGAGTTTTAATTGCTGTAAGTTTTGAGTAGTTTATACATTTTAATATTTGCATTGAAAGAAAAACTGTCAGTTTTTTCTATCGATTCACTTGCGTGCCTTATTTAGGCACATTATCTTTGCGGCAATCGTTAATTTAAAAAAAAGATTGCCTTCCAATGAAACAAAAAAAAAACAAAGCGGCGAATATATATTTATTTCTTAAAAAATTGTTTTATAGATCTACGTACAGGAAAGAAGCAGAGCGGTGGAAAGAACTTGCCTCTGACAGATTGACTAAAATGGATCAATTGTATTCTCAACTGGGAGAAAGACATAATATTGAGGTATGGTCTCACGAACACATAAGTTTTACCAAGCTGTATTCGAAAAACCATAATTACGTATTAAAAACTAATACAAAACAATATAAGTAGATAACTTATAACTTATATATACATAACTTAATATCCAACTGATAATGAAACGAATTTGCATATACTTACTCGTATTTTGTGTCTCTCATCTTGTAATGACCCTTGAATCATTGTTTGCTTATTTATTGATAAATAACTTATAGAACACATAGGTTTTTTTGTATCTTTAATGTAATAGGGCGTCAAAGGTGAATTTTTATGTCATTAACTCATTATACCAATTTGCAATATTTATCTTGAAAATTTATTTCGTGCTTCTTTGTATTGTTACGTTGCAAATGATGTACATTTGTGATTCTTTTAGCTGAAATCATACAAGACTGAGAATGAACAGTGGATATCCAGACTCAGCGATGTGCAAAATGAACATATGGAACTGAAAGCCAAGATGGCTGAACAAAAAGTGATACATTCTTCACAAATTGCAGAAAAGGAGTCACAGGCAGACCACCTGAGATCAGTTATTCAAAACCTCAAGGTAACCTGTATATGTGTTCTAATAGTAATTTATAAATTCCTTCTGCATACACACAGATTCAATGCAATACAATTAGCTGTTTAGAAAGGTTTTGGAAAAAAAACACGTCTAAGTCTAGATTTCTTTACAACTTCTACACATCAAATTTAGTCTCATAATCGTTTATGTTGGTTAATGAATGCGGTGGCAAAAAGAATACCGATACGCAATCTTTTTCGGAAATATAATACACTGTCAAAAACCTCCTAGGTACTATATTTACATGTCTATTTTTTACTCAGATACAATTAATGAACCTGCAAACAATGATGTCAGTACACGACCCCAGTTTCGATTTGTCCGCCATAGTGGAAGTGGAGGACAGTGACCAAGTGTCGCCGCGTGGCACGGGTGCGCTCGAAATCAGATTTGACTCCGCTACGGATCTTCATGATGTTGTGCCTATACCTGCAACTTCTTCTGCTATATGGTAAGTAGTTAGGAAAAATGGAATAGAGGCAATATTCTATTTCTTCCCGTGGGTGTCCTACGAAGTGACTTATGAGTCTTGGGGCTTTTAATATTAGAATTAGTGGGCGATATGATAGGAGTCCCTTGACCAGCAATTCTTTATACTTCAATATTTTCCCGTTTTAATTTTCAATAATATCTGAAGAAATTCTGATTCTGAAATTCTTGTTTTTTTCGGGATTTTCAGCCATGACAGTTGGTAAGTATAGCCTGTATGTTCTTTTGGCACGTTGTTATTTAGGTATTTATGTAAGCAAATGTGATCAGTCCTTATGTACTAAAATTAAAATAAACATATACGATTCGCACTAGCTGCGAATAGTGGTAATTTGGGATATAAGCCTCCCCTTAAGATTTACAAGAACTGATTCAAACTTTCACATTTTATTACTATTCATTTATTTACTATAGACTAGCACATGACATTTTTTAAGATCTATGTCCTATTTTTTATTTCAGTCTTCTTAAGATTGTCCAATCAAAATGTGAATTGTACTTTAAAATAAATGAATAATTAATATTTGTGTGGGTAAATATATAATATGTATATATAAAATACATTTCATTTACAGGCAAGATTCAGTAGTGGACAAATTGCGCCGTGAAAAGCAGTTGATGGGTAAACAGAACAATCTTCTGCGTCGTCAGATCAAAGCGTTGACTGGTCGAGAAAAAAGAGCTCGTTTGGAGGCACAGAATTTGAAGAATCAAATATATCGTATGTTAGTATCGCTTAAGTTTTTCCTAATTAATAATTAATATTCTTTTATATATTAAGATTTAATAATTAAGAGTATTGTACAATTTATTCGCTCTGGAGGTCGCGGGTTCAAATCCTGCTGAATGTACAGTAGGTACTTCAAAATTAATAATGCGCATGCAGATCTTCGGTGATTCTCGTATTCCGGAAAAACCCAAATAATTAAATTGTAAGCGCCCTAAAAGATGCACTTGCATTTTGCAACTTGTCTTAAAGTAATACGAGTCATTATCATGTGTTCTCAATCGAATACAATTCGGGCGGGCGGTGGCTGTCACCGGGCAGTCAAAGGTCCGTCAATGTCAATCGTCTTTTTTTACATATTGTTAGTGACCGCACATGTTCTCTCTGTGTGGAATTATATAGAGCTGCTATCAAACACCATTCTTGAGTTTGTTTTGAAATATGAATTTAATTTTAACTTTATCCATTTACCCCCGACTTTTGTATTAGGCTTGTCACATAACTCCTCCTAAACGGTTGGTCTGATCACAGCCAAATTTTGCACGATGATTCAAGATCAAGGACAAAGTTATATTATTCGCAACCGTGTGGATATCCTTGCATTTTGAATTCATCCAACATCACGATAATCGACATGGAATCATCGAAGCAAATTCCGTTACTGATAAATTATGATATGCACTTAATAACTCTATATACATGTCGTCTCCCGACGCTCGAGGAACACGATCGTTGCCGAATAGTGACGAAGATTTCTATTCGCATTATTAATTTTGGAGAACTGTATTCATTTATGTGGTGATTATGAATGTGTGTTTATTTGTCTTGGATGTTATTTATTTGTTTATTTTATATTATTGTATGTATGTAATGTAATGTGATGGAGTATGTATGTGTATGTGTAGGAGCCGTGTAGTTTCAGTTTAGAATCGAGTTATCATAGGAGGCGACTAAGAATATAAGTATAAAGCGCTATTAACCAATTGCGATTGTGCCCTTCTAGGGTCTAACTTGATCTGAGTAATATGTCCGTATATATTATTAAATTTCCACGATCATGATTCGATAGATTTTTTAGATGCAACAACAAACTACCTATTATGCCGTTTCTTGTTTGCAAATTTATGTTTCTAAAGCTTTTTATGATTGGTGGACTCTCATTTTCAGAAGCACATCAGGCAGTAAGGCCGCGGCGGCTGAGACCGTGGTGATGCAGTCCAAGATCGCCTCCTTGCAGACACAGCTCATCAGCGCTCGAAGAGAAACTAACTCCACCATCAATATGTGGGATAAACTCAAAAGGCAATACATTTTACCTATGACTAGAAGGGGTAGCCAGAGCTAAGGAATTAGAAATACCTCAGCCACTTCTGGAAGTTAGTTGGGAAAAGATGTTAAAATCTAGGTTGTTGGTGATGGGTCTCCAACAGCATCGCCCAAAAATCCATTAAAAACCCCCAATACCCTTAGTCGCCTCTTACTTACACCCTCGAGAAGAAACGAGGTAGTAGCTTACACTACACAGACTATGAATATGAATTTATTTTATCACTCACGGCAGATAATCCGACAGGACAGTAGTTTTATAAAGTTGATGATAAAGCAAAGGTGATGGGTGGCCAACCAAATTTGACAGTCGGTTGAAACTCATGGTAAAAAGAATGCAGTATATTTTATAAGCCGTTATTGCTATTGAATTATGTTATCTACTACGTTGAAAGATGTGAAAACTAACTTATCAGTAGTTTAGAAAAATCTATTAAATAAGAATATTCCAATGCAATTATACATGTTTTTTAAAAAACATTAAATATTATTGTGTTGTGATATTTTCAGAGCACAACAATCATCGGAACGGTGGCAGGCAAAATATGAAGAGAAATGTATCGAAGTCCGGAAGCTAGAATCTAGTATGAACAGCGCTAGGAACGCAATCGCAAGACTTGAAAGAGAAAAACGTGTATTGCTGTCGAAAGTGTCGGAAGTACACAGTAAGGTTTTGTTTCGCATAGCAGAAGTATAACTTATTTTAAAATATAAATGTAGGTTTCTTTGACCTAGTATAAATGATCGTAGGTAGAACTATAGTAATACATATTAAGTAAAATTTAAAATTTAGTGCGTCGCTTGAAATTATTCTATTTTTATTTTATCACCTACCTACATATACTCACCGCAAAAAAGGGGTAACCATAACTTTTGAATTAGAATATTTCCAGCCTCTTTTGGGAAAAAGACACTCCAGGCAAAGTCACTTAAACCGCCACAATACCTTACATCAACTCGTACTAACACCCTTTATTATGAGGTAGCGCGTTAACTTTACAAATTCATACACCTCATATAAACTAACTGTGGCAAATCACATGCACATCTTTATGTATGAAAATGAGCCAATCTTGTTTAGTTTCATTGAATCTTTTGTTAGTGTAAACATTATTGATGCACCGTTTCCATTATTACAGACGAACGTTCCTCAACTGAAGAGAAACAGGACAATGAAAAATCGGAAAAGGATGTCTATGAAGACCACTACCCAGTACTGAATACAAGCAGAGTACCATCCCACGTGTCCAGCGATGCTCTGATGGACCGGATTGAAGCTCAGCAGAGAAGAATTGCAGCACTTGAAATTGCAGAAAGGGTATGGTTTTATTACTTCCTCACAGCCCATATATCTGATGATGATACTGAAAATCAATATTGTGAGTCAATCTCACAATTTTATGCTGAGTCAGGGTCTATTCGACTCAAGGGTATAGTGTGATGTACTGTATAAGTTATTGTATTTGTCATACATACATATACTCACGCCATTAATTCCCATTGGGGTAGGCAGAGACTATCGATCGCCACTTCGTACGATCCTGACAAACCTCTCTAGCTTCGTTTACATCCATCAATCTTTTCATACATGCTCTTTTATTCTTCATACTTCGGACGCATGCCTTTTTGAGCACACTCTCAATTTGGTCCAAGTGTGTTCTCCGTGGTCGTCCTCTACTAACATTACCATCCACACTAGCTCTATAGATCCCTTTTACCAATTTTCTATCATCCATCCTCTCTATGTGCCCAAACCATCTCAACATTCCTTTTTCTATCTTTCTTACAATATCATCTTTCACGCCACACTTTTCACGAATAACGCTATTTCTCACTCGGTCACACAATCTAACATTACAAATTTTTCTGAGGGACCTCATCTCTACTGCATTCACTCTGCTCTCATGATTCTTCTGCCACACCCAACATTCGCTTCCATACATAAGCGTAGGAACAAGAACAGCATCATGCACAGCCATTCGTGCCTTTTCAGACACCGATTGACTGGTCATTAGGCTATTCATTGCTCCATTTACCGCATTACCCTTTTTCACTCTTCTTTCAATGTCTTCATCACATTTTCCATCCCTTGTAAACAAACTTCCCAGATATACAAACTCCTTCACCTGTTCCACATCCTTACCATCAATCGCAATCACGCATTCTGTCACATCTTCCTGTCTCTCAAAAACCATCGTTTTGGTCTTATCCACATTCACCCTCATTCCCTTTCTTACAAAAGACTCACATGCAATATTCATCATCTCTTGCAACTCTTCTGCCGATGATGCAAGTAGCACTTGATCGTCAGCATACAAGAGGCATTTAATGATGAATCCACCCATCCTTAGTCCATAATCACTTTCACGCAACTCTGTCAAACAGTCATCCATGAACAAATTGAAGAGCCACGGAGAAGCTACACATCCCTGTCGGACACCCCTAGAGATTCCGAACCAGTCAGTGTTTTCCCCGTTTACTCTTACACATGCACTAGAATCCTCATAGAGTGATACCAATGCACGTATAAGTTGACTCCCCAAACCGAACTTGGATAACACCTCCCATAAACACTTTCTTACCACCCTATCATACGCCTTCTCTAAATCAATGAAGGAGCAATACACCTTTTGGTTCTTAGCTAAGAACTTTTCAGTGATGCTCCTTAGAGAGAAGATTTGATCCATACATCCCATTCCTTTCCTAAATCCCGCTTGCACATCCCATATTTTCTCATCAGTTTCATTCATCACTCTTTCAATCAGTACCTTAGCATACAATTTACCAACAATGCTGAGTAAGCTGATGCCGCGGTAGTTTTTAGCCTCTTGGTGTGACCCCTTTCCTTTATATAGAGGCACAATCACCGCCTTGCACCAGTCTCGTGGAACTTTGCCACTCGACCAGCATTTTTGGAAAAGGAAGTACAACCAAGAAGCCACCAACCCTTTACCAGCCCTCAGCATTTCGATAGTAATCCTATCATACCCTGCATTGTATTTGTCATGTCTGTTATATTTGTTGTTTTTATGTTTTCTGTTGTATTCTGTACTCTTAATGCGAATAAATGTTTCTTCTTGTTCTTCATACATGTGCCCGTCGAGGATAAGCCTACCCCGTATAGGGTGTGTTAGCCATAATTAAACACGCTGGCCAAGTGCGGGTTGGAAAACTAACGACTACTAGCGAAGCACGGTATCGTGTTAATTTTCGAATAATTAGGTCATACAAGCTTGCAATATTCTTCCAAACTGGGTTAAACGGCACTTATTAAATTCATTATTCTACCTCCCGAAGATCGAACCCGAGGTCTCGGGATCGGAATCTGAGTGCTATGCCGCTAGACCACGGACACAGTTTTACAGTTTCTATACCTTACTCAACAATAATTTAGAGAATTAAATTATCAGTAGTACTGCCTAACAATATTTTGTTATACTTTCAGGGTAATGAACCTCTGGTATCAGAGTATGAGAAAGCTCTGGCTGAAAACACATCTCTCCGAGGTCAGGTGCTCAAACTGGAGTCTGCTCTGCTGGAAGCGCAAATTCGCTCCTCAAATACAACCAATAATGTTTCGCAGCCGGAACTGGAGTATTGGAAAAAGTGATTGCTAATGATATAATTTTTAGGACTAAACTTATTAATCTAGTAAAAATAAGTATAAAAAAAAATTGGGCAATTAAAATCTCAAATTTATTGAGGGTTAACAAGGTTGGCAGAAGTGTTAATCTTGATTATCACATGAAAATTTTAGGCACCTTGCCTTTTGTTCAGATAACCCATGTTTTGCTTGGACTGAGTATTCACTTGATATAAGGCATACTTAGCGCCATTGTATACGATACCCTGCCATATTACTGAACAAGACTCAGCATTTTGGGTTTCCTCACGATTTCCTCCTAATGGTCAAAATTTTGATAAATAAACTTGGGATGTGGCTATGCCCCATTTAAGGTTCAATACCCGCCAGGTTCGCAATTTTCTCAGTGGAAGACCGAACATTAATTTAGCTACGTATTAAGAGCTGAACTTAATACATAGTTAACTTAGTAGCATGTTTGAGTATAATTTCATTTCATTATTCGAAAAAAATACATACATACATATACTCGCGGCTATAATTCCCTAGAAGGGGTAGCCAGAGCCAAGGAATTGTAAATTCCTCAGCCACTTTTGGAAGTTGAGTGGGGACAAGGTGGTAAAATAAAGGTTTTTGGTGATGGGTCTCCAACCGCATCGCCCAAAAATCCAATGAAAAGTCCCAATACCCTTAGTCGCCTCTTACGACACCCGTGTGTAGGAAGGGGTAGCGACATTCTAAGCCGACACTATACGGCAAATGTCTTAAAAATGTTTCACAGCAGTTTAAAAAAATCTTAAGTTAAATTATTATACCTGATATTTTTGATATATTTGCAGACTGAAGCGACAAGCTGATTAAGTTTCCATGTATTGTACATGAGTTTTGTCAAAGGACCTTTTACTTGGGTTTCTTTTTTAAGGGTTTTTAAATCAAGTCGCTCGTCGGGTCCCTGGTCGAAAGGAACTATCGATCAACATTTTGCATGATCTTGACAAATTGACTTTTTCAATTATCAAAGTTTTGATAAACAAACAGTGCTTACTTTTTCTACGTCTTATGTACACACATACATACATATACTCACGGCTATATTTTCCTAGAAGGGGTAGCCAGAGCTAAGGAATTATAAATTCCTCAGCCACTTTTGGAAGTTGAGTGGGGGAAAGATGGTAAAAATAAAGGTTTTGGTAATGGGTCTCCAACCGCATCGCCCAAAAATTCAATAAAAAGTCCCAATACCCTTAGTCGCCTCTTACGACACCCGTGGGTAACACTACACGGCAACGTCTTATGTAAGGTGGATTAATATAATAGTAACGTCCATTGTTAAGTAAATGACAACATACTACTCCGCCCAGCTACTGCGAGATGTTGAAAGCGGAGAACGCGCACCTGACGCTGCAGCTGAGCGCCGCCGCCGCGCCCGCCTCCGCGCACCAGCAGCGGGTGCACGACTTGGAGCAGACTGTGCTCACTTTGCGAGGTTATACTCACTTTTATTCTTACTAGAAAAAAAATATTGTTTCTAATTCTTAAATTCTTTCTGCTTTTATTCTTACTTAAAAATGAAAGTTAAAAGCTTGTACATAAAACTGCGATGCGATGCAAATTTCTTTATTATTCAGCAGCAAATTCGCATCGCGTCGCGTCGCAGTTTTGTGTACCAGCCCTAAGTTAAACGGAGTTGCTAAAAGCAACGCATTTATTTACTTGTAAACGCAAATTTTTGCCCTGTTCTGACGGAACGGTGTTAGATACAAATGAGATTAATTTATCTGTGCTTGCTACTCGTACAGTATGCGAGATGAAAACTTTGTGTCGTTGTAGAAAATTGAGCGAGATTCCATTTACCACAGCCTTGATGATGATATTTTATTTTATCTAATGGTATTTTAAGTATAAGTTAATTTTTATATTGATAAGTAAAATAATCGGGATCACCAATGTAGAGTTAAATGAAAGTCACTTAGTTTTGTCTGTTTCCGTTTCTTAGCTGTCCGATTTGTCTGCACGCCGTCTGGCTCCATTAAAAACGTTCCGCTTTTCCCCAACATGGCACTATACCTACGCTACAGTGGAATGAGGCCTGACAGAGCAAGAATATTCCGTGAGAAGTGATATACTGACGGATTATTCACACAACATCTTTCACTTCTCACGAGATATTCTCGCTCCTACATGTCTCACGCTACGGGGAATGGTGACTATAATTCGTTATCTCACCCTTAAGTACTAAATAAAATTACTTACATGGTGAAACATGGACCTCACAACTTTTTACGGTAAAGAAAGTGAGTTAGGTGACTTGGATTATGGTTTTGATTGCTTTACTTTTACAAGTCCCTTTTGGAAATCTAATCTCAGGGCGTCTTCACTGTAAAGTTTTATTTTAACATATGCAGTTAATTGAAGAGGCTCTTATTATTGTTGGGGTCTTTGATCCATAAAACCATAGAGGTATACTAAATTTCTATGCATAAAACATATTGTCCTTTTGTATGTCAACATACGTTTACCATTCCCCAGGTCTTGTCAGCAAACTGCAAGCTGAACACAAATATACTGGCTCTACGAAACGACTTGACGTTAAACCACCAACCGATCGATCGCCTGATCAAAAGGTAAAAAAAATGAAAATAATTTATCACTATTTATATAATTGAAACAGCGAATTAATGTGGGCCATGTGGATTAAATAAATGTTTTTGAGGTAGTAGAATTACGATCAAAAACTCAAATCATTTCAAAGTTCGCGCCGTAAATTCCTGAAGTGGAGACAAAGTACTGATATTTTTGAACAGAACGTAACATTTTTGTCACCTGGTGTTCAGAACACCCACAGTTTATATTCAATTTTACAAGTATTATTAATTTATTGCAATTTCAGAGTCGCAGCCAGTTAGATTCTTATCGCACCGAGATAGCTAATCTGAAGAAGACGCTTGCTGATAAAGACAACCTGCTCGAGAAATCCAAGAAAATGTTGCGCCTGGCTTCTGAAAGGGAGGATGAGCTATTGCATGAGGTACGTTTAGCATTTTAGAATAGAATAAAATAGATTATTTTCAATATTTTGAATTGAATATTGCTATACAAGAAGACACACTTCAGTTTTATTTATCGCTATTGTAACTTGCCGTAACCACAAAATATTTACTGAATGGGATCTACTCTTGAGTCATTTCCAAAGTCATACCTATCAAAGTTATAACCTATGGGGGCCTATATATTCCCTAAATATAGTATAATAAAGCAAACCTTCTGAAACCCATATCAATAGCTATCGTCACTAACAATATACAATATTTAACATATCTACCAATTAGAATGTCATCTTTAGAAGGCTCTATATATCGATAGTACTATCTTGAGGTACTGTACTGAGTGGATAGACATGTCCTAATCTCTGTGCTGTCTCAGGTGGAAGGAAATAATTAATTCAATAAATTTGTATGACTGTACTCTAATACCTTCGGTTTAAGATCTGCACTACAAACCTTATATGGATGCAGCATCCTAAATAAGATCTTTATATTTATATAACTTTATGCCTTTACAAACCAACTTCTATTTCAGAATGCTTATTTGCGAAGACAACTCGTGGAACTAGTGAAACCTCGAAGTGGATTTCTATCAGCTTAGTGTTGAAATATTCTCAAACTAAACCTAAGATGCTTATTTTAAGGAGTGCTTAATTAATTAAGGATTACAAATAAATGAAATTTCACACGTAATATTTGTCTTTTTAATCATAACATCAATATCTAGCAATAATTCAAATAACAATTATGTAAATTTATCTATAAATATTTCATAAATACCCTTTTTACGCTAATAACACTTTGTGGTACATCTAAAATAATACTTATAACAAGCAGTGGAAGACGGTTTATTTAGTTATCATATCACATGCGTATTTGAATAGTAAACTAGGTACAAAAAAATCAGTGAAGTGTGGCAATGATTTATATATTTTAATTTACAAGATTGTATACCTTGTACTAAAGTAAAAAAACACGGTCATTGTTAAATTAACTTTTATTTCTAATGGCAAACAAAAACATTATGGTTTGGTCTATCGCGTATGTTCAATCATCATTCTATTAATTAATTTGAATCCTGCCTTTTCTAGACTAAAGCAGTCAATTCAGATATGAAAGTATTTTGATAAACTTTCAACATATTTTCCATTCGTGTTGATTCGAAAGCCAATTTCAATAAAATTGAGTGAGAAAAATAGTATAATTTATTTTTGTATTTTGTCAATATAAACATATGCATGAGCATGATCAATGATACTTTATGGTAAATCATAATTCTTTGTATATTATTAATATAATGTCGAATATATTATCGAATATATTACGATATCTAAAGATACTAACACCATACGACCTTAATAGTTATTCGATTCGATATAGGTTTGTATATTACTAAATAAGTCATCTCCTATAATATTGATCTCGTTATAGTTCCAAAGAGATTAAGTTATTGTAAAATAGTAGTAACTGTGCAATGCCCATAGCAATGATTATAGAAACCGCATTAATACAGTCAATTTATTATTTTTTGGTATATTAAAAACTCTGAAAGTGATCTACTACAATATTGAGCTAGTTTAGGTTCATTATAAATATTACTTGGTAATTTCGTCAGTGTATTTGTGTAATCAAAGCTTTTGTCCCACAAAGCCGTCGACCTATAATTGCAATAGAAGATCATAATAATGATCAAATGGAATAGTAACTGCACTTAATAAGAATTCACTTTGTCAACCTGTTTTTTAGAAACTATGGTTAACTTTATACCTTCTCCAATTCAGTTAATCCTATTTGACAATCAATTTAAATTACGTTAACCTAAATAAATAAATTTACTATGAGGCTTAATTAAGTTAACTTAAATAACACTAGGTTTAAAAGTAATTGCACTATTATATATTATTCTCGGCTTGCCACATTTGCAAACCGCAGCGATAGTTGGTAGATTTTGCAGCAACAAATACATGTATTATTTTATTTCCTATTTTATTCTTTATTTATCATCAGTACTTGAAACTTCTGTTAACTGTTTATATTTACAGTTACACTTGTTGCATGCACTAAACGTATCTGAGTTTTATCTGTCTACGTCTTGATAGTGTCGTATAAAAATTGCTCTTATGAATTAATATTTTTTGTAAATAAACCTAAATAACACTCATACTTTTACCTTAATAGTAAATAAGAATAATAATAATATTTCTACCATAAAAAGAAAATCAGCGATGACACAAAATAACCTCTTTTAACTGCAAAAGTAGGTGAAAGTTATTTTGATTATTTGTCAATCTCTTTCAGAGCCGCACAAAATACTTTTATAGAAAATAGCCTGGCAACCATTATATTTAAAGATGAAAATAATTCACACAGAAAAAAAAGAAAGTTGTGAGTTTACCGAATCTTTTACTGTTATTTGAATCTGTGTCTGCCTATTCAATGTTGCTCATTTCTTTGATGTATCATTGAGGACTGTACTTAGTATGAAATATAGTATATTCCTTCGTGCCAAAACAAAAATGCGAGTGGCATTATAACAGGTGTTATACTCATTGTTGAGTTTTTCTTCATCATCATCAGTCGTAGGCACCATTTTTAAGTAGTTCGCACTAGAAAACAAAAACATTTTAGTTACTTATTTTTCTTTGAAACTATAATAAATAATCTGACACTTTTAACATTATTTAATTAAGTTTTAAGTTAAGTTTTGTAATTTATGTTTTTACAAAATAATAATATTAATTAAATATCAGCCAGATTTTATAAAAGAAAGAGTAACAATGAAAGAGCGTAGATTTCAAGTTGCCGATCGCATCGCTATAAAACTCATCCACGGTAAGATATGGGTTTGTGATATTCTATGTCAGCAAAAGACAACTTAATGAAATAAGAATCGAGACAATATGAAATTGCGTGCCTAACTCAGTATTGTCGGGCAGAAATATCAAGTCTGCATGGCTATAATTCCAACGAATGATATGTATTGATATATCTTTTATCACATTCCATGGGCAAACCTTTTTGATCATTTGGTTTTTGTGTCTTTTATATTATACGTATAGTATTATATTATCTGTGATTATACCAACAACCTTCGAGTAGTAAAACATGCCATATCTTACTTGCTAAGAAGTTTTTCGATACTCTTTGTACAATAATGTAATAATATAATTCAATCTAGTTTTACTTATCACACACACACACATACATTCGAAATAGCTAGCCTGCACATAACACTTGAAATAGCTTAGCATGTCCATCAATAAATGATAAAGAAAGGTAAGGGAAATTGATAACATTGCATAAATGTGCAGCTATGCAACATTTATTTTCATCAATATCAAAGGGGTAATCAGAGCTAAGAATTTGTAATTCCTCAAATATTTTTTAAAGTTGAGTCGGGAAAGAGTATGCTTAAGGGAAGATGGAAGTTGGTGATGGGTCTCCAGCCACATCTTTTAAGAATCTCTTCAAAACGCCCAAAATCTTAAGGCACCTCTAACAACACCCATGTGATCGTTATATTCTATATTCATACATATACTCACGCCATTAGTTCCCATTGGGGCAGGCAGAGACTATCGATCGCCACTTGGTACGATCCTGACAAACCTCTCCAGCTTCGTTTACATCCATCAATCTTTTCATACATGCTCTTTTATTCTTCATGCTACGGACGCCTGCCTTTTTGCCGTTGCTCTTTACATCTCAATAAGATATAATGGGGAAATTAGTACACTGATTAAAATATAAGGTACTACATATAGAAACAGTATATAAGAAATAATAGAATCTAATTAAAAATCATTTGCCGTGTAGTGCCGGCTTAGAATGTCGCTACCCCTTTCTACCCACGGGTGTTGTAAGAGGCGACTAAGGGTATTGGGGCTTTTTATTGGATTTTTGAGCGATGCGGTTGGAGACCCATCACCAAAAACCTTTATTCTTACCATCTTTTCCCCACTCAACTTCCAAAAGTGGCTGAGGATTTTATAATTCCTTAGCTCTGGTTACCCCTTCTAGGGAAATATAGCCGTGAGTATATGTATGTATGTATGTATGTAATTAAAAATATATACACATGCTATTTAATATAGGTAATTAAATAAAAAAATAAGTACCAACCTTCATAATAAAATGTGTTCAAAGCCAGCCAAGTGATGCCCATCAAGCAACTTAATATACATATTGTGTTCCCATCTAAAATACAACTACTACAATAAAATCAAGCGTTAAACAATTCGGTTTTATTACAAAATGTGCTTGCATTTCCAATTTAATCAACATGCGATTTTCGGCTGGAATATTTTGATATTCTATACACACACCTTTGATTAAAACAAAATAACGAAGATACGGCACGTACTTATAATCTTTAACTGAAAAGAGGCATATTCACAACTACACAGCACGCACACTCACACAACTGTGTTTGTTATTTAACATTGTACGCTACCGAACGACAGAGACAAACATATTTGATTCGAAAGTAGCGCATGCTGCAAGTTAAGTATGATTCCGCTCGTCTTTAGCTGCTTAAAACTAAAGACGAGCGGAATCATACTTAACTTGTCGCACATCAAGGTATTGTATATTTCTATCTCACTCTGCAAAATGGCAAACAAAGCAATAAGTGAATTTAAAAATATCATATTCTTTTTAAGTTTTTATGCACTTACGAGTGAAAAGTGATTCCATGAGATTTGTTTTTTCTTTTGGAATAGTCTGTACAACGCATAAAAGCACACTAAGGCATTTTTGGTAACCGCTGTCTCGCTTAAAATAATAAAACTGTTTCTTCGAGTCACACACCTGTTCCTGTCACTTGTCGATTGCGACTGAGCGCAATTAGGCGACGTTAGCCTGATTTAAAGGATCCACGCGCTAGAGGCGAGTCACCCATCTTCGCTATTTTGTTTTATTCAAAGACACACACGTATACATTTGTCATAAAACCGCAAACCACTATGTCTAAGTCGAATAAAAATTCAAAATGATAAGGAATATTGAACTTATTTTTGAAAATTTCTTTATAATAATAAATTTTATACTATTTCGTTTCATATAATTTAAAATATTCCTTTAACATGTTTCAGTGAATTTAGGCTTACATGCAACTTATATAATTAAAAATTGCTAGTTAACTACTATCCTTTTATTAACTTACTGAAATGTGGAAAAAATATTTTTATTATCATTGCCAAATCTTTAGGTTGCAATTTATATTTTGCAACAACATGAACTCATTTTTATCTATTCTTGGTTTATATAATCTTTAAAAGAAATTAACCATTATTATAAACTTTTTTGTTCCATAATATTATCATTAAAAATGGCCGTTTTATTTCTTTATATAGATGAAACTTAGTTGATCCTAAGTCAAAATAGCAACGAACTAAAACAATGCATTGTTAAACATAAAGAGGTTAACTAAATGGTTACTACTACAGAAAAAAAAACAACCATAAAATTACAATATAAATTTGACGACATATTTGATGAGCTAATATGAAGAATATAAATTTTACTTATAGGATATAGTACTTATTCGTATTATCCAATTATTCCATTATTTTCATCATACATAATCCATTTCCATTATTATAACTGGCAATTTTAGTAGAAAGATTCCGATATAATGTATTTGTAATTTTTTGGTTGTGACATAAATTATACCCAAAAATAATATCCACGAATAATCGTTGAATATAAATTTAACTACTTTATTAATCTAGGAGGCATGCAAGACAAATAATGCTTGGGATTATATACGATTAAATAACCCATCTACGGTTTTTATGAGAGGGTATGTCTCTTTTGAACGACTTTACAAATGTAATTAGAATGTTTTGTTCATGAAAACTTCATGTGGGAATTATTACTAATCAATTAAGGAAAGACCGGGAGGTCGCAGGTTCCATTCCTGCTGGTATCGAAATTATTTTCTTTCCTTAATTGATTTATAAATGTATTCGTGTAGAAAGTAGTATAAGTTTACCTCAAATACGTATATTACATTTATAAAGTTGCAAAGAGAAAAAAGATCCCGAAAAATCCAAACCAACTACTTTTACTACTGATCTTGTACTACAATATTATTTTTCATTTCAAATTTCAAAACCCCAATTCCCTTTATAAAACTTAAGTTTTTACCTGAACAGCATTCTTCAACTTTTCCGTTCTTGCTTTTAGTCGTTGCGCTAGAGGCGGTGTAAATAGTGCTGGGTCAGGATGAGTTTTACCCATTTTTTCCCATGGCTGCTGCTGTCTCCAACATAATGAAACAATAGTACCTACAATCATCACCCATAAGAATCCAATCTGAAATAACAGAACGAACATATTAGTTATTAACGTGATAACGACTTATAAATTGACAAACAAAAACTTTCCTTTCTTGAAGCCAGTTCTAGCAAGGTAAAGCTTCACGTTCTACGAGTGAGACCGCGCAACAAGTGATATAGAAGCGAAGCTAAATACATATACCCACGGCTATAAATCCCTAGAAGGGGTATACGAGGGGCATGCCAAAAGAAACTAGATACTCAAAAATTATAAAATTTATTCTTTATTACAAGTACAGTTACAAGTACCGATCTTTTCAAAGTATTCACCCTGAGCACGTATACACTTTTCCATACGTCTGAACCAATTGGAAAATACCTGTGACCACTCTTCTTTATATACCTCGGAAATTTCGAAATTAGAGGCAAATAGCGCATCTTCTTTGCTTTTAAACCTCTTCGCCTTTAGTTATTCTTTGGTTTTAGGAAACAAGTAAAAATCACAAGGCGGTCAGGGAATATGGCGGGTCAGGGAGAATCGACACATTTTTCGAGTTGAAAAAGTCTAGTGTTCTGGCAGACGTGTGCGGCGCCGCGTAGTCATAGTCATAAATCAATATACTCACCATACTAGTCCACATGTACGATATTCGGTATAAGTAGAAGTACTCATTAGAAGGTTGGTGCGTTACTGGCAATGTCATATTTTGTGTGCAGTCATTCAGTGGTAGCTTCTCAATGGGAGGTCGAGGACCACCGAAATTCATCCATAATGTAAACGCCATTGCCGTCAGTAAACCTAATGATACACCCTGGAACACAAATTCATACATTATATTATAGTTGTGCGGAGTCAGCAATAACAGCACTAGCCCATTTTTTCCCGCGGAGGTTGTAAGAAGCGATTTTAGGTTTTGGAACACTGCCTATCATGACGACAGACGTGGGTTCAAATCCCACATCAATTTGTCTTTTCTAAAGTAATTTTGGTTAATTCATCATGTTTATTAACGGTAAGGGAAAGCATCGTGAGGAAAGCCACATGACCAAGTTGGGCTTTATTTGTGTAAAACGGCAATAGGCGTATCACGTTAGTACAATGTCCAAGCAAAACGTACTCTGAACACCGCGTGGCAATTTCACGTGATTATCAGAAGTATTTGTACCTCTGCGGGTAGCATATACGGCGTGAAAGTTTGAGTTTGAAATGGACGATGTGGGTGGAAATCACTGACCTCCATTATACTATATAAGTACGCTGGACTACAGATCCACAATCATAACTTGGCCGGCGGCGACTCTGGTACTACTGTCGCCATTTTGAAATTTCGGCCTGTCATTGTCAGTTAGTTCTAAACTAAATAAAATTATAGGGTGACCTACGTATATAATAAATTATCACTTTCATTAATATTTTTTTGTAGTGGAAACTTTTTTTCAAAAACAATTATTTTTATGATGTATCTTTGTTTATTGATAAACGCTTTTATTTCCAGTATTCAATATAAAAATTCATGAAAATTATTATTTATATTGTTAAATTTTATCTAAGTAGGCTAACACCGTCCGAAAAGTTGTGCGCGCATCGATAGTCATGCGGTGCGGGTTACGGGAAATTGGGAAATGCTCCTGAATAAGATTTCACTTCGTATACACTGATGCGTGGGTTCTAATCCTAATGCGGGGATGTACCAATGTGTCATTTCTTAAGTCATAACTGTCTGACATATATATAAAAATACAAGGCAAATACGACGTGATAGCTATGGGTAGAACACCGGTTAAGGTGCAAGCGACTCACTAGTCTTCAAATCCCGAATCGGGCCTACACCAATTTGTCTTTTCTAAAGTCATATGTGTGGTTAATTTATCACGGTTGTTAACGGTGAGGAAACCCACATGGCTGAGTTGTACTTAGTCATGTGACAGTGTATTCGTGGAAAACGGCGATAGTCCTGCCCCCTATCACGTGAGTATACTGTTCATGCAAAGCGTGGGTACTCTGAACACCAGGTGACAAAGTCACGTGATGTTCAGAAGTATTAGTACCTCTGCCAAATCCCTTCGGGGGTATTCGGCGTAAACGTTTATGTTATGTTATATATAACAAGGTTGTTAACAGCAATAAAAAAGTGCCCATAAATTCACTGACCCAGCAAAATGAATGACCCAAACGATATCTGATGTTTAGAATTATTTTTTCTGCGCCACCTTTTTGGGGGATCTATGTGTGAATATGAAATGTAAAAGACAGTACACGACAAGGTAAGCCTTTAATTTACAGGATTAAAAAAATGATTTTAAGTAGTTACCCACTTATTAACTCTAAATGTCACAAATAACAAATCCTTGAGTATAAAATAATGAAACAGCTTACAGAAAAGAACAATTGGCAGTGTTATCGCTAAAAGCTTCCAGACAACATTTGGGAGGTAAGATCATCAAATTTAGGATACACAGTCATTCGGGTAGACATACCAGACAAGGGCAAAAATAAATAAATATAATTAGCTTACATTAAAACGAACTTGTTTACTTACAATAATAGCTATTACATACATACATACATATACTCAAGGCTGTAAATCCCTAGAAGGGGTAGCCCGAGCTAAGGAACTGGAAACTCCTCAGCCACTTTCGGAAAGTTGAGTGGGGTAAAGATGGTAAAATAAAGGTTATTGTTAATGGGTCTCCAACCGCTTCGCCCAAAAACCTCTTAAAAGCCCCAATACCGTTAGTCACCTCTTACGTACACCCACCGGCAGAAATGGGGTAGTGCTATTTTAAGCCGGCCAAGAAAAGATTGTGGATCTGTAACGATATGTATCAAAATGACAGCTATTTACTGTGCCAATTTGAAGCGCCTCCAATGAAGGAACGAGGAACTAAATACGACGTAAACTGCAAAATGGCCAGTGTTTTTTTACCATAAAGCATAATATATCTATGGTTTTTAGAAACAATTATAAATCAATAGTGCTGTAAAGTTTCGTTTCGATAAAACTTAGCCTTTCCTTTAAGCAGAAACATTTTATCGATATATTTTATCTCACTGTACCATCTCTTTTATTAGTTCCTTGTTCCTTCACTGCTGCCGTAAGCGCCAAAATGGCGAAAATCAAATCGCCTCACTGTCACCCGGCCTATAATTAGTCCAGCGTACTTATATAGTATAATGCAGGTCAGTGGTGGAAATGCACCACCATCTTTGATGTATTTGACCATCTTTCCGCTGAAAAAAATATTATCCAATTCAGAGGCTTTAGCTACCTACCCCGTTTTTGGGAGTTATAGCCGTGAGTTATGTATTGTTAATAGTAAAATAATTATATAAACATATATGTCATGTTTTATTAAATATAGACACAGCTTTATCTTAGACACACTACATCCTTAAATATGTGGCAAAGATCCTAAACATCACGTGAAAATTTGTAGCAGCAGCATGGTGTACCCACGTCAAAGAGGTCAAGTAAAATTTAACGACTTCTACAAAAACAATGATTTTTAATAAATTTATCATTAGTATATACTTGCCCTTTCATTAGCGTAAGTGGTGAACATTCCAAGTGTGAAGACCCCCAACAGCGGTCCACCAACCGCCCCGAAGATGGTGAGCGAAGCTTGCAGCACTCCTCCGAGATATTGCGCCAGGAACGCCATTCCTAGGAACACCAGACCAAAACAACAGGCAGCTAGTTTCGTAAGCCAGGGAACGATTGATTCACGAATTGTTATCCATCTGCAAATAATAATAATAGTTGATAAATTGCCGTGTAGTGCCGGCTTTGAATGTCACCACCCCTTTCGACCCACGGGTGCCGTAAAAGGCGACTAAGTGAATGGGATTTTCTTAAAGTGGTTTTTAGACGATGCGGTTGGAGATATATCACCAACAATACTTTGTTTCTACCATCTTGTCCCATATGAACTTCCAAATGTGGCTGTGATTTTTCTATTATTTAAATGGTTCAATGCTACTTATATTTAAATAGATCAACATACAAACAAACATACGTGTTCTCACGGCCATAAATCCCAAAAGGAGTAGCCAGAGCTTCGGAATTAAAACTTCCTCACTCCAAAGTTGAGCGGGGAAAGGATTGTCAATAAAGGCTGTTGATGACCGCATCACCAAAAATCACTTAAAAGCCACCTTTTACGTCACCCGCGCAAAGAAATGGGTAAGAATTTTTCTACAGCGACACTACACAGCAATTTCTAAATAATAAAGTTATTCACTCACCTACCAACATAGTCGGTCAAGGTGACGGCCGCCAGGGAGTTGCAGGCGGCGGACACCGTCGAGAGCGAAGCGCTGAATATTCCCGCCACGAACAGCCCCGATAGTCCAGGGATGTACTGCATCGCGTCCACCACGTAGTACGGCATTAGCTGGTCGATCTGGTTGGATTGAAGAAATCATTTAACTCTAGATGCATTGCTAATTACAAATAAGGAAGGAAAATTTTCACTATGTATAACTCAAGCTCATGGAATAGGAGAACCAGAGTACTCTTTATTTGCATCATATCGTTCGTATTTTCTATATTTCTATACTTTTAAATCTTTACCCAAACATCTTTTTGGTGGGATATTATATTTTTTAGTTAGTCTGCTTACTTTTATCGCACATTATCCATCGACGACAATTAATGATTAACGGAAGTATAAAGAACTACAAGGATATGATGACATCTTCGTCATTTTCTATCTCATTAGTTCAATCGTATTTTTTAGAAGTTTAATTTAATTCATGTTTTTTTACCACACTCCAAATCTGTTTTATAATGCAGAATATAATCTATCGTATGTTACTTTTTTGTTATTGACTACTAGGCAGTTAATGAGGGTCGTGGTGACCATTTGACCATTAAATAGATAATACAAGTTGCAGTGTAGTAGGGTTATAGGGATCAGGGAATAGATTATATAATTTTGATATGTTAAACTGACTGAAAAGTAACTATAGTATGTCCCCAAACTTACTTGTATAGACAAGACATCAACAATATAGATCTTATTGATTTTTGGGGCTCGAAGTTTTGGGAGTTATAATTCGGTACCGGACGACGCAGTGTTCTTCCACAAGATGTACCGACGACTTTGTCAAAGTCGCAAGAAGCCGATAGATGAAGGCAGGGCATGACCAGTCGTCAAAGAGATATTTGTGGGAGGCCTATGTCTTACAGTGCAGTGAAATAATGATATGACTCACAGCAGCAATCTTCCCACTCAGCAGCGGATCGCAGTCTCTATAGACCGCATAGATAGCCACACCGCTCAGACACGTGGTGACGCTGAGCACCATCAGCACGGGCAGGCTCCACCACAGACACAGCTGCGAGCGGTTCAGCGTGCTCACCGTCAGCAGCCTTTGGACCTGCAATTATAGAATGCTGGAGTCGATTGAATTTGGCTTAAAGTGTAGGCGTAGAACATTATTTAGATGTTGTAATATATTTGGGAATATGATTGTATTGTGCTCTGATATGGCATCTATTTTACAGATAGGGTCGAAGGAACACCCTGCGTCGTGGCATGTAACTATAGGCAATTTATTCACTGAGGGATTTTATGAACATCTATTTTTATTAAATACACATATTGCACAGCTATTTGCATAAAAAAATGCAATTTGTACACATTACTAGTGTACTTACACACACATTGTAAATTGTACTTAGTGCATTGTGAGATACCGGGAAATATTATGGTTGACGACTCATTAGACAACATGATTATTATAAGTATGTTTTAAATACCTGTGTGTGGTTGACGGCATACAGTGAGAGGTAGGTGAACATGCCGCCGATGATGAGCGACCACCAAGTATGGCGCTCCGTGGGGTCCGGGCTGAAACTGAACAACTTCATATTTTAATAATCACTGCGGTGGACTTGCATGCTTTTTTGGTTGTCTTATGATTTCCGCACATTCTTCTAATGTTCTACTGAAGTAGGCTATTTGACTTAGTTTTGAAAACTATCTTACGGTGTTAATTTGTTTATAAGGAACCCTAAAAAAATATTTTTCTGTCTTCATTTTAGCTATTTTATTAAAAAATCGAAAAAGAAAATGCAATATTCAAATGTGCCGCGAAAACGCGATTTTAAATAATATGGCGGCTGTAGCACAAATGACGTCAATTCCGCATTAAACACCAATGAGCGAAGCGATACACAGTCTGTTTATGTGCAATCTACGTCATTATAGAAATAGCCAATCACGGTCGTTTTTAGTCACGTGACAGTTGAATCAAAAATACTTATTTTAGAAGACGGATTTTAGTGAAATAATGCAATATTTTTATCTTGCATCATTACATATTGCTCCAAAAAAGAAATATAAAGACTAATGAAATAAAAGAACTGTATATTTTTATTACAATCAATTAGCCTATTAGGCCGTAGTCTACGGGTATAGAGCGGGTTAAGGACTTTAATATTTATGTATAATTATTTATAAAAATAATGGACAATGGCTAGAACCACCAAAACAAGGAGTCTTACTTTTAACCCGACTATCATTGAATGACTAAACTGGGATCAATCTCACAAGATTATTTTGTGAGATTGATCCCAGTCTTCGACCTCCTGAGTTTGTGAGTCTTTCGCTAGAACTATAGATATAATTTAGGGTTAATTTTAGGGCAAGCCGTTATTACTCGAGACCATAAACTTCCACAGTTGTCAGTCAGTCAAGTATGATGACTCACAATTTAATCTTTTCTACCCACTAAATTCATTAACCACTTCGTATACGACTAAGGATAAGGTAAAATCCCGATTTTTTTATTGTGCCGTTCATTCTTTAAGTAATAGCAACGACCAGTAAAAGCTATAATATTATTGTTATCTAGAAGTAAACGATATGTTGTTTAGTTTCAAAGATTGTAAGCGACTGACAGGGACACATTGTGTTACATAACTTTTATCTAACCATTGAATAAAACGGTCCTAAAATTATCTCATGTTGACGTTATCATTAATGAACGGATACCAATAACACAACTTGTATTTGAAAGCAAAATAATTACACTGCTATACAGTAATTTTGCGGCAGGGGTACTTGAAGTCGATTTTGTATGAAACGAGTGTGCTGATACGGGAAAAATACCAAAACTGTCAAATTGACTCCAGTTTTTGAGATAAACGCTTCTAACATTTTTACTAAAAATGCCCCAATAAATTAAACAAAAAATATTTAAACATAATTTTGATTGTTTATCTTTATTAAAAATACGCAAAAATATGAGTTTAGAATGCTCTTAACTAGAGTAACAAACGAAGATCATGGAAAACTATTTCTTTGAGATTTTCTCTTATTTACTTTGTCAGGACAATCTCTTTTCAAGGTCCAGGTTTCGTAGAAACTTTTTCTTCGAACTCACTTCCACTGCTGCTCGATTGACCGCTTGATCCCACTAACATTTCAAAATCATCACAATTTGATGTCGATTGTGCTTGGGCACTAATTGAATTTTCTCAATGAAAAATTTTAACAAAGACTGAAACCGGCTTTGTCAGAACACAATCGGATGATCTTCGTAAAATAGACGTGTTTGTGATGAGCATGTATTTCGCATATGAAAAACAAAGAATGATAGTAAAATAAATAAACAGTATATTTTCATTCATCGCTAATACTGTTATAGATAAAATCTTATGTATTATAATTATAACTGACCTTTTCGTAAACTAGGTTATGTATACGTTGAGGTTAGTCAGCAAAACATTATTATGATGTTAACTTCGCATAAATAACTCTACATTTGAATTATAACATTTTAAGGATTCGGGGCTGAATAGCAAAATAAGAAAGCGTTATAGTTTGAAGTAAGCATGTCTGTCTGTCTGTCTGTCCGTCACTCACAGCAATTAATTTCACAACTATTGAGATTACGTGGTTTTTAATTAATAAGTAAATGCAAACTGTGAACTGCTACAAGGTTTTATGACAAGATATCTTCATGATCATGAGTGAGCCGACTCGCACTTAAACAATTTGTTTATATATTTTTGTTCCTTAATATGTATAGTTTGGGTACGATGGATGATTTGGTTTTATTAGTCTACAAAATCATTGCGCCAATTTTGAAATGACTTTACAAAAAATTTACCATTATTCTATCCATAACACTCATAATTGTCATGTATAAAATATGCACTTGACTAGTTTATTTTAGGAATATGCATGATAACAATATAATGAGAATATAAGTAAATATAATCGTACATTGTAACGACTTTTTTCGCCACGCCCGCCGCGATATGTAGACACTTGTTAAGATTTTTATAACCTTTGATAACGCATTAATTTTACGACACAGTTTTATAACTAATTCAGCGGTATTCGTGCACATGTTGTTATAAACTATTGTATAATTCCAATAAATATGTTTTTTTTTTAATTGAGGAAATAAATCCTTTCAATATTTTCGTATAACTTTAAAATAACAGCTTGGTTTAGTATTTGAGAACCATTATTATGATTTAGTATTGTTACTTATTTAACGTTATAGCTCTATAGGTAGACCAACCGCCTATCATGCAGAAAGACGTGGGTTCAAATACCGTGTAAGGCCTACACCAATTTGTATTTTCTAAAGTGATATGTTTGGTTATTTTTTTATGGTTGTTGGCGGTGATGAGGGAAAACATCGTGAGGAAACGCATGGCTAGGTTGTACTAACAGTGTATTCGTACAAAACACTGTCCAAGCAAAATGTGGTCACTTTGAACGTAAAGTAGTTCCGCCAACCCTTGAGTCTTTTATTGTTTTATCTACTCAAGAGTTGTGGATGTATAATAACTAGTACGCAAAATAAAAACCATTACGCCGATTCACTAGTATAGTATTAAATAGGCCTATTTAAATAGGTTAATAGAAAATATTATTAAATCGATATACTTACTTATTGAAATTAAACCTTCCTCCCTCCGTAGCTCGGGATATCATCTCTGGAAATCCTCCAACATCCAAAACTCCAAATATAAGTACACTGAACACTGCAGCAAACATCAGGAACGACTGCAGAAGATCCGTAAAAAGCACTGCTTTCATCCCACCCATCGTAGAATAGAAAGTACAGGCTAGTCCCACCAACAGTATTGAAATGAGTCTATCTAGTCCAGTCACAGACTCAAGAACTATTGCAGGAGCATACAGCACTATCCCATTGTAAAGTATCATCTGCAACGTATATGTCATTGAAGCGATCATCCTTACTCGAGGCCCGAATCGCAACTCCAAATATTCATAAGTACTGGTTTTCTGCAGACCGAAAAATACGGGTAGATATAATTTTGTAGCAATGGGCGTTGCGATGACGTAAGATAAGTTGATGATGACGAATCCCATTCCGTAGTAGTAGTTCTCAGCCGAGACCCCGAGGAGAGTAATGGCTGACATGAAAGACGCCATCAGGGATACGGCTACCGGGAATATTGACATATTCCTATCGGCAAGGAGGTACTCCTGGGAAAGAATAAGTATATAATGAAATACTAGAAACAGAACTACTTACAACGAAACCATAAGCAAGATTCTAATGGGTATGTTATTAATAAAACATAACGTAAAACAGAAACGTTTACGCCGTTTATCCCGAAGGGGTTGGCAGAGGTACCAATACTTGTGCACAACACGTGACGGTGCCACCTAGTGTCCAAAGTAGGTACTCGCGTTTTGCTTAGACAGTGCACTCACGTGATGGGGCCAGGCCTATCGCCGTTTTGTACGAGTACACTGTCACGTGGCTAAGTACAGCTCGGCCATGTGGGTTTCCTCTTGATGTTTTTGTTATTAATGTATAAAATTACTTTGGCCTTAAAACTGATTATGATTATGCAAGTGAAAATAAATGTACCTCATTTGTTTTCTGTTTGCCTCCACTCAATCTGAAATAGACTCCTATGGCCACGGATATGACCATAGTAGCAGCCATTATGATCCAATCCCATATTCCAAATATTGACTTCATTTTAAACCTGCAAAAAAAAGTAAATAACTTATAAATTATACTGTTCTTATTCTCATTGCAATCTCATCTCCACTCGCTTTATCTTTATAGAGGTAGTGCTCACAATAGCTACATTGTTTACAAAGATTACTTTTGTCTGATTACGGCTATTAATATAATTAACTTGTTGGCGTATGAATTAAGTGACAAGTTTGGATTTCGAAGCATAAAACTGCCTATGGTTGGATTTCTGAATTGAGTATTCAAGCTGAGAACGACTTAAGTATCGTTTGGTCTCATTCAGTTGTTAAGATTTCAATGCGACAGAACGATACTTAAGTTGTTCTCAGCTGGAATACTCAATTCAGAAATCGGGCGTATGATGATTCCGTGCTTCGTAGGGCACGTCAAGCCGTCGTCCCGGCTACTACCACGGTAATGGTGGTTAGGGGTTATTAATACCTGCCATTCTTCAATTAAGTTGAATTTAAAATAACTTTTCTTTATCGCTTGAGCTATTCAAAATTAGATTAAATAATTCATTATATTTCATTTTTGAGATCGATTTAATTTAGCTATTATTCCACGATTCTGAATAATAAAGACTTAACCAAAATAAACAGGTTTTTATAAACAGATTTCTTAGAATATTTCGTAATAATACTCAAAATTTTATATAAAGATGCATCATCAATAATGTCATCCCAGAACTCTGATTTCAGTATTCATTTTTTATTTTGAACAATACACAACCCTATATGGAAGAGAACCAACTATGAAATTGAATCACCTAAAAAGTTAAGTAATATCTGAAATTAAATCATTTACTTATTACCAAAGTAATCAGTAAACATACCAAAAAACATACAGACAGATATACGAGTAGCACAGAACACAATCTCAACAGTTTTAGAAGTTGAAGTTGTACGATTTAGAGGTTTGTAAATAGTTGATCGATCGACCAAACCAGGTTGGTGCAGGCAGAAAGCATACAAGAAAATAGCCTTTGCACTTTTTCAATTGCGAATGCGAAGTCTTTACTTTACAAGAAATCAAAACACGAAAATCTAAGCTCATTCTAAAATCTATTTAAAAATGTGTTGCTCTGGGAAGGAAATATTATTGATATGGCAGGTTATATTGAGCACTCAAATAATTCGTTCTTTATATGCAAAGATCAGTACTCATTTAACTAAGAATCAACAATACTCATTAAAAATATCATAATGTGCTGAAGGAGAAATCTAAAGAAAAGTGGCTTGCTTCACTTTAATCTTTGATCGCGTGACTATTGTCGAAAATAATAAGATATATTTTCTGTCTGAATAATATAAGTCAGTGCGTCGAACTTCACAGATGCAGCCAAAATACAACAGATAAAAGATTTCAATCACCGTGTCAACTCACATCACGTAAATTATGTGTTATTTAAATTTAAATGAATGATCGTGAACCTAGCTCAATTGCTGGTTAAGTAATTCCAGGGTCAAGGTAAGGGGTTATTCCTAATATAGCTCTCTTTTTAAACGTGTAGCTTTACTATTTTGTAATATTTTTGACTTATTTTAATTTGACTAATCACGTGTAAAATGCGTGTAAATGACAAGACAAACAATTCTTATAACTATATTATTTGTAATCGTTATAAAAACTTAAAGTGGTAATAGCAACTTAGCAATAGGCGAGTTGCATAAGTTAGTACACTCAAGATCAGTACATACATATAATTACATACTGCACCTCACACAGGGTAAGTACCCTATTTCTACTATTTAACTGTTATTTATTATTTTTTGAAGACCATTCTATGTACATTTATATTTAGCGTTTAACATATTATTCATCAGTTATGGTTAGTCGAATTTTGATAGAACTTTTATGTTTCAAATTTTTGGTGAGAATGAACTTACAGTCGTGCAATTATTTTTTAACGCTTTAGGAATTAAAAAATAACTTTTACAGAAACCTGGATTATTGTATATCTAATTATCTATAGCTATACATTTATCTCCTGCTTCACTAGTTGGAATCCAAATGCGAGTTAAGAACGTAAGTATGAAATCATTACTAGACTTTAAACCATCGAAATTAAAACCTATCACATCACATTTTAAGAATAAATACAACTCCGGGTTATATTTTCATGTGAACCTATTCTGCTTGTTTTTTTTTAGTTTTTATACATCGTTTGTTTGAGATTGATACAAAAACATTGATAATAGCCGCCACCATTAGGATCTTCCATACGTTTACCAGAACCACAACCAATCCATCATAATTCATAAGATTTTAACTGAAATTTCCAGGCATCATATTCTTTTGTACCTGATTTATTCGTTTAACCCGCAGTAAACTAATCATTACATGCAAGATAGAGTCGAGGCCCATGGTGGGGACATTGTCTGTGAAACTACTATCAGGAATCAGGATTGGTATCCTGAAGTTAGGCAAAAGTGGAAACTCAACACAAGCTGCTCTTCCAGTGCTACCCGAGCGAGAGTAACCGACTACGCGGAGTTCTAAACATTTTGTCATACAAAGTGGCGCCACCGACCTACGTGCTATGGAAAGTTAATTAAGCGATGGAATACAATGGAATAAAACTTATTATAATTCGTTTCGGGAGGTATTAATTTACTCATTCATTCAATAGTTAAGGCCCAAAGTATCAAATAAACAAAGTCGCATTCGCGCTCATAATATAAATAAGGATTTTTATGCCGTGTAGTGCCGGCTTAGAATGTCACTACCTCTTTCTACCCAAGGGTGTCGTAAGAGACGACTAAGGGTATGGGACTTTCTAAGTTGTTTTTGGGTGATGCGGTTGGAGACCCATCACTAACAATACTTTATTTCTACCGTCTTCCCCTATTTTCCCCCATCCCCTATCAACTTCCAAATGTTGTTGAAGCTCTGGCTACCCCTTTTTGGGATTTATGGGTGTGAGTATATATGTATGATTATTACTAAGAGTATTTGATAGACCGAAATCCATAAAACGATTGAAGTAAGAGTGATGTAAAGCCAATTGATTATTCTTGAAATTGATTTAATAACATGACCACGTGAGTCTCCACTAGATGTAGAGATGTAGATTATAAATTCACGTTTTTAATCTTGATTGAAGTAGCAAAATATATTTCTACGTAAAAATCTAAATCTTACATATTTTTAAAATAGTAAGATTAATTATGAATAAATATTAATACATCTTGAAAAAGCTTATTTCTAAAAACAGGAGTGATATTCTAATGTGACATGTACTACTTGTGGAAAGATCCGACACGCAAGCAAAATTCACATTCATAAATACAATTTAAGAATGCCGCAAAAAAAGGTTTAGAAAAGTTTTAAAGCTAATAATTTATTCATGATACTCTTAACCAAAGCATTTTTTTGTTTTTATATTCACTCAAGATTTAATTAATACGTCTGATTGTTTTAATTCATTAATTCAAGTTGTTACTGTCTACGGTCAAATCAATAAGACAAATTAAAAAACGTCTAACAACATGCCATGCTAAAAACTAATAGCCGCGTATAAACACAATCATATGTTCCAACAACATACCTCAGTCTTTAATAATCCTGTAGTGATTAGCTTATATTTCATCTGCTTGAAAACCAAACAAAACTATATCAAATGTTCACAATACTTTGACTGTATCATACTTAATCGAAAGAATCTAAATACATCAATAACAAGACGTCTTAACTCCAGCGACGCTGAGTCGATTCTATGGTTCTCGGTAGTATGGTAGTATTAGTATTCGATTTTATTTTAATGAATGTGACGACAACGCTGACGCTACATCGTAACACTGAAACATTGAACTCAAAGTCCATACGACACTAGCTCGAATGAAATCTGCTTGAGTCGAGTATTTCTCATACAAACGCAAGGTTTAAAATGATGTGATGAGATACTGGAATTTCGAGAGGTTATGTTATCTGTGGCCTGTCATAATACGTAACACAAGATCAGTTGACTGGCACACACAACACCACGCCACTCGCCACATGGACTGTTTGGCACAGTTAAGCGTGAAAGCGCTTAAATGACAAAAAAAGTTGAATTTTACTTATTTTAAAACGACTGACATGTAAATGAATGAAACTACCACAAAAGTGGAAAAGCTATTAAATTGTACTTCATGGAAAAGATAAGCTTTTTTAAATGAACTATTTTAGTTATTTTCAATATACAAAATACAATGTATACATTATATAATAATATACAGTTTTAAGCAAATAACAATTCATTCCATCTTGTTTATTATTATATCTTTTTTATATAACAGTATACACTGTGTGCGTTTTTTCTAGGTTATGAAGTATTAAAACAAATATCATAAGCACAAACAAAACGTATAATGATAATAGAATAACTCAGCCTTTCACTTGCACAATTCAAAAACAATAATTATACAACGAGTTAAAGTTAGATAGAGCTGTTATAGAATTATTGAAATACGATTTCAGATATTTAAAAGGTATGAAATTAGTAACTAGTAGTAATCATTTATTTCGTTCTATTTATTTTATTTCTATTCATAGCAGCTTTTTAAAGAGGGCTACATGAATTCGATCTAGCGCTAAATAGAGCTAGAATCGGTAAAAAGATGCGCGCGCAATGCCAATGTTAGAATAATATGGTTTTTCTTATTTAAAAACAAGATAAGGGTTTTAAAAAAAAATATGGTTGCGTCCAAATTAGGGAATATTTTTTTATGCAATTAATTTAAATGTTAAACAAAACATAATGTTTTGTCTATAACGCCATCTCTTTACTCACCGACATAACTAAAAACAGTTCTCTACAATTATGTAAAGATGTCGATTCGTCTTCTGAAAATTGCATGCCGATAAAAATAATAATCTAAATTATAGTATGTATTCAGGTACAGATAGTATTCAAGTACTAGTTTGTAAATTGTGTAGTTTCGGCTGAGAATAGCACTAAGTAACCAATTTATTACGATGGTGGCTACAGAAAAAGATTATGGGATTTGTATTGTAATTTTGAGCGACGAGATGGAGACTTGGGACTCATTGCTAACATCCTTTAGTACTTTGTGTTAAAGAAAGGGATGCTCCTTTTTCTTACAAGACAAATTTTCAGACCATTTTGCTGATATACTGCTGAGTAGTGTCGGCTTAGAATTGCTCTACCCCATTTCTTCCTGCGGGTGTTCGTAAGAGGCTACTAAGGGTATTGGGGCTTTAAAGTTGTTCTTGGGGCGATGCGGTTGGAGAGCATCATCGAAAACCTTTGTTTAACTATTTTTTCCTCACAGAACTTCCAAAAGTAGCTAACAAATTCCTTTTTTCGAAGCTCTGGCCACCCCTTCTAGGGAGTATAATATATGAAAGCATACTCTGTTCAGTACCAAATATATTATAATTTTTCGAAACTATTTCTGTTCTAACGTAGTAAGTGAGATATAACATAACATAACACGCCGTTTATCCCCGAAGGGGTTGGCAGAGGTACCAATATTTCTGAACATCATGTGACAGCGCCACCTAGTGTCCAAAGTAGGTACCCACGTTTTGCGTATATAGTGTACTCACGTGATAGGGGCAGGCCTATCGCCGTTTTGTACGAATACACTGTCACATGGCTAAGTACAACTCGGCCATGTGTTTCCTCACGATATGTTTTCCCTCACCGTTAACAACCATGATAAATTAACCACACATATGACTTTAGAAAAAACAAATTGGTGTAGGCACGACCTGGGATTTGAACTCACGCCTGTCTGTTTACGGGTTCTACCCAATGGATTATCATGATAGTGAGATCCCTCCAAAAACATTCTGTAAAAAACTAGCCAAGTCTCGATAGAGCTGCTTGTTTATCTCTAAAAAGTAATGAAATATCCTAAAATAAGTGGTGCCAAGTCTTAGGTTCCTTACTGCGATTTATTATTATAGTTGATTTTACGTAATTTGGCCGTTGATTTGTAATTAGTAGATTATGATTAAAGCTTAAGGGAAATATAGAAATAATCACCAGACTTTTTACAACTAAAGATAAAGATATGTTAGAATCACAAAAAAAAATTAAGTGGACCCTTCATAATCGGCAAAGAAGTTTAGAGGATTTCTATAAATCTGCAAATAACTTGGTAAATAAACTTGTACATACCAAACGTGTCAAAAATGTTCAACGGCCAAGTCACGTAAAATCAACTATAATAATAAATAAATCGCAGTAAGGAACCTCGGACTTGGCTCCTCTTATTTTAGAGATTTCAGTACTTTTTAGAGATAAAGAAGCAGCTCTATCGAGACTTGGCTAGTTTTTTACAGAATGTTTTTGGTGGGATTTCACTTCTTTTTGACAGGACGTAGACTGATTGAAGGGTTACATTTTCTTATTATTATATAATCTTGTGAAATCAAATAAAAATAAACTCCACAACTTTTCAAATCTTTAAAATACACGATAAAACTTTTAAATGTGTAAATAAATACGCTACCGGGAATTAAAATACAGCCAGCGCCATCTAGTGATAGAGACGAGCACTGGTACTAATGATAAATAACCTGAGCGAAGCCGCGGCTGAGTGCTAGTACATAAATAATAATTATTAATGGACTGAATATTTTTATTAATTGAGTAGAATACAGTTAATCGACTACTATTTCTCGTAAATACGCTTATATTATATATTTATGTATAGTTTGGCAGTACTCTTATTATGTTTTCTCATCAGCATCACCAGGTAGTCCAGATCTTCTATAAACCTTGTTCTGATAGTTTCTTCTTTATGTGGGCGTTAAATCTACCTCTGTACCAAATTTCAGCTCTCTAGGTCTATGGGAAGTACTAGTTCTATTTTGATGATCAGTGAGTCAGTCAGTGTCGAAAATACGAAACTTTGCATTAGTTTAACTTCGGAATTAATTTGGATTTCAAGTGTGTGATTACGAATTTCTAGGTGACAAAAATTTCAGCGTTTTAATCCTATCCAGAAGTTCTCGAATGGGGTCGTGAAAATGCGGCGAAACGGTTCCAGAAAAGGATGGTACGCTCTAGACTTGGCGGGGGACGGCAGTATATGTTGAAGGAATATATGTCTGGAATGTATACTTTGTTAATGCTTCGCAAAGTGTTTTTTCTTTCATGAGACTAACGCCTGATTTCTGAATTGAGTATTCAAGCTGAGAAAGACTTAAGTATCGTTTTGTCTCGTTCAGTTGTTAAGATTTCAATGCGACAGAACGATACTTAAGTTGTTCTCAGCTGGAATACTCAATTCCGAAATCGGTCGTAATTGTTTACCATTGCATTGAAGTTCAGTTGCTTCTCTTTATCATTTCTTTTTAAAATTTCTAGAGCTGGATTTAAATGGATCATACATACATACTCACGCCTATGAATTACAAATAGGGGTAGCCAGAACCTCGGAATTAAAAATACCCTAACCAGTTTTGGAATTTAATTAGAGAAAAGATTCACAGTAAAGTATCGTTGATGATGAGTTTCCAGCCACATCGCCCAACAGCCACTTGCAAAGGGGTAGTGCTATCCTAAGCCGCCACAACGCATTATTTAGTGAAATCCTATCAAGTAGTTCTTGGATTTAGTGGTTGTCAGTAAAATAATATTTAAGTTGTGTCATTACAAAATGATGTTGATTGCACATTTCAGAATTTATGACGGTGGTCGGTCGTTATGTAATTTGTATTCGCATTATAACAGTAGTTGAAAGTTAAGTTAGTTTTTTCAGAAAATTCAGTATCTTCAGTAAGCCTAATTACTTTATTACTACCGTTTTATAATAAGATGAAAAGTTTGAGTGTGAAAGTAAGAGTAATTTGATTAAATAATGAATTAATCAAAAACTATTTTTTATATTAAGTACAAAGCGATGAAACAAAGCAGTCGAGGGAGTAAATACTCGTAACTACTCATATTAAATAATTTTATGATTACAATCAATGCTTTTATCCAAATCTGATGGAAGGTTTTCCTTTCCCTACTGGCCAACGTCTTCTACTGAATTGTATACCAAAAAAATAAAGGCAATTCCGAAATCCTTATTTAACTCGAGTTTAAATGTTCATTGTGTAGTGTTGGTCTATAATTCCCATTTCTTCAGGTGGGTGTAAGTAAGAGGCTAACAGTGTTGGAGCTTTTAAGAAATTTTTGGGCGATGCGGTTGGAGACCCATCACCAACAACCTTTATTTATATCACCAGATTTTCCCCAGGCAACTTCCAATAGTGGCTGAGGAATTTCTAATTCCCCTTCCCCTTCTAGGGATTTATAGTCGTGAGGATATGTTTGTATGTATTTTTAAAATACCGTATTTATTTTATTTAAGAACTGCTTTTAGTTCCACACGAAATTCAATTTGTATCATTTTAACATAACACTCTTCGCTACGAAACGAAACATTTCTTAAAGACTTAAATTAATAAAATGTTGGATTGGGAAATTGTGTGTTAAAGCGTTATGTACGGTTCATTAGCCCAAGGGATATAACAACTTCTGTAAGTTTGATATGGATATCGTATGGTAATAATAAGTGATACGAAATTATCTTATTTTCATTTAGGTTTTATTTTTCATAAAAAGTCATATTGTAGTATACAGCCCATATTTTTTCATATAATTAACTTGTGAAGAGAAAAATACTAGATGCTTAACATTTAAATGTTTGGCAAAGCATCACCGCTATTGCTAATAGGCTAAAAAAGTATTTTTGGCAACGGCAAGGTACTGGTTGGCGGTGGCACACGAGTATTAAACCCTTGCTTGCACACATTTTTATTTGTGTAAGCGGAGATTTCGACTCTGGAATTCCTGCATGTCTCAAAAGCAGGTCTGTTCTATCAGATACCCCCTTCAATATTTTTTTTGTTTTGTACAATTATTTATTTTCAAATTGACAGATTAAAAACAGGGTCCCATTTTACCCGTTTTGGTACAGAACCCTAAAGAAGCCGTCTTATAAACTATTGAAACTTTCAAATTCGAGCGGTGTGCACTGAAGATACGTGCACGCTTTGTCAACAAAATAATATGATTTGGAGAAACTATCTAGAATACGGTACTTTGTCTATGTGTTGCAACTAAAGGACCATTGAAATGAATGTTTTATTTTATTTACTCGTGTTAAAATCGCAACAATGCAAAAGAATTGATAAATTTAATCAAATATTTTCATAGATTTAGTATGTTATATTTTTTAACTAACAAATAAAAGTTTAAAGTTAATTCCGTGTTTTAAGTAAAAAGAGGTGATTTTTTTGGTGTTAAATTTACTAAAGCCTTAATAAACTAATGAACGGTTAAAAAAAAGATTTTAATTATAATTTTGTCGTTTTCGAATAATATCGTTTTAAAAACACAAATATCTGTTATTTATTATTTTGACGAGTAACATATAATACTTAATTAGCGTATAAAATATGCAATAGAATCATACCTTTTAACCGACAAATTGGTCAAACTCATGTACCAATTTCAAATGATATGAATTAGCTCTATATTCGTATATTAACCCTATATTTAGCCCAACTCAAACGCTCATTTAAAATTTAAATTACCTCTTTTCGTGAACCAGCTCAATTGTTTTATGCATGAGCAAATTAACAGCCGTTTTACACTCGTATATAAATGTTGGTTATCAAATAATTTAGACTAATATTACACTTAAAATGTTGAAAGATCGACCTCACCGTTATTTTGCGTTTCATTATCGGATGCTTCGAATATTAGGGTTGGGATGGTGGCATCACCCTGACCAAGACGATTCTAGAAACTTCCCCCACTTTTATATCCCTTACTTCATCGTCACCCAACTAGTATGGGTCGTTGGGTTTGTTGGCCTAGAAACCATAGATCCGTTTATGCAGACAAAAGAAGTGGAGAGATTAATGTTCAGTCTCTCTTTCGTAATCACTCACGATCTCACGCTTGTCAAACTCTATCTATTTTACTTTAGAAACAAGGAAATACAGGATACTATTAGGACATTGGAAGTAGAAATGTACGAATACACCCAGAATAACGAAAGCAACCGGCGTACTATAAGGAAGACGAAAATCTTGACCGGGTCTTTCCTTTTCTTTGGCTGGGCTACTTTGGCTAACTCAACTATCAACGGAGCCATGCAAGATTTCCGCTGGAAGGCAACTGTCAATCAAATGGCAGTGAATGAAACTAAACCTTTCCGCTCTCTGGCCCAACCAATATACATCCCATGGGATTACCAAAGTGACGAAGCTTATATAGCTACCTTCATATTAGAAGCCGTGGGACTGATTTGGACCGGGCATATTGTGATGATCATCGACACTTTTATCGGCTCAATTATTATGCATATGAGCTCTCAGTTTGTAACCTTGCAAGAAGCAATTGTTACACTTTATGATAGAAGCTTGTTGCAGTTATATAAAAGACTTGATGTCAATATCAGCGAAAATGTTACTTTAATTCACGAAGACTTAGAACAAATAATTAATGCAAACTGCACTAGAAAAGAAATAGAGCAAGTTCTGGAGAATAATTTGAAACAATTCATACGGCAACATCAGGTTTTAATAAGGTACAGTTAAAATTAAACAAAATCTCACACCTTAGAAAACTTTTTTAACACGTACAAAACATTTTTGTTGTGTGCTCTTTGTATGTTTGCTTATAAAACACAAAAAGAAATTATTAAACATTGAGGCCTAAGAACTTGTTCCCTGATATCCACGAAACCACTTAGCCTGAATGAAACAGCAACCTTAAGAGCTTTTTGCTTACTTTCTTAAATGAGAAATGTTTTGGAATCCTACCTGGCCCGTTCGCAAAGTAGAACACGCGTAGCAATATCTCCGTACACTGCTTTCGTAATAGATGTAAGTTTTACTTCTGGATATTCATGATACACTTAATATTCTTTCCTAAACAGCAACTCAATAGAAAAGAAACCTTACATGTGAAACGTCCTCATAAGAAAAGTCCGAGGAGCAATAATACGATCTCAAAGGTTTCTCGGCGTTCGTCTCACGTGTAACTTCCGCACTCGATTAGGAGCCAAGTTTTAGATCGTCTTATTCCCCTTACAGTTTGAGATAAAGTTATTCGGAGTCTGGGATAAAAGCATTGTTTATGTAGACTAGCATCTGAAAGTTTCACTGTTTGTGGAGGTACCCACGAGGACAATGAACTTTTTGGCAACGCGCCCTATTGTGAGTGGGGTGTACCGGGACCAGCACTCTACTAAACGGCCATAAAGTGCATTGCAAATTAACTGGAGCGGCGACTCCGGGCTGCCGGCTCTGCTTCCAGCCAAAACAATGTCTCGCTTACAAATTGATATATCATGTCATACAACTGCGCTTATTAACTATATACCATGTTTATTCTTACTTAGTATTCAGTAATCCTTTGTATTAGATCGTTTAGGGACCCTGATCGATGTCAATAAAAGCCGTCATGAATAAACGATTCAGTATCATTCACCCTTCTTAAATATATATCAATCTTTCATGGAATCGAAGCAATAAGATCTCGGCGGCTCGGTCGCGACGGCTGACAGAAATGACTGGTCGCAATAACACGGGATTAGTGCTCCAACTTTGCTCCAATAACTCACCCGATTGCTTTTTTGTGCACATACTTTCTACTCTCGAGACACCTACCTGAATAAATCTTCGGATTTGACACCCTTTTGCACTATTTATTTTGCTGTGATTACACGGTAGATCAGAGTTGGTTATCCACATAATTTATGCTATCGTTTTTATTCCTTCACCTGCACAACACAGTATTAAATATATGAATATCGTGTACGGCAAAACTACAAAAATATGACTTAAAAATAGATTACATTACATCATGCATACTCTTCATGATATGTTTTTTTCAGATGTGTCGATAATTTTTCGAAGACCTATTCTTATGGATTCTTGACTCAACTACTATCAAGCATGGCCGCTATCTGCGTCATCATGGTTCAAGTATCGGTAAATATTAGAATCAAAGTCCTCTTCAACAAATATTCTAACCAGAGAAAAAACAAAAAAAGTATAAGCTAAATGCTAAATTACGTTTGTGAAACTATTCAGCAACCAATAACGGTGGCTTTGTGCTTTTGTCATTCGTTTCCGTTAGCAATAACTGCGGGCCGTTCCACTCCTGGATACTAGCTCCGGGGCTAGTCGATACTAGTTCAGTGCAGGAGCAAACAAACAAAATCTCTCGAATGATTCATAGAGGCTCCACGGTGAACCTATAAGCATAAATCTGTGTATGTTACAAACGTGGAACAAGGATTATTTCTCTCATATTTTTTACCTCGGATTATATTTGTTTTCCGTTTAAGTTTAATTACTAAAACTGTGCAATCTCTTGCACGTGCAAAAATTACGTTTACATACGCTATAGATTATATCTTAAACTTAAATAATACTAGTACCGTAGTAAGTTGAGCGCCATAATTCTCGAATTTTGCGATGGAGCCAAACTTGGGCAGGTCATTGAACTATTAAACTTCCATGACCTTAAGTGGCAATACACACTTCACGAAGTTAAGAGAAAACTATTTTTAAATAAAGCTGATTTCCTTCATTACCGTTCATTTCCAACTGGTTAAAATATTGTAAATATTTGACAAAACAGATACTTTAAGTGTGAGTCTGCTTTCAATACAAAAACTTCTTTTATCCACTTTTACGATGTGACTAGAGAATACAGGGTTTTTGAGCTTAAGTGATGTCACTGGAAATTCATCACCATCGATATTTTCATTTATATAATGAATGTATGCTGAAAATCTCAAAGATATATTAAATAATCAACAATACACATTCAGATAAAATATAAGACTAAGAAACAATCAGCCACATTTATCATATAAAGGCTGTTCTCAGCAGGAATAGAAACCGCAAACTGCGGACCAATCAACTCCCAATTTTTAGTCAAAGAATCGCTTCGGCTATAAATGATTCCAAAGCTTCGAGTTCACCTTTTTCTTATGGACGTCAAAATATTGAAGTCATTATATGTTGTGATTAAAGTGTAATTTCGATATCACCAATGATTGGCAGCTCAAACCTCGAAATAAGATACGTCGTCATGTATGTAATTAAATAAATGGAGCATTATTGTCAATGAGGAAAATTAGTGTGGTTTTACTCGCTCAACTAAATTTATATTTTCTCATGTGAAAGTGTGTGACTTTGATTGTTGATACAGGTTCAAGCCAGGTTACCTTCATAGGTGTTATTAAAGAGTAGCTTTCACGGGATGCTGTAGGCATAAAAATATAATTACTAAAAATCATACATACAGCAAAAATAAATCACTTTTAGAGCCTTTGCATCACGATTAATTTATAATATTTTCAGATGAGTAGAGCCATGGGTAAACTAATTACCCAAACTAATTTCTTTTCGAAATAATTACTTTTTTACTTTTAAATTTTATAGTAGTACGCATTTTCTGTTACTTGTTTCCTATGCCTGCATTGATTTAAAATGTAATATTTATCCTTGAATGAAGCAAACATATTTTCAATGTTTGTGGTTGATTTGATAAAAGGTTTTGTTAATTGTAGCCAACTAACATTGTTGGTCATTAATATTATTTGCCCAAAGCCTGGTAGTAACAGTCCTACACTTAATGAAATTATGGTCAAATATCGATCACTGCACGATCTCTAACACTTGTTAAGCTGTAGCGTACCGTGTAGGCCACTCTCTATATCTCTGTGGGCTAAGTCAACAAAAAGTAACGTAAAATAATAAGTTACACAGATACGACATCCGAGCTATACAGTACTAGGCTGCTTATGCTACAAACATCAATAATATGAAAATTTCAGAAAGACGCAAGTACTTTCAAGTCCATCGACTTCATGACATCTCTCGCATTCTTCATCGCCATGATCATCCAACTGGCGATCCAGTGCTTCACGGGCAACGAACTCTCTTTACAGGTTAGAAACAGGTCATCAAACTATAACATATATACATGCATACATATACACACGCAAATAGTTCCCAACGGGGTAGGAGACTATCGATCCTCTTTTTGTATGATCCTGGCAAACCTTTCTAGCTTCGTTCACATCCATCAATCTTTTCATACATGCTCTTATATTCTTCATACTTCGGAAACCTGGCTTTTTGAGCAAACTTTGTTTGTTCCAAACAAGTCCTTCGAAGTCGTCCTCTACTAACATTCCTTCTAACTAACCTTCCACAATGGCTTTATAGATCCTTTTTACCAATTTATGGTGAAAGAGATCTATAAATATTTATACTATTGGTGAAACATTTATACAAAATGAGAATACCGTATAAAAATAGTCCTAATTATTTTTAGTTTTAGAAATCATAAAAAGCTATAGATTAAAAGTCAATGTGTCATCTGTGAGGTTAAATTACATTCTTGTTTATAAGTATGTGACTGTTACCTCGTGTTATGTCGCGAGATTAGCATGAAAAACTACTTTTGCACAATAAAATGAACTCCCGTCGCTATTTTTTAGCCAGTTATGAATATGTAAATTGAAGCGCTACCTATCATATATTTTTACCATAACATCAGGTCCATAACTTTTTATACATATGAATACGCTTACGACGGTTATTCCCGAGAATGGGTAAGCAAAGTTTCGAAAATAGAAATTTAAAATAAAAGTATCTGCTTTTGGAAATCGAGTGAGGAAACAGTTGTAAAGGATAGTCGATCAAATATAAGTCATCTCGTACAACAACCATGGGAAGAAAACGTGTCATTCTTATTCAACCGAATATAGAAAATCTACCAGTTTCAGCCAGTAAAGAATATGTCAATTGAAATGCTACAAGTTTAAATCCTATTTCTTCATGGTTTCGAATAGTTCAAGTGTATCGATGGTAATGGTTTTTGGTCTGAAACTTGTTATCTAGGATACGATAATTCTTATATGACTAAGAAATTCAATAAAAAATACAATAATACCGCAACTAGAATGCTTCCATCTAAGATCGATAGCAAAAAAACATATCCCGAAAAAGACAATTGAAATCCAATATGTTCTATTTACACGTTAGGGAATAGAAACATCTTCGTCAGTTATTTACTGGTATCATAAAACAGTAAATTTGTTTCTCTTCTAAATCAAACAATACAAACAAAGTTTTATTATCAATCCAACCTTAACCTAGATTACAAGTTCAACTTACAATTAGTCAATAAACTCGGCCCTATTTATTGCAATAACGGTTTATCAGTACATACAAACTCTATGGTTATATAATGCTTCTGATTTTTTCCAAGACATTATTGTTTGGATGACTACTAGCAACACTAAACGTACGAAAAAAAACAAATTAGCAATTGCTTCTCCTGACTTTAACATACCAGAATCGTCATACCCTATCGCTAGTGTAAAGTGAAACTGTAATGTGTACGTAATTCAAGCCGACATCGACACGACACACGGTGCAGTGTCGGCTTAAATTTGCAATATCCCATCACTTCCTTCCCATTTGCGGCATTTGTAGTTATTGTTGCCGACGATCTCTTATTTTACCATCTTTCTCCAGCGGAAAAGAGTTCGAGAATTTGGCGTTTAAGACGTTTGGGCACGTAAAGCGGATGGATGAAAATAAAGTGAAGAAAGAGTTTTATGGAACGGATATTGATGGTAATGGCAATAGAACCCTATGGCCCCTGCAGTTTTTGGAAGACCAGCTTGGTCATTTTTTGAAAAAAGTCTATTGTCCGAAGTAAGTCGAATTATAGACAATTTATGAGAAAGATGATAAAGGTTTGGGCAGCAGGTTTGGAAGAAAATTTGGCTGGATCGTACAAAAGGGCAATCGGTTTCTGGCTTGCCCAATAGGAAAAGGTGCTGACTATCAATAAGTTTTCCTCTGAACTACCAAAAGCGGATAAGCATATATTGTTTCTGTAGCTTTGCCTACCGCAATTGAGAAGATTGTAAAGAGTATACGAATAATACTTGAGAAATTAACTTTTTATTAAAATTATAGTATTAATTATTATTTTTAATACATTAAGTCCCAGAAAGTATCAGAGGCGGTGATGCAATGCGGCTGGGAGAAGCTGCCTGCTCGACTGCGGCGGCCTCTGGTGCTGGTGGCGGCGCGAGCTCAGCAGCCTCTAAGACTCACCGCCGCTGGATTCGCTAACATGAATAATGGCTGTTTTCTTTCTGTGAGTTGTTTTATTTGACTGAAACACCCAGTATTACAAAGAAGATGCTCAAATATTTAAGGTCTCTTCAATCACCGCTCATCCCTTATGAAAACTAGCGTGGGCTATATACAGTGTACAGCACTACTGATTAGTGTAGCTTTCTGATTGTGAAATAATTTATATAATCGATTCAGTATTTCCGAAGATGATCCCATACAAACGAACAATCAAAGTTACGAAAGTACCTCTTTAATTAAAATATTAGTATTGGAAGGTAAATTAGAGTTGCAACGAATAGTAATTAAGATTTAGTAGTAAAATAAATAAAGGATAAATAAAGGAAAGAAAAATTTCGACACCGGCGCGGTGATCGAACCCGCGACCTCAGGTATACGCCCCCGTCTTTCCTTTATTTATCCTTTATTTATTAGTAATAATTCCCACATGAGGTTTTTATGAACAAAATCATTCAAATAATTTCAATTTAGTTTTTAATGATGATAATTAATATTCGACGGCACTTTCAGCCGAACACTAAATAGTAAGAGTGAAAAAATTATATGATTTCTTGTAATTTAAAGTTATTGTTCATTGATTGTTGAGTACCAGAATCATTCCAACTAATGTATTTGTGTTTTATTTTTCAGATTGTTAAAGCAGCTTACTCATATTATGCTGTTCTCAGCCAAAAACAGTGAAACATAACAACCTTTTCTCATCGTGGAGTCTCTACATTGTAGGAACTTTATAAGGATAAGCACTCTGAGTAAATTTGAACATTTAATTACTTTGCGTTAGTATCAATAGTGTCGAATAGCCACCTTTTTCATGGTGTCATATGCTGTCAATCAATATCAATTTATTTTTATATTGAAATAATTCACTGATAGCATGCAACATGACATGCACCTTTATGTATTTTAACGACGCCGCAGACCGTTGGAAAACCCACTAGTTTCAAAATCTGTCCGAATGGGTCAACGGTAGTTCCATCGAATTGTTTCGCGCCGCAACATCACGAGCCAAAATGGCCATAATGATAGCCGACCTCTGATAAGAGATGGCACCCAAAGAAGAAAAAGATGTGAACTTATAAACTTAAACATAGACTTCAGACCAACAATAGTATGCTTAAATTTTCTCTAACTTGAGCGTTGTAGTACTTGTAGTAAGGTGTAATTAGTCGAACCGTTGTAATTCTATCATGTTAAAGAGTTTCTAACAATAAACTTATTTTATTACCATAATTAAACACATTGTCCCCCAATTTAAATCTTTTTGTTCATGAAAACCTCATGTGGGGATTATTACTAATAAATAAAGAATAAATAAAGGAAAGAAAAATTTCGACACAGGCGGGGATCGAACCCGCGACCTCGGGTAAACGCCCCGACGACGCTCTGCCAACTGAGCTACCGTGTCAATTGGCTGCCAGTGCGAAATTCTTCTATCCTTTATTTCTTTTACACGTTTAAGTAGTGTTTGCGTTTCCTACCTCGCCTGTGTCGAAATTTTTCTTTCCTTTATTTATTCTTTATTTATTAGGACATTGTCCCCCAACCCCATTTTATTAGCAACTTCCAAATGAGGTTGTTTTTTTATGTACATCTCTGGCCGCCCCATTTTGTAATTTATAGGCGTTAGTTTAATTAGGTGCGTTTTGGATATAGTTGATAAACATAGATAATTGTTAACTTACAATATCACATGCATTGATGAAACGAGTGAGCATTAATTGCTCATTTGATCTTTGTTCATAGTGTTACGTGACGTTCCAGTGTACTGAGCGGAGTACATGCATGTGTCTATCTATAGGCAATATAGTAAAACTTTATTAACTGTTACGCGCTACTTGATATGCATCATTTAAAGTTCCTGCATTTTCTCATTCTCGTAAAAGTTTCGAGGAAACCTTTCTCTGAATTAGAACGTCTTTACACATACGAAAGAACTTATATCATAATTTTGGCCCTTACAGACCAGAAGATAAGGCGTTCTCAGGAAGCTGTATGTATCCAATAAGGTGGCAGAGGATTTTTTCTTTATATCACATATCCTTTTTGTTTCCCTTTTTTACTCACGTTTTGCCACCCGGAACTGTTTCACATCTAACAATTAGTCAACCATTTGGAATCCCTTTCAGTCTCGATGATTTAATGGTTAACAACCATGATAAGTTAATTTCACCATGGACGGACATTTTACTTTAAACACTGTCACATGATTTGAAATTATCAAAGAATAAGAAAAGACACTGACTCATAGTCCAGACTAGTCATAGTAGACTCATATTTCAATTATAATACCTCAAGCAATGCTCTACGAACAAAGAATATTTTTTTTATTTCAGAATCGACTACGAAATAGTGTTAGAAAATTTAACTTGTATACTTATAAAGCTGGAGTAGAAAAATGTGAACTTTGTAACCTCTGCTACTACTTTTACGAATCTATTTTGAAAATTTGTTAAGTGGTTTCTGCGCTGGTGTTACTGTGGGATAATTAGACAATATTTTCAATTCAGAAAGATTAATAAGCCATTGAGGAAGACCTGGTAAAAAAGAGGATGTACTAATATATTACACTACATAATACATACTTACATAATACAACTTAAGCTTAAAATATAGAGAAAAGACCGAAGATTAGATAAACCATTTTTCCCATGTTTCATCAAAACTTTGTAGATTTAGTTTATTTTAAGATAATTTCAAAGTATTCTTCAATTTTGTTGCGACAAATCATACGTTGAATATTTGCCATATGCTGACATGTTGTTGGCAATACAAACGTCTGCCAGTAAATATTGTACAGATATGTACTTGTATCATACAATGCTGCATCTCATAATAGCATTGATGTTGTATGAATGATATTTATGTTAGCTCGAAACTATTCGCACCTAACCGTGCAACAGTTTCTGTTGAATATTCTACGAACCATATTACTTTTAACGACAGGCATAGAAATACAATTATGAAAGTATTTTTTTTATTGTAAATATAGGAGGAAATATAGGAAATATAGGAAATATAGACATCAAGTAAACTGTGTTTTTTTTAATTATTTATTTATTTTTTTAACAACTGTTGCATCATGTATTCCGATACATAACATGCAGATGAGCCTCAGGGCTAATCTTGGTTCCCACTGTCCTATAAAGGATGTTGCAAAAACATTTCTATAGTAAGTAAAATTTAAAATAATGCATCTGTCCATAAAATACATGATTCAGAATGTAATATGATTTCTTTTATAACATGTTTATTGTTTATTATAAAACATCACTACCAAATAAATTGAGGCTAAGTTATACTTAGTTATGTGAGAGTCTATTAGTGAAAAACGGCGATAGTCCTGCCCCTATAACATAAATACACTGTCCAAGAAAAATGTGGGTACTTTGAAGACGAAGGTGACAATAATGTCACGTGATGTTCAGAAATATTAGAACTTCTACCAGCCCTTGGGGAATATACGTTTGAGTTTGTGTTTGATTTAGAAAGACCAATATTTCCCATTTTTGACATCAAAATAATAAAACAGAATTACAATCTTATGAGACCTTTATTGCAGAATCACATCATAGCAATTTTTGTAAACTGATACATTTATTTATACACCACAATATGACAAATTATTGCTTAGCTTACTAACTCATTGATTGCTCGTACGAATATTAATGATTTTTTTGCCGGCCTTCTTACATAATTAATGCATTGTTCCAATTTATCTACTCCTATGCATTAACGGTTTAAGCCTCAACTATCACAGATACAAAAATACTTACTGACACATACAAAACTGAAAATAAATCCATCACAAATAAAAACAAATCACTTTCCACTATGTTCTCCAACTCCTAATCATTGTTCTTTCACTTTTAAAGTCTTTAATTTTATTTATTCACCAAGTTAGGAAATATGTATACCTTGCTGTAAGCGACAGTAGTAGGTGAAATTTACAACTCTAACAGTGGAGGCTTCGGTGTGATAGATCTTGGTGTCTCCGTCGTTTTTGAGTCCAGAACTGTCATTTCTTCAGATCTGTGTACAGAAAAATATAATGTAAAATCGAAATCGATTTCTTAAACTAGAACCAAAACACTTATTTCTGCACATGTGTACTAGGTCCCGTTATTTTTTTGCGTTTGGGTCTTTTCAAGTAGCTACGTTAGCAACCTATCATATCATAATACTTCACAATAACATAAGGCACCATCCACCATTCTTTAAAAGCCAGAAATGGCAGGCAAAAAAGAACAAGACATAACAGTGAAAACCCTGAAGGATTAAATATGCAGAAGACTTTTGACTGCGAATGGTTTGTTTAAGTAATTTTTTAATCAAACTCGAGTATTTGTTAATGGTTTGGCATTAATGTAAAAACTCTCCTTGTAGCTATACTGTTTTTATATCACTATCATTGGAGATATAATGGAAATATATATCGGATGCCAGTACAGCTCATTATGTCATATTTGAGTAAACAGGGCATAAATAGCTATAGTAAAATAAAAGATAATAATTTGTATATTATTTAACCGTTATTTTATTTCAGCTGCCAATAGTAATCGCGCATTTGACATTAGTGAAGGCCCTGCTTCTGCTAGAAACTCAACTGCCATTGTTAAGTAATATTCTTTTCTAGGTAAGATTAAACTGAATAAAGATAAAAAAGGCTTTCTTTTTAAAATAAACTAAACAAACAAACGAAACAATCACAGTTGAGATAAAATCAGTGTAAGCTCCGACTGGAAACCCAACTGTAGATTGTGTAACAATAGTCCTTCGATCGATAGCCAGAGCTAACATTCCATGGTTCACATATCCTTGTTTGCTTCCCAAGTTTTCGTCTGTCAGAAATGTTTTACGCAGCTGTTTAAACTTTATAACGTAGAGTCCTAAGTTTGCAAGGTTGTTTTCCTCTTAACGATTTTAAAGCTACATGAATGACAGATGGCTGTTTCTTTTTCTTTTGTTGGATGTTGTTTCAAAGGGGTTTTTAATTAATTGGTCGAAGATGTGGTTGAAAACTCATCACAAAAATGAGGACATCATTTAACAGTCTTTTTCCGTCTAAAGTAAAAAAAACTTTTCAAATGTTGATACGAAAAAACTGGTTAGTTAGGTGAAGATAAGAATTTCAGAAAAACGCGGCACAAATTTAATGCAGCCGACGCCGGATGCTAGCAGTGAAACGGTGGGTGTGGTGTACAACCTTAAGGAGGTTGGTTTAGATTCAGCAGCGAACGTCTGTTTAGTTGGAATGCTGAATGAAATACCAATGCGTATAATTTTATAGTAGGGAGTTTTTTTTAGTGCTGTCTGGTTTAAAACTTTTCAATAAACTAACAAATATAAACATATTTTGCATATATTGATGTTGAGATTTTTTACGGATGTTTTTCATATGTCATCAGACAAGGACAAACCGTTTATGACTTTTATAATCCATAAAGTGTGAAAAGTGGACTCAATATTTTTAGGCTTCTGATCATTACTGATAACGCTTTGGAACTTAAACCCATGCATTTCAAGATTTTTTAATTCCCAATCTTGAAAACCAGCAGTAGTTTAAAACTAAATTTTATTAATAAATAAACAAAAGAATAATTTCGGCACTGGGGCGGGTTTTGAACCCGCGACCTCGGGTATACGCCCCCGTCGCTCTGCCAATTGAGCTACAGTGTCAATGGCTTGCACATGACATTTTCAGTTGACATGAGGTTTTCATGTCAAAAAAAAAACAACAGTTTGCATGCTTCGCTTGCTTGAAGTGCATATAATTGAAGCTGCAGGCATGTACGCATACATACTTCTTATAATAAATGACGTTGCACTGTCTGTCTGAGTGGGCGTAGGCAACTAGTGTTTAGTTGAAAAATAAACACCAGTTGTGACAGGACACTATACAGTAGAGCAAGTCTTCTATTTACTATCCTTTTGCTAATAAGGGTAGATAAGAGTCAGATTCTTTAATCCAATTAATTCTATAATTTGGGATGATGTCAGAAGAGTCAGAGATCAGATACAAATACCATAACAAAGCATAGAATACTACACGTAGAGAAATGAGTACGCTTTTGATCTTCAAAAACAACACACAATAGTTTTGGGTAAAAGAAAAACCGTAGAGCTAGCGTACATGCAACATGTGCAAGCTTCAAAGCGTCACATACTGTGTTTTACGTGCTTCTGTAGTTTCTTTTTAAATTTTTGGCGCTTTCAAAGGCGGGTCTTGTTTCGGTACAGAGAACTATTATTTTGGATATTTTTTTAAACGATTTATTTTATCCATATTTGATCTAAGTAGTTGGGTCCCAATCTAACCGGTTACCCCTATATACCTTGTTCTAGTGCTCAAATGCGTTACAGTGAAGTATTAGTTACAAATAAACATACTCTGATAATTACCATGAAACAGTATAATAAAGCACGACATTTATTATCCGCAAACAGTTCACAAAACAAACATTAAAACCACGGAGTAAAAGAAATATCTTTGACTTGACTTAGACTGTCACTGCACGCGAGTTTGTCGCGATACCCATACAAATCATACGCAGCCCATACATTGTTGACGAAAAAATCAATTTTTTTAAAACTTGCGCAAAGTTTTATAGTTCTTACACTGACCTTTCGTCAGCACTCTGAGCAGAGTTATAGAACACGTCAGGAAGCGGCGAGTCCAGCTGACTAAGCAACGAGCTTCCCGCTCGTGGCGAGTGCGGCCCGTGCGTCGCGTACGGGGAGAACGGGACGGCCGCGCGGAGAGCTGCCAGTACTAGCAGCATGCCACCTGGATAGGATTCATTAAAATATCATAGCTAACTTCTAATAGTACCAAAATTAATTTGTTTAATGGTCTCATACAAAATTTACCTAAAGTTACAAGAAATATACACCTTAGTATGCATTCTTGTATGAGAAATAATGAATCTCTTCTAAATTACATTGTTTTTTGTTAGCCACAATTGTTATTTGTTTGTAGAGATATATTCGTATCCTGCGTGCGTGACGGTTAAAATACGTGGTGATTTAGATTTACGGAAATACAAATGAAACATTAAATAATACCCTAGTCTTATAAATTGCATACATACATTGCATATACTCATTGCTATTAGTCCCAATTAGGTATATCTCCAGAGCTCGAGGAGAGTGAAGATTCGTCACCAACCATCCTTTATATTACAATCCCCACTTAACATCAAGAAAAATTTCAAATTCTCCTCTTTTGTATACCCCACTTTATATTTATCGCTGGTAGTATAGGTAGTAATATATTTACCAGAGATAGTAGTAAGCAGAGTGAGATCAGAGAAAAGCAGTGCGGTGGCCCCGCAGGCGTACAGCGGCGCCCGTGCCCTCCCGCAGCCCCATCGGGCGAAGTCCCAGCACCGCAGAGGCAGCGAGTACTCGCCGCGCCGCGCGAGCAGGTCCACGAACAGGGCTGCCACCCACATGGTTTCTAACACTAGGACTAGGGCCGCGCCCACTCTGGATAAAAGTTATGATGATTATAGTAGGATTTTCACTTTGAATAGGACAGCCTTCTGTGCTTTAGAGGACGGTAAGTACTTTCACGGTAGTAAAGTACTCTATAAATCTATTTTATCAATTAACTATCTTCCATCCTCTCTTATAAAATTATTATAGTTATATTTATTCGGTAATCCTTTGGATAAACTCTCTTACATACTCGTATGCTTAGCTATCTTTAATTGTTTTTTACCCACTTATTTATTTTACTGCGCCATATTTAGCACTTATGACCGTTCATCCTTATTTCGATATGGCATTTTTTGTAATGTAGACTCTACTGTAAATCCTAAACATCCAAAAAAGTAATAAAAACTGTTATCCAAAGAAGAAGGGCTGGCAAGGTAAGAGTTGCAACACATCCTCACAATCAGAATTGCACTGCTCGCGGACGTAAGAGGAATCTAACGCGAACCCGATAGTCGTTTGTTGGGATCAAACAGGGCTCAAAGGTGCCCGATTACACTTCAATTCAATATTTAGTGTTAGACTTTTGGATGATCAGTTGTTTATTTATTTTTACAGTTATTTCAAAATATTGAGTATAAGTAAACCATTGAATTAAGCTCCAAAAAAATATTTTTGTTCATAATTCAAATTCAAATCATCTATTTCAGATAATAAAATCCATAGTTTACAATTTCAATCAATCAATTAAATATAATTGATAATATAATAATATTATTATTATTAGTATTTATAAATTCTAAACTAATCTCAAATTGATAATTTTTCATAGTTGTCACCACTATGGTTGTCACATACAAAAGGTACAGACAAACTGGCTGACCTACTTATATTCAAAATTACTTCAGAGGTTTTGTGAATGTGTTTATTTTGTTCTTGTTTGTTATTTGGTTCTCTTTTTTTTCGTGTTTTCTCTGAAAACTTGCATGTAAAATAATACATACTAAATAGTGTTACTATTCTACTTCTCTAGTGATCTTAACAATATAAATAAATATTTGAATAACTCAATCTCAATTCTTTGCGGGTCGGCATAAAAGACATCTAATTTACAGTTAGATGCAGGGCCTCTTAATTTCATTTAAGTCAAGATTTACTCAAATTGATATTTTTTCCTCAAAGATTTATCATTCCTTCACATTGTGAAATTCGTACTATGGTTCATAGTACTAATGTTATGTATATAATACATAATAATGGTCAGGATATGTTGTGATCTGGCATTCACAGACAGAAAATATAACGAAATTTGTATCGTAGTTGATATGTTATTTAACCACAATGCTTTATAATTGGCATCACCATATCATGATGGACAAGTCAGTAACTATTTTATCATTCGGCTTGGCATTTGGCAATATCTATACATATAATAAATCTGTAGAAAAGTCATTTTTGTACATTGAAGAAATTGAAAAAAAAAATAGCCAGCGTGTGAACAGATAAGTAACAGAACCCATTTCCATAATTTTTTCAATTTTTGTCTGTTTGTCTGTTTATATGTTTGTTTGTGCGCACATCACGTAAAATCTACGAATTCAATTCTGAAAATGTTTATATACAAAAATTATACGTAACTTGAGGTATAACTTAGTTTTTGTTTCATCGAAATCGGTTCACTCTATCAAAAGATATGATTAATTTTGTGAGTTCAAGAAGAAAAATATTACGTTACGCAATTCAGTATAGTACTTGCAACGACATCTTAAGTCTAAATATAGAACTAATGTTGATAGTTGGAATCCAAAGTTCGATAGATGGCGTTGTGCAACGATACGGGTCAGTTAAATATTTCAGTTTAACGACGTGAAAGACTACACTTTTGACAGTACGAAGTCTGTCGGGTCAGCTAGTTTTTAATTTAATAGAAAACGATTTATTGTGCATCATAATCTTAAATTTACAGAATTTATGTTATTACTTAGAAGCACATACAATTGGCGGTCTTGCCACTGAGAGAGATCTCTTGCTGACATCATTTGGATGGTAAAATAAGTAACTATTAGATAATTTAAACAAATATTGCGATGATTAACAATTATGATGATACTAATAAAATTCTGATGCTCTGACTAATAAATAATGTAGACATTTTCCTTTTCCTCGAATTACATAACTTGAAGACTCAACTTTTTTCTAATCTCTACCGTTATTTTACTACTGGTTTTAAAAGTATAAACGAGGGCAATTCTGTTGCTTTTCTGACATGCGAAATGCGTTACATACGATGTTTTTAGGAAAAGGTTTAATTAAAAAGAAATAGATTTTGGCCGAAATTCAACAACTGATCTAACTCACGTCTCTCTTAATATTAAAGGCGGGTTTTGGTTTCCTGTACTATATAAAAAGGCCAAGTAACTTTATGCACGTGCAATATTATAAAAGCCGTACGGAATATTTTAAACATTCTGTATCATTCTCTATAATTTAATCAGAATACCCACTAATCCGCAGAGTCGGCATAAATAGCACTTCTTCCCGTAGGTGTTCGTAAAAAAACTACTCAAGGTATTGGGCCTTTTGAAGCGTTTGTTGGCCGATGTGGTTGGATGGAAACCCGTCTCCAACAATCTTTATTTAACAATCTCTACCCCACTCAACTTCCAAAAGTGGATGAAAAATATTTTATTCTGTAGTTTTCGCTACCCCTTTTATTAAATTATAGCCGTGAAAATGGGTTGCGAATCGCCCTGTCAGTATATTATTTAGAAGGCAAGTTGCAGGGGATAATTTGCGTTCAGGCTAAGTCTGGGGATTTTTAGTTTAGTTTAATGTACCTAATATTATTATTTTATGAATTAATTTCAAAATCGTAATTTTAGAGCAATTTCGTCGAAGGCTTACTTTGGTTATATTGTTCAACTTTTAGCCGATCTATGGATAAGTAGATCTATATGTTCTGTTTGCGTCAGTATTGTAGTCGACACGTTAAGTACTATTTATATAGATGTATTGTCATAAGGTTAATCAAATGTCCAGATAAAGGTTTGCGTGCAATTACCAAAGCGCAGTATTGTAAACGAACATGACAATAATATTTGGTGCTAGGAGTACTCACAATAGACCAGGTGCAGTGCCATACCGCAGGACCAGAAGCTCTGCTCCAGCTCCGCTCATCACTGAAAAAAAAACATTATATCAAACAATGAAACTATATTTAATCTAATAAATTAAATTTAAAATTAACTAATATACCAAAAAATATATATTTCGCAATATAAACGCGTGTTATATTGTAATATTCGCTTCGAAACTAAGTTTCACTCGATATTTGTGCTAATAACAAAAAGGGTCCCATAGTCCCTGGTCGCCACTGAATGAATTTTAGGAATAAAAACAGCTTGTTCATTCTAAATTAAATCATGGTGCTCGTCGTTCGTTGAATGCAGTGTTTAGAGTGGCAGAGGCCCAAAAACTTCTAAGCATCGAAAGCTTTTTTGTCGCTACGTGGATAGAATACACAGAAATCCAATTTTGTATGCAATTAACCACTTCATCAATAGTTCAGGTTTATTGGTTTCAGAAACCACTCTTTCAGGTTGTGTTTCTGTGTTGTTAAACAGCAAAGCATAGCTTTTATCTGGCATAACATTAAACAGGTGGCAGGTGGTTATTTTTCGAATATTAATTACTTGTAACTTAATCTGATGGCAAAAAAACCTTTTTCAAAATACTACTTCAACGTACTACTAAGCCATCATTTTACTCTGTATTCTTTGCTTGAACTAGAATACCCTTTGAATTAAGGTAAAAACCTGGTTTGAAAAGACTGAGTTTTAGGGCCGACCCAGATCCAGCCCAATTTTTTTTATGCCATCGCAATATACACTTATTGTTAGAAAAGTTAACCCTAATAGTAAAAAGGGGCTCCAAGTAAAAAACAATTGAGTGAGTTTCTAAACACTATATATAATTATTAATCAAAATAGGAATATTTGCCGTGTAGTGTCGGTTTAGAATAGCACTACCCCATTTCTTCCGGTGGGTGTACGTAAGAGGCGACTAACAGTATGGGGCTATTAAGAGATTTTTGGGCGATGCGGTTGGAGACCCATCACCAACAACCTTTATTTTTACTATCTTTTCCTCACTCAAATTTCCAAAAGTGGCTAAGGAATTTCTAATTCTTTAGCTCTGGCTACCCCTTCCTGGGATTTATAGCCGTGAGTATATGTATGTATGTGTATGAATATTTACCGTGCAGTGGCGACTTAGAATGTCACTACCCCTTTCTATCAATGGTTGTCGTAAGAGGCGACTATGGCTTTTTAAAGTGGTTTTTGGGCGATGCGGTTGGAGACCCATCACCAAAGATACTGTATTTCACCATCTTCTATTATTTCATCAACTTCCAAATGTTGCTGAGGAGTTTCTAGCTCTGAAGCTCTGGTTACCCCTTTTTGGGTTTTTTTATGGCCGTAAGTATATGTAAGTATGTATTCATGAATATTTGTGGAGATCTAAGCGGGCTTCTACGGAACCCTCCATCTGAAATTTGCACTTTTTACTATCTACATTTTAAAACGCTCCAAAAGCTACAATAAAATGAATATGGAACCTTTATCTGTTATTTTCTGTCACACCAGTTAAGTATTTTTAAAACTGCTTCATATATTTTTTCAAGCCGTGTAGTGCCGGCTTAGAATGTCGCTACCCCTTTCTACCCACGGGTGTCGTAAGAGGCGACTAAGGGTATTGGGGCTTTTTATTGGATTTTTGGGCGATGCGGTTGGAGACCCATCACCAAAAACCTTTATTTTTACCATCTTTTCCCCACTCAACTTCCAAAAGTGGCTGAGGAATTTATAATTCCTTAGCTCTGGCTACCTCTTCCAGGGAAATATAGCCGTGAGCATATGTATGTATGTATGTATATTTTTTCAACCTTTTGTGCCTGTGCATGTTATTAATATTTCTCAATAAAACCTATGACATAGAATCACCTTCAATCAGTCATATCTCAGGTAAATATTTACTTTCCGATAGTTATATGTGTTTTGCGAAGAAGGAATGCAGCCTTGTATGATGTTTAGTAGGTAAATATATATCATACAAAATATTCTATCCCATAAAAGGTTAGTTGAATGGATATTCCTGTAGAGAAAAGGCTTTCCGGTATCATTATTACCTAATATACATATATCTTGCCACAGTTTCAAGCTGTTGTTTAAACCAACGACATTCTCTAAGTTACTAGACTAAAAGGAAATTTAGTTATTTTCCTAATCTATTAAGGAAAAAAAGCAACCGTGATAGCCCAGTGGGTAGAACACTCGGTTATCGTGCAAACGACTAGTGTTCAAATCCTGGGTCGGGCCTACACCAATTTGTCTTTTCTAAAGACATATGTGTGGTTAATTTATCATGGTTGTTAACGGTGAGGGAAAACATCGTGAGGAAACCCACATGGCTGAGTTGTACTTAGTCATGTGACAGTGTATTCGTACAAAACGGCGATAGGCCTGCCCCCTATCACGTGAGTACACTGTCCATGCAAAACGTGGGTACTCTGAACACCAGGGGACAAAGTCACGTGATGTTCAGAAGTATTAGTACCTCTGCCAACCCCTTCGGGGATATTCGGCATGAACGTTTATGTTATGTATGTTATGTTATGTTATTAAGGAAAAAAAAATTACACTAGCAGGACTTGAACCCGCGACATCCCGGTCTACACCCCAGTTTTTAATTTTTCTATCCTTGATTGATTAGTAAAATACTCCTCACATGAGGTTTCACGCACAACAAAGTCCAATTTATATAATTTAAATGTTTTTGTTCATGAAAACCTCAAGTAGGGATTATTACTAATAAATAAAGAATAAATAAAATGCTTTCTTTTTTTAAATAAAGGAAAGAATTTTTTCATTCCTTTATTTATTCTTTACTTATTAGTAAAGTCCAATTTAGTTATTTTCGTTGTGCACAAATTTAAAATTGCCCAACTTAAAATTTTAATAAAGATCTCGAATCCATTGAAATAAGGTATTCCTTCCTAGGTTTTAATCGGGTTAGACATTAATAAAAATACATTCGCTCCTGTCCTGATTAAATAAGCGTGCCATGATACGCATGTAAATGAAGCGATCGCACGAAACGGCTATCGATAGTGTCCGCCCATCCCTATGGGAAATAAATGCGACGTAAGTTAATGTTAATAATGTTAATATTAGACTCAGAACAAAGCTATAAAATAATCGTAACTTACTCATATAATTTAGTTATATTAGTAATATATACTTCGAGGTTATAAAAAAATAACTGTTAGTTCTTTTAAAACCTTTTAATATTTTAAGTGTGAGCTATACGTATTTTTATCAAATATTAGCACTAATATCCAAAGAAAATCTCAAGGATATTTCTCACCAACCTACTACTTTTCCAAATACTGTAAAGTTTTCAAATTATTTTGAATGTAATATTTCTAAATAATTTCCGTTTCCTTAAGCCCTGTTTCTGTTCTTTAATCGTACTTAGTATTATTTAATCTATAAGCATGTTTTTTAATTATTCATTATTAAAAACATGCATTCTGTTTTCTGTATAAGCATAAAACCCATTTCAATTTAAAAAAACATAAAATTTTATATTTGTTAGTGTAAAATTTATTGTATCTCCAAACGTATCTTAATAAATATATTATTTGCATCCCATGTTTTTTACAGATATTGTGCTCCCTCTTACTTCGAATGAAAATAACAGTGACGGAACAAACGTGCGAGCAATAATGCTTAGTTTTAACGAAAACTGATTATTCTCCTAATAAAGGATCATTAAACTAAAAATCCATCTAAAATATGTTTGTGCCCATGTAATTCCAGTGGAGCCTTAACGGTTTTTACGGTTTTTATAAAAAATATAGCATGTTGCAGATATACTGTATTCGTAATTTTATTTAAATCATACAACAACACCCAATCAGTCTTTATTAATATCAAAAACAACGAAACTAGACCCATTTTTATGGGGATATCCTGAAAAGATACTTACAATTTAATATTACCATTATGCTTATAGTTTGAAGATTTTACGACCCAATGCTTATTTGTGATAATTAAATCTGATTATTTGTCACAAAAATATAACAAAATTATGCTTACAGCTTAGTTCCAATACTGTTATATTTAAAAATTATAAAATAGTTTAGATTTTAGTAAATATTAATTATTATTTTCGTTAATTATTGCATTCTAAAGACAAGGGAAGTCTTAACCAAACCAAATAATGTCAGCTAAACGTGATGTATCGAAAATGTTTTTGGTACCGTCGAGAGCTAACATTATTAATTCGAGATTTCCTAAATTAAATATATATTTAAACTCATTGAATTAATAAAACAAAAAGGATCTAAAACTACATGATGTAGTCCATCTATTTTTTACCATTTTATTTTCATCGATTTTAACTAGGCGGAGTAAAATAAATGATAAATACTAACCAACTGCTGTTATAAGACCCCAAAATCTTGCCAAAGGCTGTAATAGTTCCCAAAGTTTCAAAGCTAAAGGTTTTTTCGGTGATCCAGGTCTTCTGCAGTCCCTGCATACTGGTCTCCGGACAGGGTCACTCTTTATCTGCTGTAACGCTGCCCCTCCTTCTCTATCTGGACTCTGACCGCTCTGTTCCATCACGCATCATCTACTTTTCCACTATCACTAACTTTATAAATCACTGCAACATTATCGGTACTCGATAATATGCATACACTTGCTAGCAAACATTTTGGTAATCGAATTGTTAAAAGTCATTGACATTTTTGTTTTAATTAACTTTATTCAATATTGATAGCAAACATAGCTGGCGTTATGCCCAGGAACCAAAATATCCCTTTGCGACACAAACACCGTACGCCTTGAAGAGTTTCACTGCACTTTTGAAAGGTACAAAATTCATGTAATTTTTATAGTATAAAATTAGTTAGTAAATTAGAAAACGTACTGCCACAACTTATAAATGTATTTGCAAAGGTACATACAAGAGTTCCGAGCACGAAAACATGTGCGTAATTCGCGAATGCGGTCGTGCATTGAGAGCAAGCGACGTAGTGGATGACAACCGGTCGAAATTTCGACTGGAATTAAACTGGCTGGCTTTGAGTTCTCTCTCGTCGTCACCGCACACTCGCCACTACGCTGTACAGCATCACGCACTCGCACAGTCGCGCTGAATCTTCGTCATACTATATAAATTAGACATACATAGAGAAAAGTTTTATACGGAAAATTAAAGTTACGCAGTTCAAGAACAAAATGTAAGGATATTGTATGAAATGATTGCTCGAGCATATTCACAATTAATGCACGTTAGTTCAAAAGTACGTTTTTATACGTATTCAACTGATTATAAAACTTCAAAGGGATCATTTACTGCACAAGCAGATAAAGAATAAATAGAATGTATGTCCATTGCTGATTTTAAAAAGCTGTGATGTCCCTAATATGAAGCTACATTAACTACTTTACTCACAGCTTTAAATACTATAAGTAATAGCATAGAAAACACTTTATTGCACATCACTTAAGAAATATTTACAAAATTTCAGTACAAAAGTAAAAGAACAATTGGTGGTCTCATCACTAAAAGCGATCTCTTCCAGACAACCCTTTCCAAACAGCAATAAAACAAAGGGTAGCCCAAACACTGCCATATTGATAAGTACAACTTAGCCAAATGGGTTTCCTCACTATGTTTCCCCCCTCCTTTAACAACCAAGATAGATGTATACATATATGACTTTGGAAAAGCCACATTGGGGTATGGTTGGCTTAGGATTGGAACCGATGCATCTTTTTTACATGAGAGACGGTGGACGGTGGTACTTGCCACTAAACTATCGCCGTTTTTTTTATTATATTATATAAATACCAATTCACTAGATATAATTTACTGTTTTCGCAACATATAATTACGATATAATTTACTGTGTTACTTGTATTCGCAAAGAATAACTGGATGAAAACTTATTCGTCGACAAGAAATTAAATACCTAAACTTAAATATATTTTTTGCCGTGTAGTGCCGGCTTAGAATGTCGCTACCCCTTTCTACCCACGGGTGTCGTAAGAGGCGACTAAGGGTATTGGGGCTTTTTATTGGATTTTTGGGCGATGCGGTTGGAGACCCATCACCAAAAAACTTTATTCTTCCCATCTTTTCCCCACGCAACTTCCAAAAGTGGCTGAGGAATTAATAATTCCTTAGCTCTGGTTACCCCTTCTAGGGAAATATAGCCGTGAGTATATGTATGTATGTATGTATGTATGTAAATATGTTTTTTATGTAAATAAAATAGAAATGACACACACAAAGTTGGGTTCTGTTGTAACTTTTCGTCTTTCGTCATCAACTTCCAAATATGGCTGAGGAGTTTCCAGCTCTGAGATTTCTGACTACCCCTTTTTGGGATTTATGGCCGTGAGTATATGTATGTATGTGAATAGAATAATACTAACTAAAAGCAATATCTTTAGACAACCCGTGATTGGTTAATTACGTTTTTCGTACCTGCTCCTCCTTCGCCTGCTCATTGTTTTCTCCACTTTACTGTATGTGAATGTTATTTAACTTGGGAATGATTCGTCGAGAAATTAATAATACTAGCTATAAATAATTCAAATTACAATGCATAATTCGTTCGTGATTTCGTTTCTTTGATATTTATTGTTTTGTAAAATATTGACTGATTAATACTACATACCACAGTTTTACTATATATGTATTGTATTGTTGTTACAATACAATGTCGGCTTCTCAAAATTAAAAGGGCACTAAAATTACTACTCACGCAATACCCGGTTCAGATACTTTTTAGATATGATTTTTATTTTAAGCGTATATTGTAGGCAAATAGAATAACTCTGTTTTGTATACACTTTCTAGGTACTCTATCTATACATTGCCTAAATAAAACTAACAGGTAATGTATTAAATAAGACTTACACTTTACCTAGGCGTTGCATAGAAGGAGGCTATTGAACATGAACATTCAGCTATTTGTAAAAAATACAAAATTATTTCCGCTAAAGAACAATATTGCGGTTTATATTATTTTCACATTTCTCTATGAAGAGACTTTTGGGTACTTATAAAATAATTCTCTCCACTCTCAGCTTTGCAGCATGTTCTCATGTTCTCAATTCATCATGATGAATTATTGAACCTATATGGTGGTATGCAGGTGATCTCATTGTCCAGTCAGGCTCTGATGATGGGATTCTGTTGATATCGAGGGAACTCCTTAATTATTATAGGCAAACTTAGGACGATTCCTTTATCTTGTGTCGGTGTCGGTGTCGGTTTTTAAAAATATAATGAAATATCATTATCAAAACTCAGCAATTATTACTGTTTCTCTATTACTCCGAGGCCAGTGGACTGGTTTCGATATGGATAATTCATTACATGAGCAGGTGGTCGAGCGATGCGGGGTAGTAGAGTTGGACCATTGGACTCACAGTAGGTATCTCAAGGAAGTGCGCTGGCTCACTGAGCTTAACATATTTATATATATGCTGCTGTGTAGTGTCGGCTTAGAATAGCACTACCCCATTTCTTCCTATGGGTCTATGTAAGAGGCGACTAACGGTATTGGGGCTATTATGGGATTTTTGGGCGATGCGGTTGGAGACCCCATCACCAACAACCTTTATTTTACCATCTTTTCCCCACTCAACTTTCCAAAAGTGGCTGAGGAATTTCTAATTCCTTAGCTCTGGCTACCCCTTCTAGGGATTTATAGGCGTGAGTATATGTATGTATGTATGTATGTATTTGCTACATTAAATACTAGTGGATCGGCCCAGCTTCGCACGGGAAGCGTAGTTTAAAAAATATCTGAGGTATCTTCAATCACTGCTTAACTGTAGCTTTGTAATGTGAAAACGCTTTTATGAACGGGTCAGTATCTCTGAAAATAAGCCCTTAGAAACAAAAAAATCAGAGTTTGTAAAGTTTATGAACTTTGCACACATTAGACATATACTCACGGCTATCTTTTGCCCGCGCAACCGTTACACAAAAATAATCCTTATAGTATGATTCAGTATTCACGTTCGACGGCGCGATGTCTTATTTCATGTATAAGTTTAGTGTATCTGTACCGATTTCTATATTTTTTTTTTATTGAATATGTAATAATGTTAACGTTTTTAAATTAGGGATGAGTGAGAGTGTTATAAACGTAAGAGTAAACAAATACAATCAGAATGCTCCGAACTGCTATGCTATCAGGAGTTACACGTGTTATTGTGAGTTAACCATAAGAGATAGATATATTCTGTAGCGGAATATTTTTTAGACAATTTTATGTTAAATATTTCCGTCATGCATGATTTCTATGTAACTTTAACCATTAAGGCTGCACACACGATGGAAACTTAAAAATTGGAGCAACTTCTCCCGTTTTCCCAAAATTCCCCTACAGTACTCTGCTGAAAAGTATGCTATAACCTGCCCAGGACTATGAAGAATAATCCTACCAAGTTTCGTTAAAATCCGTCGAGTAGTTTTTGTTTCCATAAAGAACATACAAACCGACAGACAGACAGACAAAAATTTTACTGATTGCATTTTTGGCATCAGTATCGATTACTAATCACCCCCTTATAGTTATTTTGAAAATATATTTCTTGTACAGAATTAACCTCTCTACAGATTATATACCTAATTCCGAAAGTAATGGGGTACAGCATGTGCCTGGTTCACACACCATTAATGTGTAGGTTTCACCATTGACGTTCTTACCTCACTACTTTAAATTAACTTATTAGCGAAATCAACAGATGCTTACGCGGACGTAATGATGACTATTAATAATGACGAATAATAATTCCTATAATAAACCTGGTTTATCCCGAAAATAAATTAAGGTTTCATCCATTTTCATCACACTAAAAAAACAATTGTTTATTAATAATTAAATAAATTAATCAGTGAAATGGCGCTAAATCTCTCGCCAATTGGGAGTTTTCCACGCGAACGCCGCGTAAACTAGCAAAGAAATAAATAGTTAAGCAATGTACTAGCGAATTCTCAATTTTTTGAAATGCTAGTTGCTATCATCTCTACTAATACATCTGTAGAGAGGTCAATTCTGTACAAGAAGTATATTTTCAAAATAACTATAAGGGGGTGATTAGGGATCGATACTGATGCCAAAAATGCAATCAGTAAAATTTTTGTCTGTCTGTCTGTCGGTTTGTATGTTCCTTATGGAAACAAAAACTACTCGACGGATTTTAACGAAACTTGGCCAAATCAGTCTTCATACTCCTGTGCAGGTTATAGTACACTTTTCAGCGGAGTAGTGAAGGGGAATTTTGGGAAATTTTGGGAAAACGGGAGACGTTACTCCATTTTTAAGCTTCCGTCGCGTGTGCAGCCTTAATGGTTAAACTTACATAGAAATCATGTATGACGGAAATATTCTTCATAAAATTGTCTAAAAAAGTTCTCGCAACAGTATATGTTAATCTTTTATGGTTGACTCACAATAACACGTGTAACTCCTGATAGCTTAGCAGTTCGGAGCATTCCGATTATTTGTTTACTTTTACGTTTATAATACTCTCATTCATCCCAAATTTAAAAAAGGTAACATTATTGCCTATTCATTAAAAAAAGAATCATAGAAATCGGTAGAGAAACACCGAAATTATACATGAAATAAGCCATCGCGCCCGTGACCAAAACCAAATCGTTACTAATTTACATATTACATACTAGATGGCGCCAGTAATTGCATCCTACATCACGTAATGATTTCTTTTTTAGATTGTTATAAATACTTCATAGCTTTTTATTCCAAAATTTTCTAATAAACGAAAACGGAAATACTGAACCGTTCATGAAAGCGCATTCAAAATCACCAAACTACACTGTTCAGCGAGTGCAATAAATTTAATGAATTGAAAACATTGCGCTAAATTTCACAATGCTTGAGCAGTGACTAAAGAAAGAAACCTCAGATATTTAAAAAACAGCGCTCCCCGTGCGAAGCTGGGCCGATCCACTAGTATTAAATAAATAAATTAAAGTATTGGTGCCATAAGAAGTACCTGAGTTTTTTTTAAAGTATGATACGTATTTATTTTTAGATGCCTATTTAAATACCTACCCATATTTTTGTAGCACACTCTTTGCATTATTTTTGTAATTTAATACAAGTTATTACTTAAAGTTACTTGGCTTTGTTTTCATGCTGCATAAAATCTCATAGTCACCCTAAATAACCAGACGGCGATATAACGTTCAGCCAAGTATTTGGACGTTGTATTAAACTAAATGGCTTACTGAATTTTAGCCCTTTACTAGGGCCGGCGTTTAATTAAGCGGCTAGCTGCTTTGTCAGCTGGCTGATTTATCCAATTGGCTACGACATATATATAAATATATATATGTATCGAAGATGGCTATCCTGAGGATTAAAATAAATGTGTTGTATGTATTGCCAGATGTTGCGAAATTATTTATTAGGTATTTAAAAGTTATACTCTGAAATAATACAGTGCAAAGCGGATAGTAGTTACTAGGAATCAAGTCAGGGTACCATAGTAGTTACATTAATGAACAGTGATCGGAGTAGGCAGAGCTATTTTATGTACTTGCCATATGAAAGAATAATATGGATACTCCCCGAATCCCGGGATTTCTTTTTTAAGTAGAATAATAATAAAAATCTGTTTACGTCTTAGGGAGTAATGAAAGCATACACTTCCTATAATTATAAGGACGGGTTTAAGGATAATATAATAAATAGATAGAAACTTGATACGTTAAACCACATATATTTTTTTATGTAACAATTTCTTATATACAAAAATCAACAATCATTTAACGTTTTAATTCTGAAGTTGTACACGAACATAATACAAATTATTTATTCCTCAAAAATCTAAACATGATTGAAAATAACAAACTATTTGTATTTAACAACAATATAATCTTAATTAAAATGACCAACACGATTATTCGGAATCCCGTGGAATATCCATATTAACATCAATGTTTGCGGTCAATGAACCTAAATCGCTCTACCTACTCCGATCAGTGTTAATGAATGACGTCAAAAATTCTTTATAAACGACTTTACGATTTTATTTTAAAACATGTAAAAGTTTCACTAAATCGTAAACACCCTCTATTTTCCATTTCCGTGAAAATTTTGGAAATTTCTTTTTCTATGGTATCCCTACGCTTACTGACGATATCGATAGTCCCTTCGTTTGAAAATTTAACTCTGTAACTTTTTCATGAAAAAATCAACACTGTAATTCTCGTTACTTTGGGAATTGTGAGAATCCCTTCCTTAAGGAAATCCTACTTAAACCATAGTCAAACTTGGTTGGTTTCATGTCTTTAATAGATTTTAAATATAAAAAGGGAATGTTTTAAAAACAAGGTCTAGGCCAACTGAATTAGCTACGGACAACGGTGGATCCAGGGGGGGTCATGGGGTCATGCCCCCCCTGAGCTGATTCCAGGACTTACAGCTAAAGAGAACAAAGAGATATCAAGACATAAATTAGGTTAGGTTAATATAAGTGTATTGATCATTTATTGCCCCTTAAATGTAGCACAAGACTGATCTTTGTAGCCTACCCAAAGCAGAGCCACCAGTGAACGTTATTTTGGCTGAGGTGATTACATTGATGTAAGAATAAAAATCCTATCATATTTTATCCACGTGGTTTGAATATTTTTAGAAATAGTTGGTCTGACTCAGACCGTCTGAGGTCTCAGGACTTTATGAATAAGGAATGAGGTATGAATGAGGTGCGTTTATAACCTCCTGATGCCCACGGTACTTATGTGAGTACTTAACAAATAAAGTTGTTACTGCCCAAGCTATAAAAAACATTTTCTGGACTAAATGCCCACGGTCCTTCTCCGAGGACGAATACTTTGTGTTTGAACCACATTTGAATTTACCGGCAATTTTTTTTGGGATGCATCCATCAGGAACAAATATTCAGTCACTGACAGCTGTCATAAATGTCATCTTAGGATAATCAATTGTTCATTCAATAAATATCAGAAAAAAGCGGCCAAGAGCGAGATGGACTCTTGGCTCGCTAATGAAGGGTTCCGTAGCAGCGCTAGCAGCAGGTAGGTAACATAGTAATATACAAGTTTAAAATGTTTAGTTTAAAATGTTATTTACTTATCACTGATTTACTATAAGAAAATAATGGTTCACGTTTTATGCGTAAGGCCTGTGATAGTAAAATTATTGTTATATATTTCAGTGTAATTAATAAATTAGGTAAGTAATTTGATTTATGATGTTTAAAAATAGAACTACTGGCTAGATCTCATTCAAACCAATTTTCGTTAGTAGTTTGTATAGTAATACACATCATATATTTTTTTCAGTTTTATCATGCCCATATTTTAGAAGTTACGGGGGGGGGACACACATTTTACCACTTTGGAAAAGTCTCTGGCGCAAACTATTCAGTTTTGAAAAAAATTATATAAGAAACCTCAACATCATTTTCAAATACCTTTTGATAGATACCCCACACGTATAGGTTTGATGAAAAAAAAAATTTTGAGTTTCAGTTCTATGTATGGGAAACCCTAAAAATTTTGGTTTTTTTTCAGATTGTATTTTAAAATCTTAATGCGGTTTACTGAATACATCTACGCACCAATTTTCAATTAATGTAGTTCTTATAGTTTTGGAATAAACTGGCTGTGACATACGGACGGACGGACGGACGGACAGACGGACAGACATGACGAATCTATAAGGGTCCCGTTTTTGCCATTTGGGTACGGAACCCTAAAAAGGAACCATGGAGCGGCCACGTCGACTAAGTAAGTTGTAATCTCATTTTATTTATGCGATCTAATAATATTATTCAATAACTTTAATAAAACCTTATTAGTATGTCAGCGAATGGCGAACACTAATATTTTATGAATTACGTTTGTAAATAAAATTCTATGAGCATCCATTTATAATGGTACTAGTCTGAGTACCGTGGTCTTCAATTACATAAAATACGTTTTACGTTTAGTCCTCACTTAAGGACTCTGCTATAATTTTAGATACACTTATAAGTTTTTTTTTTTACAGAATACATGCGAAGGCATGAAATTGAAGCGGATTTAGCTATGTCGGACATAGATCTATCTGAAGACGATGACGACGATATAAATGACCCACCATATGAACCCATACAATTTGATTTTTCTGATGATGATATCCAGGAGCAGCTAGCTGAGCCATATGCCATCTATGGAGAAGACTCAGCAGAAATGTCGCCACTGTCATACTCATAAAACTAGAACCAAATGTAGTTACTGCAATATCTACTTACGCCTAATGTCGGAGAGAAACTGTTATTCAAATTTTCATAAGTAATTTTGAGAAATTATTATGTTTTTTCGAGCCGTGTTTTTGTTTTACAATTTTGGAAGAGTTTTATATATTTTTTTGAGCCTCGTACGTATTATCCATGTTGATAATTATAATAGTTGTATAGTATAAGAGTTTATCTAGAATAAACATAAGTTCTAAACTTATGTAAGACTGATTTAAAATGTTCTTAATTCTGTACCTAAGTTGATCTCAATAATTCTAATAGTAGATAAATGTAAGAGTTTATGTATAAGTTCCAAACTCATGTAAGGCAAGACTGATTTAAAGAGTTAATTGTGTTTCTAAGTGGTTCTTATTTCATAAGTGTTGTAATTGCTAACAAATTACCTAATACATATTTTTTCTACCAATAAATTAGTATTTTATTTACTTTGATTATCTGCCCACGGTCCTCACATGAGCACTAATTATTTCCGCTTTAAAACAATTGAGACTGGTTACTTTTTTAGTGCATTACCCGTACATACTACTAGGAACACTAAATAATATTTTTTGCGACATTTATTCAAGTTTAAGTTTCTGGGCAGTAAGCTAGGTAAACGCAATAGTCCTCGTGTGAGGACCGTGGGCAGATAGTATAAAAATAATAATAACGGCTGGGCATCAGGAGGATAATCATGTTTGTATTGTTAGTCTGTGTTAATATTAAGTTTAAAAAACTAAATATAAACTTTTAGACTTTGACTACAAACACTATAGACAGAGTCATAATGCAACGGGAGAGTACCTCTTTTAGATAGCAATATTTTTCCCTGTAATGTTGCGATCACTAGAAAACAATTACCCCAAAATACTATAATCACCATTCTAAAAGCTACTTTTTAATTTAAAATTGATTACGTCAATTTATTGTTTAATTAAAGGCTTACTGTTTACTATATTATTTCCTGCAATTATATAATTATACATACTTGCTCCTAGTATTATACATTTTTTTTTGTTTAATTTTACCATTTATACTGATGTTTAATACACCGTGAAATCTAAAGCATTGTACTAACTATCAGGGATGAATCTTCCCATGATTACGAATAAATTTTTGTACGGGACTAACTTTGTTACTGGACAAAAAAAAGCAGCTGTTCCATAAGTGCAAGTTATGTAAATATCATACGGGTCATCATGGGTATAGTGGGGTCTATGTTTGTATTTTGAAAAATAAAAGACAGCACTATTTTGTACATGAGTTTTGTTGCATTATTTACTATTGACCTTTAAACAAAATCAGTTTCGTGTGAAAATTTCGAATTCATTCGTCTATTTCAGTCACATTTTTCAAAAGATGATGTATTCGTACCTCTAAATATTTTAAAGCTATAGCCTTTATTAACAGCACAAGGTGGTTTTCGAACGGATTTTGCTCTCTGATGTGGTCGTTTAATGTCGGAAATATTCTTTTACCTAAATTCTTTTTCAAAACAACTGCAACCATTTGAGCCAAAGCTTAGTCTTTTGTGCCTTTCAGTTTTATAGTATGCCTCAAAACTTTGGTTGATTTCCAATTGCATCTTCCAGTGGCCGCAATCCATTTTTCTCGTAGCTTCGGGTCTTTAGAAAACTGTAATGAATACGAAGAAATTAAATAAATATAACAAATTTATTACTTACTAATTCCGTAGATAACAATTGGAAATCATTCAGCGTCGCTATAGCGCGACGAAACTCATAATATACTCACTCATTAACATCAGTTTATTAATTTGAAAATTTTACCCTAACGACGGGGTAGGATGAAAACGTGAATTATGGCAACACTGAGATACTGCATATTTTTAGGTTATACTATTAAAAATTTGCTCAAAATAACTAAAGAAAATGCTAGTAATCTAGTTCAACGTAATTAACATTTGAATCACTTATTTTCTGATCGCGCAATGTATTTATTATGTATTTATCTGTAGAAAAACATTAAAAAACTCACTCACTTGTGGAAAGTCAATCCTTCGATGTGTTTTAGGCTGTGGCTTCCGCAGTCAAGCACGCTACACCCAAGCATACCTCACTAAATAATAACTTAACTAATGGAGTCTCTTTTGTCACAATAACAATATACAAATGAATAAAATCTTTCTCATAAATCAAAAGAAAACCAAAATCGCTCACAAGTCGACGCTTTGTTTGTCACAATTTAAAAGTGTGACATCAACAAAACGGGTTACGCGATAGAGATGACAATAAAGATTTGTGTCTCTTTTTAACATATAAGAACTTAAATAAGGGCTTCTCTTTTTAAAATGGATGACGTAACATCGCTCTGTCTATAGTGTTCATAGTCAAAGCTTTTAGACGTGTATAATTCTAGTCTTTGTTTTAGACCAAACGTAGTGTAAAGATTAAAACGTAGTGTTATTTACTCTGTGTTTTAGTTAGACTATTCTGTGGCGTCGCTGTCGCTAACGCGCGTGTTTGTTACATTTGTTTGTAATTTGTATTTTCAGACTATGTCTGATCACTAAAATAGTACTAAATATATTAACTCTCTAATAAATATATTAATCGTGCTGTGAAATCATTATTAAGATGCAAAGTGGATCCAAAAATCCGCCGTGGGCGCGTTCAAATGCCAACAACACTATGACCGGCATTAATCCGCAGATAATGGACCCTAACTCAATGGCGTTAAATCAGCAAGGTATGATGCCATTTCAACAGTCCCAGGCAGTATTCAATCCTGGCATGATGCAAACTCAAGGAGGTATGAATTTACCGATGGGGGGACAAATGCCTATGAATCAAATGAGTCAAGGACAAATGTTTCCTGGCAATGTGGTCGCATACCCGACACCTCGAGCTATGAACCCAGGAATGTATCAAAACTCTCAATCCGGCCAGTCCCAGCCTAATACCAACGAGCAACGTGTTTTTACTGGTACAGTGACGAAAACACACAATGACTTTGGTTTCGTTGACCATGATGTCTTTTATCAAACTTCGGTCTGTGCAAAAGGCATCATTCCAAAAGTTAATGACAGGGTTCTTGTTGAAGCTACATTCAACCCAAATATGCCTTTTAAATGGAATGCCACAAGAGTCCAAGTGATTCAAAAAACCAACTCTAACCAAAACAAGCAAGGAATGCAAAAGGGAGGTGGTTATAATGCTGTTCCTCCTCCAATGAATAATAAAAAGTCCATGCCAAATAATAGACGAGATGATCATCGACCCCCGAGAAGAGAAGAAAGGGTTAGTATAATTTTTATTACTTGATCTGAATGATTATGATCAAGTAGATCATTATTTGTAACTGCGCCAAGCTCTATAACCCTGAACAAGTGGCAGAGGCATTAGCTCTTAACATCACATTACAGTTCTCCAACATTAATAATGCGCATGCAGATCTTCTGTAATTCCCATATTCCGGAAAAACACAAATAATTGAATCGTAAGAGCCCAAAACGATGCACTTGAATCTTGCCTAATAGTAATATGAGTCAATATCATGTGTTCTCAAATGAATACAATTCAGGCGGGTGGTGGCTTTTGCCGGGCAGTCAAAGGTTGTCAATGTCAATAGTCTTTCTTTACATATGGTTGATGACCGCACATGTTTTCTCTGTGTGGAATTATATAGAGCTGCTATGATACACCCTTCTTAAGTTTGTTTTCAAATGTGAATTTAATTTTAAATTTATTGGAGTGTAGCAAGCAAAGCTCCATTTACCCCTGACTTTTGTATTAGGCTTGTCACAGAACTCCTCCTTTAGGATTTAGGATTTTAAAAGGGTTGATCCAATTACAGTCAAATTTTGCACAATGGTTCAAGACATCAAGGACAAGGTTCTAAAAGTACCATAAAATTTTCAAAGTAAATCCATCCAACAAAGATTGTAGCATATTTGTGGATATCCTCGCATTTCGGGCTTATTGAACATCATGAAAATCTACATGGAATCATTGAATCAAATTGGCCTAGACCTCTTTTTTAAAACACCTTTTTTATATTTTAATTTGATAAAAAACATCAAACTAAACAACTTTGCCTTTGGAAAGCTTATCTTAAATATTGTAATTTTCAAAATAACTAATACATAAAAAGTGTCTACTTATATCAAACTGAGAAAGTATAGCGAGGTTTTTAGCCTCAGCTGAAATAAAAAAAAACGTCTTGTGATTCGATCAGATATTTTTTTATTTTAGCGTAGGCTGAGAAATTCACCATACTTTCACAGTTTGATTTAAGCATTGACATTTTTTATTTGTTAATAATTTTGAAAATTACAATATCTTAGATATGCATTCCATAGGCAAAGTTGTTTAGTTTTATTTCCTTAATCGATTTGAAATATAAAAAGGGTATGTTTTAAAAACAAGGTCTAGGCCAATTCCATTACTGATAAATTATAACATGCACTAAACCACTCTATATACATATTGTCTCCCGATGCTCGGAGAACACGATCGTTGCCAAATAGTGACAAAGATTTCTATGCTTATTATTAATTTTGGAGAACTGTACATACTTGTCAATTCTGACAATGTCTCTCATTTTACTTTAAACTGAGTGAAATCACACAGAGAACCAAAAATAATTATGGCTTATGGTATATACCATTCATTTAGAAGTACTTAGTTAAAAGTGGCTATTTTACATAACAAACAAGAGCTCAAAATTGTATGTGTGCATGCAATCTGTAAATTTTAAACCTCTAACTTTACCCATAGTATGAAAAAACCACTATATTTTTAACTTCAAAAGCTCTAAATCAACTTTTTTAGTGTTGAGTCCTTTCTGCTTAACTTCTTCAAAAGTTTTGCACATTTGTTAGTTATATACACTGGTTTGTTAGTGATATGAATGTCATAAATTAATGATTTGTGTTTATGTGGTTGATGTGCCTAATAGTGGTTTCACCAAATACAGAATACTAATTTGTTTTATATTATCGAAACTGGAAATTCAGTTGAACTATTTGGTTTAGATATTTCATTTTTTTGCCACATAGGCATGTTCCTAATTGGTACCAATATTGCAAAAGCCCATTTGTGGCAAGGGATGTTTTATTATATACAACTTACATTAAAATTTACCATGAAAGCTTCATTGGAGTTTAAAAACATAAGTAATGCTTTCAACTACTGCAACAAGAAATAAGTTTAGCTAAGAATAACTTGGTGCTAATTCTCAAAGAAAGTTCAATTCTATTAAAACTATTTGAAGAAATTACCCAACACAAATATATTTTACACCAAAACTAATAATTTCCAAATGAATATACCACTGTGCACCTGTAATGCATACTTAAGTATGAATCCTTAAAGGGGTTCTCAGAGCTTCAGAATCAGAAATTTCTCAGCCACATTTGGAAGTAGAGTAGGTTATGTTTTTGTTAAATAAAGATTGTTCTGGTAATGGATCTCATAAGTACCAATACTGTTGCCATTTATGTACAATTTTATTGTAACTCACTATGAGAATATATAGGTAATAGAAATGATGCTGAAAAACGAAAATAAAATATATTTTCATTTTTATAGTTTTTCAAACAGTAGTAGATCAATTTGTAATTAAACGATTGTTTTTTAACCCTTTATAAGGTATGATCAAAAATTCATTGTATTTCACATCTATTTGAAGCTAGGTGTGGTCGAAATAATGGTGGTCACTATTTGGCCACTGGCTTATAAAGGGTTAAAGTAAAGTATTATAGAAAAAAAAATATTTTCATCAAATAAGCTATAAAATATAAATTTCCGAACAGAAACGCTCTCGCTCGCCAAGTCTGCCGCGCTCCCGAGACCAGCGTGACAGCCGACGCCGCGAATCGCCGGTTCGGAAACGGCCAAACACCGCGGTGCACCAGATGTCGCCTCTCAAGTATTCTGTGAGGGTGCCGAAAATACCACTGGATATGTTAGTAACTTATTGGAATATTAAATTATTACTTTTAAGCAAAGCCAAAGCCTGCATTACAAACTTTTCTGAGGGACCTCATCTCTACTGCATTCACTCTGTTCTCATGCTTCTTTTGCCACACTCAACATTCACTGCCGTACATAAGCATAGGAACTAGGACCGCATCCTGCTCTGTCATTCGGGCCTTTTTAGACACCAACTATTAGACTATTCAGTGCTCCATTAATCTTATTACCCTTTTTCACTCTTCTCTCGATATCTTCATATTTTTTTTATAATTTATATTATTTGATACTGCCTTACACACCAATCTATACTTATAATAAATCTGTAGAGAGGTCAATTCTGTACATGAAATATATTTTCAAAATAACTATCAGGGGGTGATTAGTGATCGATACTGATGCCAAAAATGCAATCAGTAAAATTTTTGTCTGTCTGTCTGTCTGTCTGTCTGTCTGTCTGTCGGTTTGTATGTTCCTTATGGAAACAAAAACTACTCGACGGATTTTAACGAAACTTGGTACAATTATTTTTCATACTCCTGCGCAGGTTTTTGTATACTTTCCAGCAGAGTAGTAAAGGGGAATTTTGGGAAAACGGGAGAAGTTACTCCATTTTTTAAGCTTCCGTCGCGTGTGCAGACTTAATGGTTAAACTTACATAGAAATTATGTATGACGGAAATATTCTTCATAAAATTATCTAAAAAAAAATCCTAAACAGTTTATGTCTATATTTTACGGTTGACTCACAATGACACGTGTAATTCCTAATAGCTTAGCAGTTCGGAACATTTTGATTATATTTGTTTACTCTTACGTTTGTAAACCTAACACTCATCCCTAATTTAAAAAAGGTAACATTATTACCTATTCAATAAAAAAAGAATCATAGAAATCGATAGACAAACACCGAAATTATACATAAAATAAGCCATCGCGCCCGTGACCAAAACCAAATCTTTACTAATTTACATATAACATACTAGATCGCGCCAGTAGTTGCATCCTACATCACGTAATGAATTATTTTTTAGACTGTTATTTATAAATACTTCATAGCGGTTTATTCCAAAATTTGCTATTAAACGGAAATACTGAACCGTTCATAAAAGCGCATTCAAAATCACCAAACTATACTGTTTAGGGAGTGCTATAAATTTAATAAATTGAAAACATTGCACTGAATTTCACAATGCTTGAGCAGTGACTGAAGAAAGAAACCTCAGATATTTAAAAAAATAACGCTACCCGTGCGAAGCTGGGACGATCCACTAGTCTGTAATAAAAGCAATAACAATTCTTCTCTTTTACCAAAAGTATTTGTCTTCAACCAAAGGCTTAGGTGAAAAAAACATTAAAAGCAACCTTGTATTATTTTTATTTATTTACATTTAAAACTATTTACAGATCTTCTGTAGACGTTCCAGCACTCTCTCACCGGTATACAAACCTCTATGTACCATCAGATTTCTTCTCAGCAAAAATATGCTGGAATGAGGTATTTCCTCCAGACAACCCATTCTCACTGAACAATGCTTGTCAATACCACATCATGAGTAAGGATGTGGAAAACCCTATTCCAAATGATGCTGTTTATGAACCATCTGATGCTGATTATCGGTTTTCTGCCAAAGTAAGTTAAACAAAACAGAATACTACGTTGTAATAACCTAGATAGATTTGTATGTTGTCCCATCCAACTTACTATTTCCAAATCAATTTTGTTATTGTTAAAGTCTCATCAAGAAAATCTTATAAAGTTTTCGACCTAACTATTTTTCTAAATCTGTGAAAAGCAAATAACTAAGACCATGCAGTATGTTGTTATTTTACAATTTCCTCATTTGCCTTTCAGGTGATGTTGATCAGTTTGCATGATCTTGAAACAGTTTATCAAAAATGTGGGCTCACAAAGTCAGATGACAAAGAAAAGAAAAACAGGAGTCCCTTGCATCCGACAAGGTTGATTAAATTTCTTGTCGGTCAAAAAGGAAAAGCCGGTGAAAACTTTGCCATCGGGGGACCATGGAGTCCATCTCTAGATGGACTAAACCCCGAAAGTGATCCGTCTGTTTTAGTCAAAACAGCGATAAGAACTTGCAAAGCTTTAACAGGAATCGATTTATCGAGCTGTGCACAGTGGTAAGTACAATTTTCTATTCGCGCTCTCAAACAATGACGCCATCATGTATCCTGCTCCAGATATATTAATAAGTTTTAATCCAATTTCAAAGGAGCAAAGTAATCTTGCATCTCGTCCGAGCCGCCCCGATGTTTAGTGTTAGTTAGATTTGCTAGTCGATACGGACGCCGTTTCCGAGTAGTCGGCGAGAGGAGGGATCGCGCTAGCGCCGCTAGTGAGTACGTATTACAACTGAATTCCCGGCGCAGGTACCGAATGGTGGAGTTTTGCTACTGGCGCGAGAGCAGCGGCGGCAAGAGTCGCGTGGAGACGGTGGTTTTGTTCCTGCCCGACGTGTGGAGCGCGGCGCCGGCGCGGCTCGACTGGCCGCGGCTGACGGAGCTGTACGCCGCCGCCGCCGTCGCAGCCACTACCGGCACCGCCGCCACCACCGCCACCGCCGCCGGCCCGCAACCTTCCATTGTTTGTTCCCAGTTTGTTTGCTTTCACGCCACCAGCGACGGCCTGCCTCGGACCCGCTGCGAATGCCATAACTACACTCATTACACTATCCAACACTATCGTAACATATTTATTTTTTACTTTCCATTTTTTCAAACTTTCTACCATTTTAAACTCGCTTTCCTATGATAATCGATTCGCCCGTTGCAGGACAAACCTAACGCGGACGATACGATCACGATAGAGGATACCGAGGAGGGGGACGAGGACAAATTGGAACCGACTCATTATTCTAAACTTGATTTGAAAACTATCAAAGTTGATGCACTGCGACGCGAATTGAGAGCGCGAAAAGTCAGTTGCAAAGGTACCGTAGCAGAGACCGCACTAACGTTTATTAAGAATTTTAGAGTAAAATTGATTAACAAGTAATTTCTATCTTTTCAGGACTTCGACCTCAGTTGGTCTCTCGTTTATCAAAACTAGTTAAAGTTGAAGAAGAAAAAGAAACGAAGGGCGACGATGATACTATTATCTTGGAAGATGAAGCTAATAAATCTGGGAACAATACAATGGACGATTCAGATATTAAAGATGATTCTAAACAGGACATTGAAGATAAAGAATCTAAAACCTCGGAAGAAAATGGGGATAAAACAGATTCTAAAACAGAAAAAGATACGAAACCTGAAAGTAAAGATTCTGAAGAAGAGAAAAAGAAAGCAAGTATCATAAAAAAAACTTTATTTGCTAACTGTTAATATCCTTAGAATAACAACTATATTTGCTGCAATTCAATCTCGGATGCACACCAATAATATAGATTGGCATGCAACCAAAATCTTACTTTTAATAAATAAGTCATTGTTTTGAGTGGCATTGCAGATTTTCGTAAGGTAGGATTATTTTGATATGTATTATAATATTATGATTCCTTCCAGACTGAGAAGGAATTAGCTGCACTCAAAGCAAAATATGAGCTGCCATCTAATCCTCATATCATAGTGCACCCGTCGACCACAGCCAAGGGAGGCAAATTCACATGCAGTGTAGCTACATTGTCTCTGTTACTAGACTATCGTATTACAGATAACAAAGAACACAGCTTTGAGGTAATATTTTTTTATTTATCTGCGAGTGAAGTTAACGCATTCAGCATTGAAAATGGCAATTTTATATTTTCTTCTGTTTCAGTCCTCCCTATGTTTTGTTTTTTAAAGTAATAAATATAATTTCTATTCTGGGGATTTATATTCCAAACGTGTATCTGTTGTCGTTAACAATTTTGTCTGTAATTTAAGTCGTTAATATTATAAATTACTTTCATAAACATAATATTTGTTATGGGCTCCTCAAAATATTGATTTAAATCAAAATCTTCGAAAATTTTAACTGTCACACCATAACAGTTCATCAGATACAGACTTGTGACACATGGATGACAGACAGCAGTCTTATAAATTCTATTCTGTTTTACCATTTTGTTAGAGAACCTTAAAAAAACGAATCAGCTAGTTAAACAATCACTAAACGTATCTATAACTTTTCAGTTGTTTGTCTTTGCGGAACTGTTCAATGAAATGATGATGAGAGATTTCGGATTCTACATATACAAGACACTGTACACATTGCCTGAAATGAAAGAGGCCACAAAAGAAAAGTCAGAGGCGAAGAAAGACGAAAAAGCGGATGACAAGAAAGACGATAAAAAAGATGACAGAAAAGACGATAAGAAAGACGACAAAAAAGAAGACAAGAAAGAAGAGAAATCTGCTGATAAGAAAGAAGACAGAAAAGACGATAAGCGTGATGATAAACGAGACGATAGACGCGACTCGAAGAAAAGAGATCGAAAGGTAATTGCAGTCTTTGTTTTAGATCGTTCTTCTCGATATTTTTTGGTTGACGAATTTATTAAATTCTTTGGTTTTTTTAGCGTAAGCACTTATGCTATTCCATTCTCTAAACTTTAAATACTGATATCAATATCAGGATATTTTTTAATGTAAAAGAGATTTAAAACTTTCAACACTACTTTTAATGAAATATATATCCGTAACTCAATCTGTGAGATATCCTACAATAAATTAAAAATGTTTCGAAGGGCACTTAATGCCGTAAGTCCTTCCTACTAACACGATAGTAGTAAAAGCCTTTAAAAGTTTACCAACCTGCATTAGCCAGTGTAGTGGACTGTGGCATAATCTGCGAAATTCAAGGTGGCTTTTGTAGAGGACATATATTGGGGCGGGAATAATTAGTTGCTTGATTTTTCGTGATATGGGTATTTGTTTCATGAACAGAAAATTGGATTTGACAATCACGCTCGGTTAGGTTCGACTTCTCTCGAATTTAACTTATGTCTGTGTTTGAGTAGCAAGAACAGGCGGCTTAACATGCTCAACTGATGAAAATATAAACAGTATTATAAACATACAAATATTGTAAACAGGATTCCCCGGCTGTGGTAGGTGGTGTAAATTTACCTCCAGACCCATACCTACTCCTATCATTGGTGTATTTCGACACCGGCCGCGGCGGCCATATGCTCCGAAGAGACATGCAGAATCTCTTTATGAGTCTCGGACTCAGATTGTCTCGCTCACAGATAAGACCTTTGCTGGATAAGGTCTGCGTCAAAGATGACTTCAGTTTCAAGTATGTATATATTTCATTTTGCATTTTGTTTCTTAGTCAATTTCTTAAGACCGTTCGACAGATCTTGATCCCATTTTGAAAGATAGCTAAGGATTTCCTGATGGTTTTTATGGAGAAATAGTTTTATAAAAGTGTTCCATTGACTGTTAACCCTACTAATTTTCCCATGTTAAAACTATGTCAATGGTTGACTTGTTCAGCGCTGCTATGTTTATGTAGTATGATGCTGATCTAGGTATTTTTCTTACTCTCTATAGAAATACACTACATCATAGCACATAACACTCACGCCATGAAAACAAAAAGATGTATTGTACCCATTATAATATTTTCTACAGACTGACTCGATCCAGGTAAGACAATGCAGGAGCTTGTTATAATCTGTTTTTTTTAGGATTGTTTATTAAGTATGAAACTGTAAGGTGATTATAATAATTAAAAGTTATGATACAACTTGGTGGAATTCGTTCCTGTTCCCGTTTAGAAAAAGTTTAAATTTTATGTTTAAATGAAGATTAAACTAATGTTTTGTATATTCGTTTCGATTTCAGTATTGTTAATTGACAAATCAGTAGATGTAAACACATCTTGATAAATACTATTCTAGTTGTTGGAAAACATAAATATTTAAAATTGTCCTCATTTACATTTATAGCATGTCTAGGATTAAATAATAAAAAGGTAGTTAATATAAAAGGTCTTTTCAGGTCACTTGTGCAAACTATAAATGATATATCAACTGGCCGCACTGATGTGCTTCAAGACTTGCCCTTGGACACCGTAGTCAAAACTTCAGAAGAAACTTGTCAAAAAGTAAGCTTTACTCAAATTCTCAATTATTTTTCTTGATATGATGTGTTCTTATAGAGATGTGTGAGGAGTGCCGTGTATTGCCGGCTTAGAATGTCACTACCCATTTTGTGGGGGCTTATTTAAATGGTTTTTGGTTGATGCTGTTGAGTCATCACCAACGATACTTTATTTCTATCCTCTTGTCCCCTATCAACTTCCAAATGTAGCTGAGGAGTTTCTAGCTCTGAAGCTTTGGCTACCCCTTGAGATTTATGGCCGTATACTCAATACAAACATATGTATGTTTGTATGGAGGTAAGTTTGATTTTAAAGAACCAATAGATTCATTTCATATACCTCGCCTCGCTCAGCAAGAGCATAAAGCATTTCTATGGGTTCATTCTTGTGCATGTTGTACCTACCTTTGAGTTGCTTCCTTGTTTCTTTCATTGTTTATTAAAATTGTATTGCAGTTGGGTTGTAGTTTTCAACCTATTTAAATTTCTGTGCAGATTTCCGAGCTGGAGGCATCCATCGCCACAGGAAACCGACGCCTATTTCCTGTATTTAAGGGTCCATCGGATTCTGTGTCTGATGGGGCTACACAGGATGTCTCTGAGACAGGTATTTAAATTAACATTACTTTTAATATTATGTATATTTTTAATGCACCGTTGTTATGTTATTTGTATTGGTTCAGTTGTATTTATCTACCCATATTTTGGTCAATAGGAAATATTTTTCGTTTTTATAAGATTGTCACTGTATTTTTCTGACAGTATCTCTTACCTCGCAAATTTACTGCTATAGTTATACTCTGTCAAAATTTACGCTCACCACCAATCTTAATTCCAGGCTCAGTGATGTACCGCGGCCGTCTGATCTCCATTCCGGCTGCTCTAGCCACGGCCGCTCGTGAGGCCAAACTACGCACCTCTCTAGAAACAGCCCTATCGGAGGCCCGCGCCGTGGCCCGGACTATGCGGGCCGCAGCTAATACTACGCAGGCTTCGTCTAAACAGGCGCAAGATAAACTTAAAGATGTCAGTGAGGCACTTGTGGCGGCGAATAATAGAGTTGCGGCGCTTACTGTAAGTATATGCCAGTACATGTAGTTTTAGTTGTATCGAATATATTGAGTGAGCGCCACTTTCGGGCGCAATAAGCCACGTGATCTTGGAAATACGCTCGCAGCTTACTGTGAGTAGACTACCATCGACATGATTCAATTACATTGGCTATAGGTGCATGAACAAACGACAATTCGCGTGACCTTGAATGCGACTAATAACTCGGTCGCCGTGCTCAATGTAAGTATCTTACCAATAGTTGTGTGACGTCACTACTCTAGAGACAGCGCTATCAGAAGCCCGTACCGTGGCCCGAAAGATGTGAAACGCAGCCAATGAGTAGTATTTAGTAGTATAATTAATAGTTAATAGTATAAGCTGGTTCTAAACAGACGCATGATGCACTTAAAGATGTCAGTGAGGCATTGGTTGACGCTACTGAGTTGCAGCTCTAACTGTAAGTATGCTATCAATAGGATTCATTTTAGAGACTGCCCTATCAGAGGCCCATAGGCGTCCGCTAATGCGACCCCTCCACAAAACTTTTTCGTTTATTATGACGTAAGAACATTAACTTGTTTTGTACATAATAAAACGAGGTATAAAGGGATTATAATATTATTCAGTATTAAAATAAACCAGTCTTAAATTATAATACTGATTCGTTACATAGATTATAGAATACTCGAACAGACAAGGATCCAACGCGCACATGACCGTGTCCGTAAAGCTATAAATCTTCCCTCGTTATTCCCAGGAATAATTGTCTGGTGAGAACTTTTCTTCTCACGTTAAGTGATTGGTTTTTGTGATGGACAATTTAGTTTTATTATGCCAAACTAGCATTTGGTTTGGTCGCATAGAAAATCTTTTATAAAGTAAAAACATGACTCAAAATTGTACAAATTTTGAAAAATTTACTTTTTGACTTTATTTTGATAATTATTAATAATTACCGATTAATTGTTCCATTTTTATTTTATGCAATTTCTATTACTAATAAATCCCCACAAGTCCGGTCAATTTAGACCAAAAAACAAGGGTAAGGCTACATTAATTCCCATCAAGCTGAAAGTTGGTACAATTGTTCAGAATATAATTATAAATAAAGCCTTAAAACTGCCCATCAATCCGTCGCGTGGTTTTTTTTATTCAAGGTCAAAGGTAAAAAAATTGGTTTTTCGCGATCTTCTCCAAAACGGTAAGTTATATCGTAAAATTACCTGGACAAAAGATGCGGATCATAAAATTATCTATAAAAAAGGTATCAATATTTTTTTCCTAAAAGATACCGCTTCTGAGATAAAACGATTTAAAAAGTTGTACGCGTCATTGTATGCATAAGCGCGCCGCGTATATACCTCTGTAGCTGTAATATGTTTTTATGGGCGGTTCTCACTTATTTTTAAAATATAAAATGAGATAAGATGTAGACTTACTCGTATTACTTACTGCTCGAACTCCGGCTGACAAAACTATTTTCTTCTTAAAACCAGGAAAAGCTCAAAATCAATCTGAAATCTGAAACATTCAAAAGTTTATCGACTTTTGGAAAGTGTCAACATCATGTACTATTTTTACATGCAGTAACAGGCTGTGATACGACATCTGCATTTTAGAGGAAAGGTAAAACAACAGTCTTTAAAATGTTAGAAAAGCAAGATTTAGTTCAATGTGCTGAAGTTTTCAAAAAAAGTAATTCAACGCCACAAGAAGTTATCAGTGTTATCACCAACGGAATTTGATTTCTTCTTCGTATGTACGGAGCCCCTAAAAAAACTACCTGCTTAGATAAGTATCGATATGCATGTTTTGTTAAAAACACTCGAAATAAAAAACAAGTACAATAGCTTGTCTTCCTCCAACCTCAGTCGCTGCTCATCAACATCTTTTTCGGGTATATTAACAAGTTCAGACGTGGCTTGGTTATCAGCTGGACCCAAAAGATTGGGGTTGGAAGTTGATCGATAATGCATTGGAACCAATCCAGACTTTACTTCCACCTGCGCCTGAAAAGCTGCTAAACTCAATTTTTTGCGACTTTACTTCCACCTGCGCCAGAAAAGTTGCTAAACTCAATTTTTTGCAACTGTAAAAAAGAGTAGTGCCGGCTTAGAATGTCGCTACCCCTTTCTACCCACGGGTGTCGTAAGAGGCGACTAAAGGTATTGGGGCTTTTTATTGGATTTTTGGGCGATGCGGTTGGAGACCCATCACCAAAAACCTTTATTTTTACCATCTTTTCCCCACTCAACTTCCAAAAGTGGCTGAGGAATTTATTATTCCTTAGCTCTGGCTACCCCTTCTAGGGAAATATAGCCGTGAGTATATATGTATGTATGTAAAAAAGAATGCAGTGCTAAATGTGGGAGCAAAAAAGTTGGACTGTTTTGTTCTCTTGCATGCACGAATTGTCAAGGCCGGTCGTGTTCTAACGTTGAATCACCAACAGCAGAGGATTCGTTTGATACTGATGAACAAACATGCGATACATCGCTTCTGACGCAATTTACTTGCACCCAAGATGAAGAAGGAGAAGAAGAAGACGACGACGACAATGACGATGATCAACAAGAAGTAATTGAAGATTATGAGTAGGAGTGATACATTTTTTAACTGTTTTTTAATTTCCATCGCTTTTATCAATTCCAACTTCCATTTTCGCTTTTATCAATTTCAGTTCGTGGAATAGGAAATAAATTTATTAATAAAATAATTTCCCCTACAGGGGAAACCACATTTAACCCTTAACCACCTACCATACGTCTCACGTTAAAACGGCTCTTATTTTGACGGGGGAAAAACGTACAGACCCGTGCTTTCCTGTACCTTCCCCCTGCGTCTGTAAGTAACACGCCATCGCTCGTCGAGGTTGTAGGTGCGCGGGTTGGTCTCTAATAATGGATAAACTATCGTCTTGTGTCTGAGAGTCGTATGGTAGGTGGTTGTGTAATTTTTTTCATTGTTATAGTTTTGGGTAAAGATGACACCTAGTGACAGAACTTTTGAGCGTTGTTAGGAGGAAGACGATTCGGATGAGGAAAAATTGCCAAACGATGAATGTAGCTTTGGTTTTTGGCTTTACGAAAGATAATAACCATATTATCTTATGTTCCTAAGCCAATTCAAGCAGTGATCACAGTATCGAGTATACATCACATGCCAGAAGTTGACGAGGCTACAAAAAAAACGTAAATTAAACTTTTCTACAATCAGACCAAAATTGGAGTAGATCTGCTAGACCAAAGATTCTCCAGTTATACTTCAGCTCGTCGCACACGGATATAGCCATTAGATGTATTTTACAGGCTTCTCGCTTTTTCGGCTTCAAATTGTTACGTCGTCGTCCGATTATCTACTAAAGCCCAAGAACAAAGAGTTGAAAGCCACATACACACATACATATACTCACGGATATAAATCCCAGAAAAGGGTAGCCAGATGTAATTGTAAAAGTTCAATGCGATATCAGAATCTCACTACGACGCATTCTCAACAGCAACAATATAACAACTCCATCATCAGCACTTCCAATAAGCAGCAGTGCTGAAGAAAGTCTAAAAGTCCGTAAAAGTCCGTCCACATGTGAATCCAAAAAAACGCAGAACACAATATATGTGTTTTAAAAATACCAAATTTACATTGAATGCCCTAAGAATATGTGCATTCACTGTCGTGAAAAACTATAATATTGATCATCTGCAATTTTGTTGAAGATTTTATTATTTGATTGAAATCTACATTTTATAATATCTGTTGATTACTGAAATACATACATATTCTCACGCCGTTAGTTCCCATTGGGGTAGGCAGAGACTATCGATCGCCACTTTGTACGATCCTGGCAAACCTCTCTAGCTTCATTCACATCCATAAGTCTTTTCATACATGCTCTTTTATTCTTCGTACTACGAACACCTGCCTTTTTGAGTACATTTTCTATTTGATCCAAATGTGTCCTCCGAGGTCGTCCTCTACTAACATTACCTTCCACATTGGCTCTATAGATCTCTTTTACCAATTTACTGTCATCCATCCTCTCTATGTGCCCAAACCATCTCAACATTCCTTTCTCTATCTTTCTTACAATATCATCTTTTACACCACATCTTTCACGAATCACGTCATTCCTTACACGATCACTTAACCTCACATTACAAACTTTTCTGAGGGACCTCATTTCTACTGCATTCACTCTGCTTTCATGCTTCTTCTGCCACACCCAACATTCACTACCATACATAAGCGTAGGAACGAGGACAGCATCATGCACAGCCATTCGAGCCTTTTCGGACACCGATTGACTAGACATGAGACTATCCAGTGCTCCATTTACCGCATTACCCTTTTTTACTCTTCTTTCAATGTCTTCATCACACTTTCCATCCCTAGTGAACAAACTTCCCAGATATACGAACTCTTTCACTTGTTCCACTTTCTTACCATCGATCTCAATCACGCATTCAGTCATATTCTCCTCTCTCTCAAAAACCATGGTTTTGGTTTTATCTACATTCACTCTCATTCGTTTTCTTTCAAACGACTTACATGCAATATTCATCATCTCTTGCAACTCTTCAACCGACGAAGCAAGTAACACTTGATCATCAGCATATAAGAGGCATTTGATGACGAATCCACCCATTCTCAGTCCATACTCACTTTCACGCAACTCTATCAGACAGTCATCCATGAACAAATTGAAGAGCCACGGAGAAGCTACACATCGCTGTCGGACACCTCTAGAGATACCGAACCAGTCTGTGTTTTCCCCATTTATTCTTACACATGCACTAGAATCCTCATAGAGTGATACCAATGCACGTATAAGTTGGCTCCCCAAGCCGAACTTGGATAACACCTCCCACAAATACTTCCTTACCACCAGAGGCGGCGTTAAGCGTGGGCGACGTGGGCCACCGCCTACGGCCTCGTGGTACAAGGGGCCTCGCGACTCAAAAATGTTTAAAGCGAGAATAAAACAAAAAAAATATAAATCAATTTTGTTGTGAAACATGTTTTCTTAGTCTGGCAACATTTGCCGCCGACCAGAGTGCGGGGAATCCCCGGTTTATTTGTTTACTTTCTTTACTAGGAAGTCAACCAATCAAATCAAAGTACGCAACGCAGTCGCTAGGCGCCAACTAGGCGCATAACAATAGAAACGTATAATTGTGTTATTCAATATTGTTTATTTTTATGACTGTACGTACCTATTTTGATAAGAATAGTGTGTTCAATGTTTTAATAATATTTAGTGAATAAATAGATAGTGTTTAGGTATATTGATTGCTCCTGTAAACTGACCCAAAATTTTAAAACAGCGACTTTTTTAATTGTTTTTTTGTTTTCTTTATGATTTGTAACACACCGGTACCTGTACTCGTCTATTTTACATAAGGTAAGAAATATTAAATTGGTAATAAGTATATAACGCAGTAATTACTTAAAATACGCTTTATAATATCTCTTGAAGGAAACCAAAATAGCTTTAAGGTAAAAAACGTATCGACTTTTTAAGTTTTTAAAACTAGCAGGTAATAAAAGCTATCTTAAAGATTTTTATTTGAAAACTAATTTAAATTTACGTTTTACAATATTATGTAGATAAAACTGCAAAAAATGTTAACTATTGATTTCGTTTACAGTGTATAGGGGTAATTCTCACAAAATTCCGAAATTCGGCTATCTTAAAATGACAAGAAATATTGATATTATTTAATCATTATTTTATGTGAATTTGATAGTACTAATGTTAATAGAATTAAATTATGTAGTGGTCCCAAAAATTATCGCGTTTTATGGAAGTTATGGGGACATTAAAAAAAGTCTAAGTGGGGGAATGACAATTGAGGTGAGGGAATGATTATAGCAGAAAAGTCATGAAGCTTTTTGAAGAATTAAATCAGTTTTCATTCAAAGATATCTTTTTATTAAATGTAATTTTTTTCTTAAACAATAATTATGAATAATTCCAGAAAATCACAAAATTACTGCAGCACTTTGGCATAACAATTTTTATATATTGGTGCACTTATTTAAGTTAATTACACTTATTAATTAAATAATAATGACCACAAAATCCTTGTCAACTTAAATATTAATCTAACAACAAATCTACTTCTTATTTAAAACTTTAGTCTCATAAATGAATGATTAGTATAAAATCTGCCAGTATCATTGGCAGGACACACAGACACAGTCCTGGCAGGACATTCATACTGTCCATCAGAGATGAACAGTATGAATGTCCTGCCAGGCATATAACTGTTCATCTCTGATTTTAGGCCATTTCCAAGATTTAGTTCCTCTTTTCATACACCTTACTAAAGCGCCTTCTTCAGAAACTGATGTTATTTCCCCTGGGTAAACATTTTCGTCCCATTTGATAACCACATAATCACCAATATTATGAGTGATATTACTGTCCGTACAAATAATATCATTTGACGAATGTCCATTATCATAAGGTGTGTTTCGTGTTTTGTATTCAAAGGACTTTGGTTTTTCAATGCAACGTTTTGAAGATTTGTAATATCCCATGTGAAAATGTTTACACTTTTCTCCGCAATGATAACATGAAAGACTTCTAAACTCCAAGACATCATTACTGAATACAAATTGACGAATTTTCTGGGTTCCACGGAATGCAGCAATGATCGTTGACTGTTTGACTAAGTCTTCTATCTTCGCGATATCAGCAGAGGTAACTTCAAATAGCTTTATTGAAGAACATCTTGCCAACAAAATTTGCTTGAGAGATTTCAAATTTACGATGTCCTTGCCTTCAGCCACCGCTTTATCAGCTGTTCTTTTTAATGTGCCACCTATGCCATCAGGAGCACCTTTGCCATGGCCTGGTTCTGAATAATTCCACGCAAAATATGACGCACCCGAAAACAAATCATTTATGTGATGATAAACTAGATGAAACATGAACTTGTTCTTGTACTGGTTGACAGGACTATCACTTAGCATGTGTATTCTGTTAATGTGTGGATTATGATTTTTAATCCACCCAAAAACTGGTAATAAATGTGCCCACACTGCCATTGTATCGTGTCTATTATTTTCAGAAAGAGAACAAAACGTGAAGGGTTTTACAGTGTCATTTTCACGTAAATATAATACTCCTGTATGTAGAGTAACTTGTTGCCTTGCACCTCCGAAATGTACAGCCTGAATCTCTTCGTTGTATTTGCAAGAATAGTTTTCGCTGAAGTCTATGTGAATAAGGACTTCATTGTCAGTTAAAGGCTTTTTTATTTCTGATATGATCTGATACTGGTGTGCTATCGTGGCAATGTGTTTAAAAAATAAAGGCAAAGTATTTTCTAACTGAAGTACCAATGGCCTCAGCGAAACTTTAATCTCTTTTAAAATAGGTTTTCTTACTGTCTTCATCTTTTCATTTTTTTCGTAACATACTGTTTCATACATCCACTGTTCATAAGTCACTATTCTGTTTGGCTGTGGAAGGTAATACTCTACCATTTTATTTGCACAACCTTCACATTCTCGTAAAAGACATTTAGTTGAATAAATATTGCATGTCTTTATGGTCAAAAATTTGGTTAGATTACAGCAAAGCAATACTTTATTTTCATGTAATTTCATGATCATCCGTTGAACATTTGCGTGGATCACACATTTGCATGTGTTACGGTCTTTTAGCTTTGCCCAAGTTACCCAAAACGGTCTTAATCTGCAGAAAGTTGCCAAGCTTATTTTATACTCAACTGTAGTCAAGAATTTATTGTGCAAAGGAGATTGACCATTTTGGACCAAATGCTGCCCAGGCGTGGGCATAGTTTTTTATTTTACCTTACATAAAAGGGTATTTAAGAAAAATAATTAAAAAAAACAACATCCACGAGGTTGTGTACTACCCGATAATATACCTTATGGTTTTCGTAGCACTTTAACTTTTGATATTTCATTTTTTTATAATATTTACGTTGATGTTTAATATTATTATCTTATTTATTCTTCCTCTAGTCAGGTCCCGACCTGGCTAGTATCGCAAAACAAGTTTTTTGTACGTTGACAGCTTTGTATAGCACTGTCTCTTTTTTCAATTCCAAGACAAGTTGATCGAACGGTACGGTACTAAATCACAGCGAGATTTGAGAGAAATCGAAAGTCTTGCTTCCTCATATTCAGATGTGTATGTATACCTGTTACTCTGTACCTGCTTGCGCGCGCGCCCTTTTGTTTGTATCGCAGTCTATCACCACTCTTTGACGTGAATCGTACTGTGCACTTATCTCCTTATTTTCTTACTACCCGGCATTACTTTTGAACTATCGTATCTGCATCACTTATCGACCCGGCTATTAGTTTTTTACTTGACGAGAACAATCATGGGCTCCGTTCAATTAATCATTATTGCTGTTCGTGTTTTACTGGGCGGCGAACGATCGGCAGTTGTGCTCACGTTGTTTGCCTAGTTTGATTTTTGGGGTGAGCTAGGCACGAAGACGTTTTGAGGCGGCCTGCTTTATTTTTAGATTCAATAATCATAGATGACGATGAGGATGATTGATTAGGTATCATTAATGTTTACATCATGATCATGTAACGAATAAATGATTGATTTAAGCACTATACTTAACAAGTGTTTTAATAGTAATAAATAATCCATTGTTCACAATATACCGTGTTTTATTTTAAAAAAACAGCTGTTGGTTATGATTAAGTCGTCAATGTAAATCCTATGAAAAACATTTTTTTTCTCAGTACTCCTCGGATAGATTCTAAAGCGCTTTGGGTTACAGTCTGATATTAGTCTAAGGAACATTATGTACCATCATTCAATGTTGGGCAGCACTTGGTCCAACGTTCATACAAAAATGGTCTATCTCCTTTTTCATGGTATCGCACAGTAAACGTTTTTGCTTTACCTGTCCTTTTGACTTAACAAAATCTTTTTTTCCTGGACACATCCGAGAACTTTCGTCCTTTTCCAAAAAATGTTGAATATCCTTTTTTACCACCACGAATTTAGCACTGACTTTCCTAGAAACGTTCTTTTTGTAACAATCATGTTTGAAAAACTGTTTTGATAGGCTGAGTAGTTTATGCTTCTTCAAAAGATCGGGTTTTACTATTTCATAGTACTTTTTCTTTTCACTATGTTCCTTTAAATTACTGTACCTGTCTTCTAGCTGTTTAGTAATAACTTCTGATAAAAGAAGTTTCTTCTTCACTATTTTAGGAACTCGGATATTCTTTAAGAGAGCTGATACTTTGGCTTTCGGTGAAGTTTGATTATCTTTGTTTTGTCTTTGACATCTCTTACGATATCTCTCTTTTCTTCTTATTTCTTGTTTCAGTCTTTCCTGTAATCTGAATATTTTTGCATAAAGTATTCCTCTACGTCTTCTGAGTTGCTGCCTTCTCCGATTAACTGCCAGATTTCTTAATTCATCATTATTTTGCATAGGTCCTGGGCTAGGAGGTGGTGTCTCATCTAACAGTCTTGCTAATTTTTTTCTACCTTTTACTGCTTTGTCTCTATATGTTTGGCTATTTTTCTTCCAGTTTTTCCTTTTTTGCCTTCTTTCTCGGGAACTTATTGCGGAGATAGGTTTTACTTGGCCTTTTTCTTTTTTTTTAGGTATTTAATTTTTTCTTTTTCGCGAAGTGTTTTAAGTTTTACAGGATCAGCTTTCATCTTTTCCCTTCGCTTTCGGTCATATTCTTGCTTTTTTAATTTAAATTCTTCTTTGCTTATCTTCTTTTTTCTTGACATTTTATAACTACAACAATATTGCAACAATAAATTCAAGCGTTAATAAAAGCAAACAATAAAAAAAGCCAGTTAGCCCATCTAAAAATAATTCCCTCACATATCATCATTCCCTCACCATCATTTTTATGAGGGAATGATGGTGAGGTAATGACGAAATAAAGAATAACCGTAAAGAAATCGTGACATAACCTTACTTTTAAAACGATTTCTCGGCTTAAGGAAAGTACTCCCAAACGACATCTTATCTTTGCAACTTACAATCAATTAAAGTACTTACCGTTTATTTTTTTAGAATGTGAAGGAATGACGATCAAAAATTTTACTTAAAACATATTATAGTAAAAATTTTTTGCATCACACACCCGAACACATTTACAGAAAAGACGCCATTTTGACAAATTGACATTAGTGCCAACCTTCAAAAACGAATGGTTGCGTTCCGTATTTTATTTAAAATGCGTTCACAATTCAACTGCCAGTAATATTGTGAGGAAATGATTTTTTTTTGTGAGACACATGTAAATATTCAAACCTTGAACACATTTTTTCCTTTACAACGCTAATTTCGGTTTTTCCCGTTAATTTATAATATTTTGAAATAATCTAACTTACCTCAATTTGAATCGAATGAATTTTGTAGTTTTTTTGGTAAATACAATAAATAAAATTGGTACTTGGGACACAGTGAGGTAATGATGTTAAGAACATTATGTTTATGCATTTTTATTTATTTATTTATACGGCTCTAAAATCTTATGTTAAACTTTTAGATAAAGTTATGTGGTTTGTAAAGAAATATTAGTAACATCCATTTCTTTGTTGAATTTATAAATAAACTCCAAGGACAAGAATTTCGGAATTTCGTGAGAATTACCCATAGATACGACGTTATCGACATGTCCGGCCGAGATAGAGATATTGGAAGAAAATGGAAGTCTGGATCAGCAAAAAGAAAAAGAAAAGCTGAAAGAACTGCAACCAACCAAGTTCTGAGTTTAAATTTGATGAACTGCAAAATTAAGGCTGAGTTGTACTTAGTCATGTGACAGTGTATTCGTACAAAACGGCGATAGGCCTACCCCCTATCACGTGAGTACACTGTCCATGCAAAACGTGGGTACTCTGAACACCAGGTGACAAAGTCACGTGATGTTCAGAAGTATTAGTTAATGAACGTTTATGTTATGTTATATGCAAAATTAAAATTAATAAAAAATTAAATGAGAAACACAATGAGCTAAGAAAGACTTTCAGCTTTGGCTGTTTTATCAATTGAATCAGATTTGGCGTCTAGGCTGAATTACGATACCATAATTAAGGAATTTAGTAACGTTAAAAGCAGGAAATTTCTGTTCCTTTAATAAAGAAATCCAATGTTTTTTAAGATACACTTTAAGAAATGTATATCTCCACCTTTATAATAACGATTTGTAATTTTTCATTTAATACTTATTAATCTAATTTGTATTTTTATGAATAAAAACTTGGCAATGTTAGTTGTTTTGTTTGTTTTATTATTTTATAAAATCCGTCTTCAGGTCGCCATAGAACAGGGCCTCGCGAAATCGGTCTTGCCCACATCAAATTTAGTTGTTGCCCCGCCACTGCTTACCACCCTATCATACGCCTTCTCTAAATCTATGAAGGAGCAATACACCTTTCGATTCTTGGCTAATGCTCCTTAAAGAGAAGATTTGATCCATACATATTACTATTACTGAAATAGTCAAAGTCAAATTAAGAAATAAGTTCTTTTCCTATGTGATTGATTTTTGTCATCAAATGTTTAAGTACATACATACATATACTCACGGCTATGAATCCCTTGAAGGGGTAACCAGAGCTAGGGAATCAGAAATTCCTCAGCCACTCTTGGAAGTTGCGTGGGGAAAAGATGGTGAAATAAATGTTTTTGGTGATGGGTCTCCAATCGCATCGCCCAAAAATTCCTTAATTTCCTTCAGCCTTTTTTAAACTGAAAACAAGGAATGATGTTTGTTAATTGAGATTATACTATAAAAACTCTTAATAAATATGCCTTTTTATATTTAATAAATAGTTTGATACATTCTTAATCCAATTTTAATTTAATAGGAAACCTCTCCCCTATAGATTTTACAAAATGATGTTATTTCACCTCTCCGTCTTTGAGACGTATGGTAGGTGGTTGTGTGACAAAAATAGGTGGTAGGTGGTAAAGGGTTAAAACAACGCGCTAAGTACAGAGGTGGCGTGAAAACGTGTGCATAAAATTACGCTTACAACTTTTTAAATCGTTTTCTCTCAGATGCGGTATCTTTTAGGAAAAAAGTTATTTAGGTTGTCTAGGTAATTTTACGATAAAACTTCCCGTTTCGGAGAAAATCGCGAAAAACCCTTTTGTGACCTTTGACCTTGAATAAAAAAAAATTACGCAAGGGAATGATGGGGTGTTGTAAGGCTTTATTTATAATTATATTTTAAACAATTGTACCAACTTCAGCTTGATGGGAATTAATGTACCCTTCGATGTATAAATTGACCGGACTACACATGAGGTTTCCATGAACGAACTTCCTAATTATGCAATTTCTGTTATTCTAACAAATCCATTTTTTTGACAGGTTAGTGCCAGGATCTTCCACTCTGCGTTGAAGACCATCCAAGCTAAGGTAGACGCTGTGATCGATATCAAGTTTGAAGAGGATGCGGAATCTGTCAATGGACCAGCCAAGTATGACTCTTTCCGTTATTGTTTCATCTCTATAAAAACCTTATTATGGATTTAGAGTCGAATATCTGTTATTTGTGTGTTATAAAACGAATACAAATTAGGTTTTCATCTCTGTTAGTTTAATAGACGCCGAATGCTGGACTAATGCTGTCGTTAACTACAACCACACCTCGACGGAGCCGCCATCTTGTCGAAGATTATAATGAGCTGTTGTTTGATTGCAAAAATCTTGATCGGTACTATGAAATGTATAACCGTGCATAATTAAATTTCTAAAACTTCTGAACATCGCGTGACTTTGTCACCTAGTGTTCAAAGTACCCACGTTTTGCTTTGTCAGTGTACTCACGTGATAGGGGGTAGGTCTATCGCCGTTTGGTACGAATACACTGTCACATGACTAAGTACAACTTAGTCAGGTGGGTTTCCTCACAATGTTTTCCCTCACCGATAACAACCAAGAAAAAATCGGCTTTTATGATTTCTCTATTGCCAATACTTGCTATACTTGAATACTGTATGATTTGAATGAATGGTTAACTTTTAAATTATCTTATGATAGTGACTCATCGCGGATATACAGTAATCACGCTCTTGATATCTATTTTGTGTGCTAGGCTTTCAGTCATCATTCTATCGGCAGTTGCACCATAAGATCATTTACATAATATTTTTGTGGGCAAGTCACGAAATATTTCTTATCATAACTTGTTGCATTTCTCAGGATAAAGAACGAGGGTTGGAAAAAAGAAAAAGAGGAGAAGCCCAAGAAGGAGGAAGTCGAAAAACCAGTTCCTAAAGAGGAAGTCAAGGTCACAAAAGAAGATGAATCCAAAGCGGAGGATGTAGAGATGGCGATAGACCCGGAAGATGAAAAAGCTAACGAATAACTTATTTTTCATAAGTGATTGTATCCATTTGCATATACATCAGTTTAAGTTTATTATTGTGGAACATAGGCTAAGTGCTAAATAATAAACAAGATAATGGCATTTGTGTTTTTTATTTTATAAATCATTACAGTTACTTACAATATACATGTTAAAATATGTCAACTGGAGACAGGCTTATTTATCCATTTGGAATATTTGAAATTAATAAAATTAAACAAATCGTTCATAACTTATAATTGGTAGTAACATAATTATACTATATAAATACCCTTTTTATTTATTTTATTCTTGATGCTACTCATGCTTATACTTGTGTTGAAAATAATTGATACTAACAATTATTCAATACATTTTAAAAGCAGACATTGCATAAAATTATTCTTAACAAAGTAATCATGAGTATAAATATTAAAATGCATCGTTTATTTTATATTACATAAAAAACATATTAGAATTATATTTAACATATGTTAATGGTGTGAGTATATGTGTTACTATTAAGAATATTGCAGTAAAACATAGCCATGGTGGTGTATTTTCTCACCGACAATAGAAGTAGTTCGGTAAATTATTAACTTTTTCTTGAGTTCGTCTTAAGTGCTAATATTGGCGGGCGGGCTTACCTAGAATAGGCTAGTTGACTGAATGTGGAAAATAGTTAATATTGAAACGGCGCACAGTGTCGCGAGTCTATCATAAATAGATTTTTCAAAAGTTTGAATATACGAATTTTTCGTATGGCAATATATTCTCGAATAGGCGTTCTATTTAATGCAGGTACAAATAATTTTAAAATATTATTATTTTAGTAGATGTGGGTAGGCAAGTTTTATGTTTTTAAGGATTGATTGAAATCATTCATCTACAGTAGTTACTTACTTGCTAAGTTAAGTTGTGATTGACGGCTTGTTTAACAATTTTTTTTTAACTAAGTCACAAAGCTATTTTTCTTACGAAATCGTTATACGTAGTCCTTTGAGATGTCCGAAGTCGGCAATTATTACGCATATAAAAATAAACTACGAAATCGCGGTTTGCCGAAACTTTGATTAGAGTTTTAAAAAAAATACATCATAATACATTTTTGATCTTTTAACGTAAGTTAGTTTAACTCGTGTACTTTATGTTCAGAAACTCCCAAGGTGCGCTTGCTTGCGCTTACAAAGATATTTTGGTTTAGGTTCAGGTACCTACCGAAATAATTACGTAAATATTGACAAATTTAGGGAACTTCTAATGAAAATAAACGATCTTTATTTATTTTATTTATTTATTAATGAGAAAAAACAGAAATAGCAAAAAGAATATAAAATAACAACTTATAGAACATAATTTATTTATATCATTCATCATATAATGTACCAAGATATATACAAAAATGATTTATTCATTCACCTAAATTAATCAAGTCATTTACTTTACCCATTGCACAGCTGTCTGAAGTCTCTTTGGAAGAAAGTCATAAAAATGCTAGAAATTATAGAGAACAGCATACACGAAAAACATCGAGACATCGATCCTTTAATTTCAACAAATAGAAAAAAATCTACACAAGAGATATATTCTGGATCCAATTTTAAGCCAGTATTTAGACCTAGAATAGAGAAATACATGATCTGGTTTCTAATTTTATCTTTTCCTTTATTTAAAATTATATAAACATCACTTACATAAAAAATCTGATTTATGATAAACAGTTCTATGAAGTCACGATACTGTGCGGCGCCCAGTTTAAGTGTGTCCGCCCACGACACACTTTTTGTTGGTGGATGATATTATAATTAGTCAGCTAGCTCCTTCTAAAGTTCTAACTACACCTTTGGGTCTATATAATTATGAATTAATTTGATGATTACTCAGAGCCTAAACAAAACCCATTAAATGAATGAATTATAAGTAACTTAAAGTAAGACATTATACTAACAAATTATTTGTTATAAACACTCTAGCAGGTGGGATTGTGAAATTTCAATGCAATAATAGAGTAGATTATCATAAATTTAACGAAGAGGTGTAACTGTGAGGCCTAGAGAACCCGATCCCAAAAATCTGGAAAATGACATTTTCTCTGTTAAAATCTGCCTTGTTGTTACATGGGAGGCGTGCCCACAGCTCGTCCATCGATACGTGGCCGCCACTCCAAAAGAAACAGATTCACAGATTTAAAAGCCTCTATTTTCATCTTATATTTATCCTAATTTTGAAAACTAACGTTTTTGTCACGATAGACTGGGTATGAGTTACATATAACGAAGTGAAATAATACTGGCTAATGGAAATGGCAATACGGCACTTCTATTACAACTATGCCAATACTTAGCTTATATTTTATACTATACATTAATGAATGGAATAAATAGTAATTTGTTAATCTCATTTGGAGATGTTGAAATAACAATGAAGTTAGCTAACGAAAGAAATATATATAATTTTTATGATATAAATTGTTGATATGGGAGTCACATTTGATTTATTTTAATGTCGATAGACAAAAAACTTTCCAATAAGTGACGTAACAACAAAGCCGATGTCAGACAAAGGAGTAACATAACAAATATTCTGTTGGGATTTCGTACGTAAAAAAACAGTTTTATTTCGCATAATCCATCATAGCTGTCAACTAAAACCAAGGTTATATCAGAACAGATATCATCGAAAAGTAATAGATAATGGCAATCTATATCAATTTACCAATACCCTAAAGTCCAAGTTGAAACTAAACGCAAGGCTCCACATAGTTGCCGGGGAAGAGGCCAGTGACCCCGTCCATGACGCCCTCCCACCACCCGTCGTCGTTCTTCTTCAGCACGTAGATCACCGCACTCTCTTGGAAGGATAGCTCGTCTTCTTTGTCGGCGTAGTAGTCGTATATTGCTACCACTGGAACAAATAACAAACACTGATGGAACTGACAGTTATGTTATTGCATTATTGAGATTTTGAGAGTAAGAGCTCTAAGAAAAATATTCTACAATATCTCGCCTACTTAATAAAACATTTAAACAGAGGATCACGAAAGCGATAATTTTACTATCATTTCTCAGGTGTACTATCTTAGTTTAGAATTATTAACTTGTAACAGTAAGTGGGGTAAAAGAACAACTAAGGGTTCAATTTAAATGTTCTCTGTGGTCGGTCGTTACTGACCTTTCAAGCCACTAAATATCCATCACCGTCAGAGTCTAGAAATACACTAATAGGAGAACTCAAATTACCTTTCTCAATATAATTCTTGGGCACCCACCCAGGCAGGTCTTCTTCATCGGGCACAATAGCTGGAACCGCGCCGGAGTATTGCGAAGACATTTTCGACTGTAAAATAACATTTATTATGCATGAGGTCTATTTATTTCAATAGGAATACCAGTGGCAGTTTGTTACTAGTCGTCCCTTCTTCAGAATCATTAATTTCTCGTACGGTTGAAGTTGAATTGGGGATATTATAATAAAATAAACTATCATTGGTCAAAGGTTACTAATTCCATCGCGCAACAATCACTTTAAAACCAGATCCCTTGTTCATCTCCTACAACACAAAACTGAAATTATGGGCTATGTCTTGTGCAACAGCTAATCATTCACTTTTACGTTAAACTCATATAGGAATGCTTACAAAATGTTTATTTGTTATGCAAGTGGAGCCTGTACAATTATTAATAAAAACCATATCGTGAGATATGTTTTTTCATCATTAAAATCATATGTCAGTGTTGTGTCTTCATTCCTCCTTCATATCTTTTAATATACAATGTTTTTCCAATTTATCCTATAAAAGTGACAAAAAAACTAACTCTGAAGCTCTGTAGTAAAAGCATGTATTAATAAAATCAATTAAATTTCAAAATTACAGTATCCTCCATGACACAGAGACCTATGTGTGACTTTTCGCGTCGAGAGAAACCAGTTTGTTTTATTTGATCGTTGGTAATCGATGACAAACAACTTTTAAGTTCAATGTCAGATATTAAAAGTTAAAGGTTATCTTCGGACAGTATTGCAGTTTACTATTTTTACACGTTATTTACTTTTTTACTGTATTTATTAGTTATTACTCGGTGTTTACTACCTTATTGTATGTGAAAATTTCGTATACAACGCTATGTTTACAATAGTATTGTGTCTTATATTGAGCGCAGTGGTTAGTATCAAAAGTGGTAAGTAACTTTATGTTTTATTTCTCTGAGAACCTGCAATTTCTTCCATCAATAGGTATTTTGGTAAAATAGCATTAACTTCTTCCCTTAGACGTCACGAGTTGACTAAGGTAAAAGTATCGTAAAATATGGTGGTAGGCTTTATCACTACTTTAAAGACTAAAAAAAAGGAATGTAAGCTGGAGAGGTTTGGATAAGCGGTCGATGGTCACTGTTTACCCTAATAATGGCGTGATTATATGAATGTATAAATATTTGTAAAACGTAAGATATTGTTTTTAAACCCCAGATTGTGGCATCATATCGAAGAAGGAATGGGATGCTCTAGTCCCTACACAAGTGGAATACCTGCCTCGACCGGTAGACCTACTCATCATCCAACACACGGCTACCAGCTCTTGTTATAGTGATGAAGCTTGTGTGCAACTTGTACGGAATATACAGAGCAATATGATGGAGAATCTGAACTATTGGGATATTGGGATGAAGTAAGTTGTTTGTTTCTTTTAAACAGTTTAGATGGTTACAATATATCAGCCACATTTTGAGTTTTGAGAAGTTCGATGGTAGAATTAATGGTCAATGGTACAGGAATTTTCCATCAACTACAAACGACATATGCTCTGCCATACATATAAATAAGATAAAGCTATTCAAAGACAAAAAATCATAGGTTGGCTGACATTCCACTAAATTCTTGTCATTTAACAGATAATGTTTAGGGTTAACGGGACTGCAATATCGAATATTTTTTTATTTAACATCAATATACAATAATAATAACAGTTTGAAAGTAAGAATGGTTTTGCTAAATTGGGCCCACAATCAGTATTTTCTGATTTGTGTATGTGTAGGTATACACAAAATCAGAACTGGTTTTCATTGTAAGCTCTAAGAATATCGAATAGTTTATTGACTGCTGGTTTTAGATCATATGAATACTTGGAGTAGTCATTTTAATTTCTTTCTCATTTGCTCATCTCATTTACTAAATATAAAGCCGGATTAAAATTCGCAGTAATGTTATGTTCTATGAACAAAATGTGCAATCTCAGAAACTATAAATAGTAGGTACGTTCAGTTAAAGACTGAGGATCCACAGGTTAAACACTCTGGAATTCTCAGACATTGATGCAATCAAAAAGAAAATGTTGTACTCGTATATATCCTGAAGTCGATAGTCGGGGACAGCAATCATGATCGTTGTGGACATTTTTAGGGGCGTCTTACATCCAGCAATGGCCATATATTAAAAAGTATCGCATTATTATTTTAAAAATGGGACGTTATTTTTATCTGATTACTCTGTTTAATATTAATTATTTTAGTTTCCTAGTGGGAGGCAACGGCAAGGTATACGAGGGTGCAGGATGGCTGCACGTTGGCGCCCATACTCTCGGTTACAACAGGAAGTCTATAGCTATATCTTTTATTGGCAACTTTGAACGTGAGTATTTGCACGGTATAATTTTGAGGGTCATGTGGGTGGATCAATTTCATGTAAGTAATATATAACTGATGATGCTAGAACTCCAAAGTCAGAATATTGACTTGCCGTTTAAGAATCTACTATTATAATAATATTTTATAGGATCTTAGTATGATTGTGGCTGTATACTGCCTCCGTGGTCTCGCGGTTAAGCGCTTGGTTTCAAGTACGGAGGTCTCGGGTTCGATCCCCGGGGGGTGGTAACCTTACAAATTTAATTTGTAAGATTTATCCCAGCCTGGAAGGATATTGCAGGCTTGAATCACCTGATTATCCGAAAATAAAGACGATTCCGTGCTTCGGAGGGCACGTTAAGCCGTCGGTCTCGGCTACTATTACGGTAGTAGTCGTTAGTCTGCCAACCCGCAATTGACCAGCGTGGTAGACTATGGCTAAATCGCCCTATATAGGGTAGGCTCGAGCCCCTTGGTGGGGGCATATATGGGCTGAGCGAGAGTATGTTTGTATCAAGTAAGCTACATTGGCTTTGTAATAACCCTAAAGGGCCAAAAAGATTGCTTCCCGTGCGATGCCAGGTCGAAACGTTTGTGTGTGAGAACTACATACCAACATCCATATTCATCATATAGAATTCCTCAGAGGGTGAATTCCTCAGAGAAATCATCAGTCATTGCTATTGCCAAGAAAGCTTCTCTTATCATTACAACTACATTAACGTTTTCTACATCTCCTTACAGACGATGAGCCATCTCCCTCAGCAATACAAGCGGCCAAAGACCTAATCAAGTGCGGAGTGAAGCAAGGCCACATAAAGAGCGATTACAAATTGGTGGCGCACAGACAACTCATCGCTACTCTCAGTCCGGGACGGAAACTGTACAATGTTATTAGACAGTGGCCCGATTGGCTGAGAGATGCTAGCGGTGTTAAGAATAAACAGTGAAGAGTTTTGTAACTCTTGTTTTTAAAATAAAATGGATGTGTAATTCAATTGTTTTCGATGTTTATATTGTAAAAACAGAAGTCAGACATAAAAAACCAATACAAAATAAACAACTGAAAATAAATAAAAAGGAATCCAAGAATATTTTTTTTATTTAAGAAAAACATTAGTTACAAATTTGATTTTCATTCACAAAATTTACCTACAACAACTAAAAAGTTTGACACATAATTTTAAATCTTTTTGTTCATGAAAACCTCATGTGGGGATTATTACGAGGGCTGCTATTTATGTATCCGGAATAAAAAAAAGAAACAAACATATATCAATTAATATGGTTTTATTGCTTCTCAAAATATTCGCCGCTCAGATCTATACACTTTTGCATGCGTTGAAACCAATTTTCATAGCACTTTTTCCACTCAGACTGAGGTATCTCCAAAACGTGCATTTTGAACGCATCGACTGCCTCTTCGCGGCTCGAAAAACGTTGACCACGTAATTTTTTCTTCACATTTGGAAATAAATAAAAATCATTGGGTGCCAAATCAGGGCTGTACGGCGGATGACCTGTCAATTCGATCTTTTGAGCTTCTAAAAACTGAGTTGTGACGGCCGACCTGTGACAGCTAGCATTGTCGTGATGCAGAATGATTCTACGTTGTCGGTTAGTCTTTCTTATTTGTTCAAAGACTTCCGGCAAACAAATGGTCGTATACCACTCCGAATTAACAGTTTTACGATTCTCTAAAGGCACTGTAGCTACATGGCCATTTATACCAAAAAAACAAGCGACCATTTGCTTCAATGTGCTTTTTGCACGAATAACTTTTGTTGGGTTCGGCTCATCTTGGAACACCCACACCGTGGACTGCTGCTTAGTTTCGGGGTCGTAAGCGTAGATCCAAGATTCGTCACCTGTGTAGATATTATAAACAGCTTTTGACGCACCACGGTTGTATTTTTTTAACATTTCTTTGCACCAATCGACACGAGCCTGTTTTTGATCAATACTCAAGTTGTGCGGAATCCAACGGGAGCAAATTTTTTTTACAGCTAAATGTTCATGAAGTATCTTATGTATGCTCGTCATACTAATGCCCAGAGATGCCTCTATCTCACGATATGTAACATGACGATCTTGAGTTATTAGTTCCCGGACAGCATCGATGTTTTAAGGTACAACGACCGTTTTAGGGCGACCTTCTTTAATTTCATCAGTAAGCTTAGATCGTCCACGATTAAACTCGCTAAACCAGTGATACACAGTGGTCTTTGAGGGTGCTTCATCCCCAAAAGTTGAAGTAAGCTGATCGATGCACTGTTTTTGAGTTAGACCACGCCGAAAATCGTAAAAAATCATGGCACGAAAATGTTCACGAGTTAAATCCATGGTGGTGAAGACACGCAATTTTCAAAATGACGCTACGATGTGAAAACAATTGACAGTCACATAAAAATAAATGTATTCTAAAGCTAAAGAGTTCTATTTTTAAATGATGTAATTACTTTTTAAATTATTGTTCTGTAAGTGGCCAGTTCCGGATACATAAATAGCAGCCCTCGTACTAATAAATAAAGAATAAATAAAGGAAAGAAAAATCTCGACACAGGCGGAATTCGAACCCGCGACCTCGGGTATACGCCCCCGTCGCTCTTGCCAATTGAGCTACCGTGTCAATGGCTGCCAGCGCGAAATTCTTCTATCCTTTATTTCTTTTACACGTTTTAGTAGTGTTTGCGTTTCCTACCTCCGAATCCCGCCTGTGTCGAGATTTTTCTTTCCTTTATTAAGGGCCGGCGCTGACTGCCGGCATGGCATGGCAAAGCATTTCGGTACAGATATAGCATTTTCAATCTTTTTACTATGCGTATAGAATTCATTTTGACACAACGATGCCGAGGGAGGCCGCGGTAGGACAGAACGTCGGCATCGTTGTGTCAAAATAAAGTAAAATGAATTCTATACTCATGGTAATAAGATTAAAAATGCTATATCTGTACCGAAATCCTTTGCCATGCCATGCCGGCAGTCAGCGCCGGCCCTTATTCTTTATTTATTAGTAAGTTTAACACATATTTACCCTATCTCTACTATATTTGTTTTGGTTGCGCACAGACAACTAATTGCAACTCTCAGTCCGGGACGGAAACTGTACAATGTTATTAGACAGTGGCCCGATTGGCTGAGAGATGCCAGTGGTGTTAAGAATAAGAACTAAAGAATTAACATCGAGCTTTATTATGCTGGGTTTATAGATGAGACTTGGTACTTTATACGAAACTTAATATGGACTTAGTATGTAAATGTAAGTAACAGGCGGTACCAAAAAACCAGCTCCCCAACAGTGTCCTGCAGATAATGTTGGGAACCTAGCTGAGGTACCTTGCCTTTTTGTTGCCATCTGTACTCTTTTTATACGTTGTATTGTGTTTGGTGACAAATAAATATCTTTATCATAACTAAAGATTTTTGATTGTGAAAACAGAAGCCATAATAAGAGACTTGTAAAAGAAACTTACGCCACATAAACAAAAAAATACCAAATTTATTGTTATTTGAATTAAGATTGATAAACTCACTCTTTTTCTTTAATGAATCGAATATAGTCATTCAATGACATACATATACTCACGCAATTACTTCCCATTGTGATAAACAGAGACTATCATCGCCTCTTTGTGCGGCAAATTTCTCGAGTTTCATTCACATTTTTACATATTTTTTTTCACTAACGTGTTTTGTACGTGTTAAAAATGTGATGCCAGTCCGTATGACATTCATATGACCTGTATATGTGTATGTATGTGTGTGTGTGTGTTTGTTACTTGTGTGTGCGCTCCGAAGTTGTCGTGCGCCAGCTCGTCGTCTATGGGCGGCGGCGGCAGCGGCGGCGACACCGACCCGCTATATACGTGTATATGTGTGTGTGTGCGTGTTTGTTACCTGTGTGTGCGCTCCGAAGTTGTCGTGCGCCAGCTCGTCGTCCATGGGCGGCGGCGGCGACACCGACCCGCTATATATGTGTATGTATGTGTGCGTGCGTGTCTGTTACCTGTGTGTGCGCTCCGAAGTTGTCGTGCGCCAGCTCGTCGTCCATGGGCGGCGGCGGCAGCGGCGGCGACACCGACCCGCGATATACGTGTATGTGTGTGTGTGTGCGTGTTTGTTACCTGTGTGTGCGCTCCGAAGTTGTCGTGCGCCAGCTCGTCGTCCATGGGCGGCGGCGGCAGCGGTGGCGACACCGACCCACCGCGTAACGACGCGCCGCCGGAACTTGACGACACGCGCTATATACGGAGACAAACATTCATATTGTAAGTCGCAGAACATACAAACATACATATACTTACGGCAATAAATCTCAAGAAGGGGTAGCCAGAGCTTCAGAGCCAGAAACTCCTCAGCCACATTTGGAAGTTTGTAGGGGACAAGATGGTAGAAATAAAGTATCGTTAGTGATGGGTCTCCATCCGCATCGCCCAAAAACTACTTAAAAAAGCCCTCTACCCTAAGTTGCAGAAATATTGCTTTATTTGGAAACTTATAAATATCCTAGGGAACTTACAAGTTGAGGGATATTTTTCAAACAGTTTTCAGTTAAAATCTTCTTTGATAGTTTTTTGGAAGTTTGCAAGATTACCTCAGGGAACTTGTAAGCGTAGATAGATTTTGACAAGATACTGAACTTAGAGTATATTTTAGGGAACTTATTGGCTTTCTATCCGTTGCCAGTTGTAAATCGAACTAAGAATGTATGCTAATTGATCAAGATGTGGCGTAGGCTAACAGGTTATAATTTAGAAAACTTGAATAATATTTGGTCCTGGCTTATTCCGTTTATCCTCCCTAAAACAGCCTCAATAAGTCGGATATTCGGAAACGCATGTCCTTCTAGCCACCCTGAACGGGGTGGATATCCGGAATGCATATAATATGGTTCTTCCGATTTTCTACCCTGCCTACGTACAGTCATTTACAGAAAAAAGACTAAGTTTGTAAGATATTTTTATTCAAACTGTAAGTAAGAAAGTAGGTATGTTTATCTTAAGTATTTTAATGTTCACGATGTTCCTTGGACCCAGTTTGTGTTGTGTATGTTTCTGTAAATTACTGTACTTGGGGTAAAAAATCGGAAGAACCATATTATATGCATTCCGGAAATCCACCCCGTTCAGGGTGGATAGAAGGACATGCGTTTCTGAATATCCGACTTAGGGAGGATGTTTTAGGGTGGATAAACGGAATAAGCCTTGGTCCTAAAAGTTTGCTGAGATGTCCATAGTTTTATGTGATAAACAGAGATCGGAATCGGGTATGCGAAAAACCTAAAGTTTGCAGCGGGACATAATATGGTTGGAGCTGTTATTAATATGTTCGTTTTCTGTGCTACAATCTATAGCATTTTGTTTTTACTTAAGATACTGATCAAAAAAGACATTAAAACCGCATTAGGATTTTACAGATATACAGGGTGTCCCAAGAAATAGTGTCAAGCGGAAGTCCAAGGACAGAATACCCCTAGGGGTACCCGAATTACCCCCATGTATGTTCTGCGACTTTTTGTAGTTTTCGAGATAATGTTTTTTTTTCATACCTTTTTGTTAAACCTTGGCTTATTTGACATTATTGGTCACAGAGACATCAATTGTTGAGATACAAGCTTGATTTTCTGAAATAGGTGAACAGTAGCACTTGCAAAAACAAAAGCAATTGTGAGCCGATATGCTACTATTAAGCCATTAAAAAAATGTTGAATCCTAAGTTTGTTAAAATGTTTAAATTAAAGCTCTCTTTTGAAACGATTTAAAATAAAAACTTTTCCCAAAAATGTCTCCAAAATTATTTTTAAAAACTTGCCAATTTCGTCAGTTATTTGCCATGTAAATATGATTGAGATATCTCCACGACTTCATACTTGAAAAAATGTTTGAAACACAGTAAGTCGAAAAAACTTAATTAAAACATTGGACCGAATAAAACTAAAAAAAAGTTATTATTGATTGTTTATTATTAAAACACAAAAAGTTTTCGAAATGTCGCCGCTGCTTAAGCTTGCTTTCACAAGCTTTATAGTTCGGTGTTTCCAAGGTAAGAAACATGTAAAAAAAACTACACTAAACCGGTGAAATCCAAAACTAGTTTAACTTAATTGGTTTTAACAGTTTCATATTATGTCCCGCTAAACTTTAGTCATTTTCACAAACTCTGGTCCCGATCTTTGGTAATAAGTGAAAAAAATGTGTAGGTAATTGAACAAACTTAGTAGAAAATAGTTTTTTTTTATAATTTACATCTGGATGAACATGAATGAAAAATATTTTTTACTGCGGCATAAATACAATAGGGAACCTGTAATATCTTTAGTTTTGATTTCATTTTAAATAATTCCATGTAAAATTGATCATAAACATATAAAAAATTATAACAATTAATTTATCGTAAAAAATGCGGTTTAAAACGGATCATTTAAATTTTCGCGCCAAAACGGACCTACAGGTCCGATGACGTCACTCCTGTCTGTCTGTTACTGGTCGTGCTTGGTTTCGTTGGTTCTAATACTTAACATAAATCGAAATTGAATATCCATCAAAAACAGGTGATCACAATAATACCTATAAAGTTCCGATAAAAACTCGTGTTGACTCGTGTTTTGTGCCAATGTGTCCATCTAGTTCAACAAAGTTTCCAAATAAATTGTTTTTGACTGGACCTTCTGACCCAAAACTGAGAAGGAAGTGGTTTCAAGCTGCAAAGAGAAATGACTATTATTCTCCAAAGACGTTGCTCGTTGTTATTCGTTGCTATGAAGACCACTTTGACGAAAGTTGGCGAATACTTACTTGTTATTGTTGCTTGTACTGTACCTAAGTATTTACCATGGACGTTCAATGTCTTATACGTCCATAGTATTTACAAAACTTCTTAATAACATACATATTTTTAATTTCACAGTTGGAGAACGACGTCAAAAATTGGATGAAGTTTAAAATGCTTGAGTAACTCGACTTTTTACTGTACATAACCGAATACGTTATCGCCGTAAGATTCTCTCGGTTAGCTAAAATATAACTACTATGTTTAGAAATCGCTGAATTAAAAGCAAACAAAGTTTAAAAACTATGATTCATACATACCGTAGTAATTTAGTCCCTTTCATTTCTACACTTGAAAACTCTGGACTCACGACAAAAAAAGTTACTACCATGTCGTCACTAACTTTTGGTAAATTCCTGGAGTTTGCTTTGGAAAAACCAACTTCCATTTTTATTAAAAAAGTTAATAATATTCTCTGTCATAATAATCAATTTCCTATGCAAAGTTAACCTCAAAAAAGTTAACATAGCAGGAGTGACGTCACTGAACGCTGATTGGTGTTTTGAAATGCATTTCGTTTTACGTAATTTGAATTCGTAATTATTGTTAAAAGTCAACATAATTGAAAACAAAAACATTAAAATAGTCCATTTTTTTTAGCATTATAGTCATAAAATTTTCATAAATATCATATTTGCATCTTGTCTATTACATAACATAACATAAACGTTCACGCCGAATATCCCCGAAGGGGTTGGCAGAGGTACTAATACTTCTGAACATCACGTGACTTTGTCACCTGGTGTTCAGAGTACCCACGTTTTGCATGGACAGTGTACTCACGTGATAGGGAGCAGGCCTATTGCCGTTTTTGTACGAAAACACTGTCACATGACTAAGTACAACTCAGCCATGTGGGTTTCCTCACGATGTTTTCCCTCACCGTTAGCAACCATGATAAATTAACCACACATATGTCTTTAGAAAAGACAAATTGGTATAGGCCCGACCCAGGATTTGAACACTAGTCGTTTGCACGATAACCGAGTGTTCTACCCACTGGGCTATCACGGTTGCTATTATACAACCCTATTCCCGGAAAAAAATATAAAAAGAGGTAAAAAACAGAGATCTGTCATATTAACATCCAGCATCACCCACCACCCATTACACTTTTATAAAATACCACCATCATCGTTACAAATACTAACAAATGCAAGGTTAAAAATAACATAGTACCTGTCCATACTGTTGCGAATGTTGGCTGTGCTCACCATCTGATCCAATTAGCGGAGATGGCGGGGCTGAAATAAAAAATATACTGTTTTAAAACTGTAGGAAATATAAAGATATACTGGCCAGTACATACTACTGTGTACTAACTTATAATTTGTACTTAGACCTAGCATGAGAAATTCTTTGATACCGCGATGTAGGATAAGAGAGGGACGTTACTAGTGTGCGAGTGAGTCTGCCATAATTCGTTTGATGCGTGGTTTACAGATCGCTACAAAACCTTCACTAAGTAAACTACAGACCAGTAACGAGGGAGTGTGAGCGGATACCATATATATTGAATATTTTATCAGTAAATATTATTGTGATTCTGATTGTTTGACATTTAATTTAATACGTATTAATAAAACATATTAAATCAAAGAAACAATTTTTTAAGACAAAATAAAAAGTAAAAGTTTGCATATTAAGCGAAGTGCTATAAAAATATTATACTTACGTGGCATGCTGGAATGCAAATCCTGTTGGGTTCCGTAGGTCTGATGTTGGTTGGGATGAACCATTCCGATCTAGATATGACAAAAAACAATATTACTAAAACATAGTAAAAGCTATGAAATATTATTTTAGATTACGACTAGACATTAATTGTAGGTACATTCATGAGAAAACAAAATGGTAATCAAATAGCAGGTATAACATTTATATATGGCGTAGGATGATTTGATGTTTAGGTTTTTTGCAAAAATTCTAGGAATTTTGCATAAATCCGGATAATTGGACAACGGTTATAATATTTTCTAATCTTACTAGATTTTTTGCAAAAAAATCTAGTTGGTTAAGTATGACTCCGAAACGAAATGTCAGTTTTTATGAATACTGTACACTGATTGGTCGATTGCAGTACCCCATAAACACGTCATCTCTGATTGGTTGTTAATTAAGACGTACTTACTTCATTGTTCCTACCTACATTTAATTTGATTGTTATTTTAATTTTAGTTACAAAAAGTTCCTAAGTATAAAATAGTATTGTCATTTCTTTTTATAACATACATACATACATATACTCACGGCTATATTTCCCTAGAAGGGGTAACCAGAGCTAAGGAATTATAAATTCCTCAGCCACTTTTGGAAGTTGAGTGGGGAAAAGATGGTATGAATAAAGGTTTTTGGTGATGGGTCTCCAACCGCATCGCCCAAAAATCCAATAAAAAGCCCCAATACCCTTAGTCGCCTCTTACGACACCCGTGGGTAGAAAGGGGTAGCGACATTCTAAGCCGGCACTACACGGCAAATTACACGGTTCTTTTTATAACTCTAGCTATAATACCTCAATACTACAATTTAATTTGTACTTACTTTATTGTTCCTACCTATATTGAATACGTCCGTGACCGAGTGGATAGGTGACTAGCTTTTCGGTCTGGAGGTTGCGGGTTTGATCCCCGCTGAGAGTGAAACATTTATGTGATGAGGATATGTGTATTATATTATATTAAATATATCGCTGAGTTAGTATCCCATACTACAAGTGCTACTTAGTTTGGGGTAACTTGATCTGTGTATAATATGTCCGAACGTGATTGTAATTTTACTCCAACAAAAGAGTAAAAAAAATATTTAAGTCCTAGTATCAAATAAGTATTGTCATTTCTTCATAACTCGAACCAATCAGAATAAGTGTAGGCGAGCAATCAGAAATCAGCCAATCAGCATTAAAAAAGTACAATCTTACTAAACCAACTAGTTTTTTTGCAAAAAAAACCTAGTAAGATTAGAAAATATTATAACCGTTGTCTAATTATCCGGATTTTTGCAAAATCCCTAGGTTTTTTTTGCAAAAAACCTAAACATCAAATCATCCTACGACATATACAATAAAAGTGACCTGAATTGAGTAACAAGCTGGAAAGTTAAAAAGAGTTTACAAAAAATATTTTCTTTAATTATTATTTTTGCATTTAGTTATTACTTAATTACGGATTAAGTTTAATAACAGTACTACATTTTTTAAATACAAATAATTAAAAAGTAAAAACCTACAGCTAAGTGGTGTAAATGATTTCCGCAGTACTTTTTTTTATATATATTATTACTGAGTGTTGCCTGATATGCCAATAAATATATATTTTTTCTTTTCACAAGTGAGTAGTCCTGTAATATTTTTTTATTTGTCTTATGACAAGATTTCTCATCTTATTCCAACCTATCATCTATTTTGGGACACACTCTGTTAAGGATATTTTTTTTTGGAAATTATCTTGAGTTGGAGACCGTACCAGAAATAATCAGTTTCGCATATAAACTAGAAGAATATAAATGCACAATTTTAGATTTTTGTTGCTCAATAACATCTATAGTAGTAAGAGGTTTCTGACGAAAATTGGTTCAAGGGTATAAAATAACAGGGATAGTAGATAGTTGTAGTGGTGATCGGGTAGTGCGACGATATAGTCCGTCCGCTTAGATAGTGTCGATCGTTTATTGCGCCGCAGAACACCACAGGATGCCGCCGCATAAAGAAAGGATAAATTAGGTAAGTCGATATTTTGGTATAGGTGGTAATGATTGAAGAATTTTATGTATCATAATCATATTTTGCCTATTGCAACTAGTTTGTATTATTTTTGTATCCAAAAGTGCAGGCGGGGTACCGACATTATCTAAGTGAATGGACGATAGATCTAACTAACATACCTGCGGCTGCGACACGGGCAGCGCGGAGTAGGACGGCGCGCGCCGCGGGTAGTTGGGCGCGTAGTGCGACGATACATCTAACTAACATACCTGCGGCTGCGACACGGGCAGCGCGGAGTAGGACGGCGCGCGCCGCGGGTAGTTGGGCGCGTAGTGCGACGATACATCTAACTAACATACCTGCGGCTGCGACACGGGCAGCGCGGAGTAGGACGGCGCGCGCCGCGGGTAGTTGGGCGCGTAGTGCGACGATACATCTAACTAACATACCTGCGGCTGCGACACGGGCAGCGCGGAGTAAGACGGCGCGCGCCGCGGGTAGTTGGGCGCGTAGTGCGACGATACATCTAACTAACATACCTGCGGCTGCGACACGGGCAGCGCGGAGTAGGACGGCGCGCGCCGCGGGTAGTTGGGCGCGTAGTGCGACGATACATCTAACTAACATACCTGCGGCTGCGACACGGGCAGCGCGGAGTAGGACGGCGCGCGCCGCGGGTAGTTGGGCGCGTAGTGCGACGATACATCTAACTAACATACCTGCGGCTGCGACACGGGCAGCGCGGAGTAGGACGGCGCGCGCCGCGGGTAGTTGGGCGCGTAGTGCGACGATACATCTAACTAACATACCTGCGGCTGCGACACGGGCAGCGCGGAGTAGGACGGCGCGCGCCGCGGGTAGTTGGGCGCGTAGTGCGACGATACATCTAACTAACATACCTGCGGCTGCGACACGGGCAGCGCGGAGTAGGACGGCGCGCGCCGCGGGTAGTTGGGCGCGTAGTGCGACGATACATCTAACTAACATACCTGCGGCTGCGACACGGGCAGCGCGGAGTAGGACGGCGCGCGCCGCGGGTAGTTGGGCGCGTAGTGCGACGATACATCTAACTAACATACCTGCGGCTGCGACACGGGCAGCGCGGAGTAGGACGGCGCGCGCCGCGGGTAGTTGGGCGCGTAGTGCGACGATACATCTAACTAACATACCTGCGGCTGCGACACGGGCAGCGCGGAGTAGGACGGCGCGCGCCGCGGGTAGTTGGGCGCGTAGTGCGACGATACATCTAACTAACATACCTGCGGCTGCGACACGGGCAGCGCGGAGTAGGACGGCGCGCGCCGCGGGTAGTTGGGCGCGTAGTGCGACGGCACCTGCGGGGGCGGCACCGCGGGGGGCGTGCGGTACTCGCGGGATGACTTGCCTGGGAAAAGACATTAAATGTTAGAATAGAATACTATTGCATGCATATCAAAGTTAAAACAAAGAACAGACATTAGTAATTAGAATTTAATTAAATATAATTAGAATTGGCGGCTTATCATAATGCCCAACTCTTCACGCCGGGAACAATAATTAGCATACATATCTCCTCTACCCATAATAACATTTATTTCTATCTCTCTCGCATGCAACAAACATTCGGATTTAAACATTTTGAAATGTTAGAACTATATTAACATTGGCGCTTTCTAGTCGATGAAACCAACGACCTCTATGGAGGTATCGTTGGATTGGTCGACTATCATGTATTCTCATATATCAGAAATGTCAAAATGCGAATATTCGTTTAATGTGAGCGTGACAGAAATAAATTTTAATAGGGGTTAGAAGATATAAGTATGCCTATTATCGTTCTCGATGTGAAGAGTTGACCTTCTGAGGAACACCTCATCAGAGGGTGGTAAAAGGAACACCTTTTCACCAAACAGTAGTAACAAGTGGGTTAAGTTAGGTAGGCACTATGGGTCTACCGTGATAACGTCTTATAAATTGATCAACAGCACGCTAGCACGCACGAAAGTGGTATGTTCCTCGAGCAATGGCGACAGAAGGAGAGGCAAACCCATAGTTCAAATAATTAAAAAAAAATAGTTGGTGCGACGTCGTTCGTAAAAGATTCGAAATTGCTATAATTTAGATCTATCACAATCTATCTCAAGTTATCACGTGAAATGAACATGTGTAAATCGACTTGGCACACAATAATTTCTTAAACAGTATTCCAATATATTTAACATTAACTTTAATAGATTAGGCGATATTGATAAACATCAGCTAAACAAAAAAACTACTTCCAACATTATAAATTTTAAATCAAACAGAGAGTATTTGATTTACATCCTACGATTAGACCATTATTGTTCCACCAATGAATGTTTCAAATGTTTCATTTCCATTGTATACAAAAGATACCCACCAAGCGTTCCTCGTCCAAGAGTCCCCGTATTAGAAGAAGTGCGTGCAGCAGGCGGGGTCGGTGGCTTAGTAGTTGGAGCTGGTAATGGGGCAGCGATGGAACGACGACCGCCTCCGCGAGGAGTGCCCGCCCCACCGGCCCACGCGGCTCCGTGGCCTATGTCGTCCAGAGCTGGAAATATTTGCTTTTTATGCGCAGGTGTAACTAAGAGCGTGTAACTCCGAAAGAAATAGTTTCATGCAACTAGTTTTAATAATAATAGAAATTATATCTGAACTAAGTACCTACTTTTTGATTAAGGAATGAACTTTCACCGATTTGAATTAAATATGCCAATGCATTGTTTAGGGTTGAAACTATAAAATAGAGAAAACTCTACTTATAAAAAGTGCATGCAAAAGTTTTATTTTAAACACCAAACAGTATGGCAAAAGCACTAAAATTCAAACTTCAAATGATCATCTCAAAATCCATTTATTGTAGAGCGAGACCTGGGTTTGAACCCATGCCATACATGAAGGGCTGGTGTTGTACCTACTGAGCTATCATGGTTGTTTAAAAATAATAAAAATGAAAAGGATTTGTCGCCGTGTAGTGTCTGCTTAGAATAACACTACCCCATTTCTACCTGTGGGTGATTGTAAGAGGCGACTAAGGGTCTAGGGGCTTTTTAGGTGATTTTTGGGCGATGTGGTTGGAGACCCGTCACCAAAATCACTTATTATTACCATGTTTTCCCCAATCAACTTCCAAAAGTGGCTGAGGAATTTCTCATTCCAAAGCTCTGGCTACCCCGTTAAGGGATTTATACCCGTGAGTATATGTATGTATGATTTGTAGCCATATTGGAAGAGAAACCCTTAAAAATTCATCATGTGAGTAAGTCACAGTAATTTATTTAAGTAACAATTCAGTCTATGCAGCTTAAACTGGAAATCGCATTAAGAATTTTAAACCGAATAAAAAATAAAGAACCTAAATAAACAATGTAAACAAAACATTTTCATTGGTGTGGTATGTCAAACAAAAATTCCCATTTATACAATTTGTGCCCCAGCCCCACTAAAAAAATATGATATTGTAAATATTGTTAAAATACTAAAACCAAAATAAGTTCAAGTGAGAAAAATCAAAGGATTTATACAATAGCACATTTACAATCATAACTAATTTTGTAGGTTTTACAAATACAATGAAAAACCATATTATTATTTTATTAATATTTCACAATATCCACCTCTGTTAACAACAGAGTTACAGAAATAGGTATTTTAAAGATATTAAGGATTGTTTTTTTATTTGCATTAATGTATCATAAATATTGATAGGTTTATTTAGCTAAAGCACTAAACAGAAAATTATAAATTTAAGACCAACAATTCTAATGCCGAAGATATAAGTTTTAATCCTGATCCAACCAGACTTGTAATAATAAGGGCAAAAATTGTGAGAAAACCTACATGACTGAGTCATACTTAGTCATGCGACAGTGAATAAGTGGCAATAGGCCTACCACCTTTCACATGAATGCAATGTCCAACAGTTAGTTGCCAAAACAACAGGTGACAAAATGACATGTGATTTTGCAAATTATTAGTACCTTTGACACTTTCTTAGTAGTGAATGATCCATGGACATTGATTTTAAATAATGTTATTTTCAGAGAGTAATAAGTTTTTGTTACAAGTTTATTACAAGCAGTCTCTAGCCACAGTGATAGGCATTGTTGGTGTAAATAATAATAATAAATATCTTCTATTTATTGAGGTTTTTAAATTTTAAGATTTGTCAAACTATCTGTCTATAGCTATGGTTATTGTTATTACTTACCAGTATAATCAATACTCTTTCTCACATACTTAATTGGCTTCTCTGGGTTAGCAGGGGCAATAATTTTATACTGGCGATTTGTAACCTTGTTGGCGGTTAACACACCTATCTCTCTTCTAGCTACTTTTTCTTTGTGTATTGCTACAGTCTGAGCAATGTGGTTCATTTGTCCTTCCATTTCTGCTAACTGCATGGTTTGTAACTCTAATAGTTGCAAAAAGTTATAAGCCAGAGTATTAATCTGATAGGCGACACTAGCAAGAGATTGAGTTGTGTAGTTCTTGGTGCTTTCTAAAGCCAATCTTTTGTTTTCCGATTGGAAGTAATTCGCCTCGCAGTACTCAGCTACACGTTCCAGATTTGTATGACTATCAGTAAGGTGGTTCCGACCTTCAGGTATTTCGGTCTGAAGTAATGCAGCTAATTCCGCCATGGCAATGACCTAAAATGTTATGTTATATTTTTATATTATTTACATACTTAAATCACAAGCACATAAGTTACAAATTCTATTTACTTAAAACTGACCAAATGAGGAAATTCTCGGAACTTCAATACAAAACACTATCAACTAATCTTATTGACACACAGGCACAGGGTGTGTGATACGCCGAGCCAAGTTACACGACCCTTTGATTGCCAAATAGATTACATAAGGTTTTCAAACCCTTTACATAAGTTATGTAAAAATTTGGTTTACTTTCTTTAACTTATTAATTAACAATATTAAAATCCCCCAAATATTTTACAAGAATGTTATCAATTTAATTGTATTTTTAATGAGATGGCAACCTATCAGCTTTTGCCATTGCCAACAACTTTACCAGTGTCGAGTATAAGGAGCACAGATGTTTCCTATACTTTTGTAGTTGTAAAGCCCCAACTTAAAAAAGTGACTAAGGCATAAGAAATGTTGAAATCCTTTTCAACAAAACAAAATGGTTATCCTTCTCGGCTCTTTTTATCTCGTTATCTTTTTCATTTAAGCATGCATTATTTCTGTTTATGAGTTCCTGGTAAGAATGACTAAGTTATTTTTTTAATACCTTGTGCTGAGTGATATTTATTAGCAAGCATTGGTGTTTTTTGGTATGAACGGTACTAAATTGAAATCGGTGGCTACTTTTTATACTTTAAATTGATAAAAGACATCAAACTAAACAACTTTGCCTCTACGACACTTTTCAATTATTAATTATTTTGAAAATTACAATATTTTAGATAAACTTTGCTGTGTAGTGTCGGCTTAGAATAACACTACCCCATTTCTTCCGGTGGATGTGCGTAAGAGGCGACTAACGGTATTGGGGCTTTTAAGGGATTTTTGGGCGATGCGGTTGGAGACCCATCACCAACAACCTTTATTTCACTATCTTTTCCCGACGCAACTTCCAAAAGTGGCTGAGGAACTTCAAGTTCCTTAGCTCTGGCTACCCCTTCTAGGGATTTATAGCCGTGAGTATATGTATGTATATGTATGTTTAGATAAACATTCTAGAGGCAAAGTTGTTTAGTTTGATGTCTTTTATCAGTTTAAAATATAAAAAGGGTATGTTGCAAAAACGAGGTCTAGGCCAATTTTATTTTTTTAGGTCCTATAGCTAGTCTTAGAAGTTGTTTACTTCAGTCTTAGAAGTTGTTTTCATAACCAACGAAAATAACCATAAATAACTTTAAAAAATCAAAACTTTAGTTGATCAAAGTGTCCGCTCAACGGTTATCTTGCAACTAACAGGGCGCGAAAACGTTGTTGAAAACTGTACAAGTGCTTAAATGATTTTGCCTGTATAACTTTTTCGCGCGCGTTTGCATGGTGCGACGAGCAAAAACGAGTAGAAATTTAAAAAATAATTTAATATTAAAATACTGCAAAAACATGTTATATAGTTAATATAATATTTTGCTTGAAGAAAATGGTTACATTTGTAGAATTAAGATAGGTTTATTGGTTTTTGTCTGCACCTTTGTATGAAATATATCATATAAGGTCATTTACAGCTAATTTTCCAAAAAAATATTTCGTATGGACGCAATTAATCAAAAAAAGGGTTTCACCATTATGTAGACCTGTTCAGGTGAAGTACATAAATACATATACTCACGGCTATAAATCCCTAGTAGGGGTAGCCAGAGCCAAGTAATCAGAAATTCCTTTTCGACACAGGCGGGAATCGAAACACTACTACGGAGGTAGGGAATGCAAACACTACTTAAAAGTGTAAAAGAAACAAAGGTTAGAAGAATTTCGCACTGGCAGCCATTGACACGGTAGCTCAATTGGCAGAGCGACGGGGGCGTATAACCGAGGTCGCGGGTTCGATTCCCGCCTGTGTCGAAATTTTTCTTTCCTTTAATATTTTTCTTTCCTTGATTTACTCTTTATTTATTAGTAATAATCCCCACATGTTGTTTTCATGAATAAAAACATTCAAACCGTTATTTCATCTTTTCCACACTCAACTTTCCAAAAGTGTCTGGGGAATTTCTTATACCTACCAACCTACCTCTTCTAGGGATTTATAGCCGTGAGTATATGTATGTTGTTAAGGAATAAACATAGTCATAAACGTAATTTTAAAATGTACCAGTATATATTTGCATGAGCATGTCAGCAGAGGATTCAAGATACCAAAATCCATTTAGGCGAACAGCTTTTTTTAAGTCGCTTGAATTAGCTAGTAGCAAAAAGTATTGATTGGTAAATCTATCAGCAAAATCATCAAAAAAAACAATATTTTCTTATACTTATGAATGCATGTAATTGTAAGGTTGTCTGCTAAATGTTAAAGTCTGCTAACCAACTAACCCGCACTAGGCCGAACCTAACCTCCCGACCGAGTCTCGCTTCAGGGTAGCCCTCATTAGGGACATGGACTGTACTGTACTATGATTCACTATCTATAATTTAACTAATAACATTCATTCTAATACATAAGATACATTCTATACGCATCCGTGATAGCTCATTAGAGAGAACACCCGCATATCATGAGAAAAGGCCAATTTATCTTTCCTAATTCAAACGAGTAATTCATTTATGATGGCTGTTAACGGTGAGATAAACATCGAGTGGAAACCCACATGTATTGAGTTATTGTACCCCCTATCACGTTAGTAAACTGTCGTTACAAAGTCACGTGATGTTCAGAAGTATTAGAACCTTGGCCAACCCCTGCAGGGATACATGGAGTGAAGTGAACGTTTGATTCTTTGAAACGTTCCATCCGCATTATCTCGGTAGGCAGAACGTCCGCCTATTATAAAAACACGCCCATGTGTGTTTTCTAATGTTATACTCGTACGTGTAGTTAATTTATTACGGAGGAGGAAAAATATCACCTGCCCCCTATCACGTGAGTACATCTGTTTAAGCAAAACGTGGGTACCTTCTCTGGACACTAGATGGCGCTGCCATGTGAGTTCAGAAGTATTGCTACGTGAACGTACCAATACTTCTGAACTCACGTGAACGCACGTGAACGTACGTGAACGTTTATGTTATGTTATGTTATAAAAAATATCGTTTGGAAACCCACATCGCAAAGTTGTATAAATAAAACTGCGATATGCCTGCCACCTATCCACCGAGTACACTGAGGAAGCAAAATGTAGGGTACTCTGAACACCTACTGACCATAAGAAGTATTAGTACCTTTGCCATCCCATGTTGGATAAACGGCGAGATTTAGGAATGGGAACTTTGGGAATAGAAAGCAATTGTTCATACAAGCTCTTTCTTTTAAATATTCCAAATTCTCCGTTCAAAAGCAAATACAAACATATAGGAAATAGCGATTTGCTCACTCTTTCTACACTATCATTGTGTCAAAGTGAATTCTTAAAACATGTCACTCGCTTTACATGTCCTATGTATCATCCTTCCAAAATTTTAAATAAATAAATTTATTAAGTAGCTGAGTAGTGTCGGTCTAGAATAGCATTTATCCATGGGTATTCGTAAAAGGCGACTAAGAGTATTGGTTCTTTAAAAGAGACTTTTAGGTATTTTTGGTGATTCGGCTGAAACCCATCACTACCCCATTCCTTTTTGTGGGTGTTCGTAGGCGGTGCATAAGAGCAATAGGGACCATCTTCTCCCTCACACCATCTAAGGTCAGCCTGCCGCCGTACCGATGGATGCGTAGCCAGGGGTGTGCCTGGTCGCTAGTGAGCCTTTCTCTCAGAGCTTTGTGCAGTTCTGCATAGGCTATGCGTACAGTTGAATTCCCTTGCTTTCCGTTGGGCCAAAATGTGTACAAAACAAACTAACACGATGTAATTCGCCATGTTGTCCCGCGGGTTAAAAAGTTCAAACCAGCTGAGACCCGATTTAGTTCGATGAATGTGTGATGAGGGCTTAGAAAATGTGGAGATTATGGTAGAAAGAAAACTGGATATTCTGAGTGTGAATGAGAGCAGGTAAAACAAAAAGAACTTGACACAGAACAAGACAGTGACAAAACTTGGCAATATGTGGGATTTCTGATACCTAAAATCAGTAGAAATTATATTCGAATGATGTGTGAGTCAAAGAGGCAATTGAAAAAAAGAAAAAGGCTTGTTTGGATTTACTAGCGATCAGAAATAGTAAAATATCGAATGTGTGCTTAACTGTTGATGTAGTGCAGAAAAGTTTAGATAAATATAAGAAAGTTAAGTTAAGTAAAAATCAGCCTTCTCAGCATTTTTGGTAGATTGTATGCAAAGGTATAAAAATAATGATGAATGTAACTGACCATAAAAATATGCATATGTATACAGGATTAAATAGGGAATGGGATGTATGGATAATTAAAGGTTCTTAGCTAAGAAAGCAAAGGTGTTTAGTTCCTTTATATATTTAGAGAAGGTGTTTGATAGGCTCGCAGTTGAGGGAGGGAAGGAAGGAGTTGTCTTAATTCGGTTTGGGGTGTCAATGGTGAATTCCTCATTAAATACCCCTATATATGCTGACTACCAAATGTTTTTTCTATTTATTTTATAGCAGACGGGATTATTTAACTATATTTGAATTATTAGCTGTGTAGTGTCGGCTTAGAATAGCACTACCCCATTTTTTCCGGTGGGTGTACGTAAGAGGGGACTAATGGTATTGGGGCTTTTAAGGTGCCGTTAGTCCAGCGAACAGGGTTTTTGAAACTTTATTTTGCGTATGTTTATAATAATATGGTTTTGAAAAAAATACATCGAAATCTTGAGGCTTTTCTGCAGTGAAATTGGCGATTCGAAACATGATTAATAAATTTTCGCCCGATAGAAAAAAATCGCCAACATACCTCTAATTACACTCTTTAAAATGGTTTTACATTTTCTTTATTTTACCTACTTTCATATAACTTACATCATAATTTGAACATTTGTATTTCTAATAATAATTGGCGATTATTTTTCTTTTTTAATCAATTCAATAAAACAAATATTTTAAAAACATCGATGATCACGGTCCTATTCGTGCCCGAGCGCCGCCCGCCGCTCGATCAGAGCTCGGCGAGCTGCCTTAGGGGTTGGACCTGTGTCGCGCGCGCCTTGATTTACAGATCTAACAATACACGCGCGTGCGGCGCCGTTAGTGTGCGAGTGACCTATCTGTATACGATGCGCGTCAATGTAGGCGTGAGAGTGACCGTGCGTACGGTTAGCATTGGCAAATATAAAAGAATTCATTCAATTCATAGATTGCACTAATTTTTATATTTTATTGTTTAATTTATTAGGAATGGGAAAAAGAACAAAACCGTTAAAGTAACTTCTAATTTTAATTAATAATATTAAATACCTAGTTACAGGTGTAAACTGACAATTACATACATATACTCACGGCTATAAATCCCTTAACGGGATAGCCAGAGCTTTGGAATGAGAAATTCCTCAGCCACTTTTGGAAGTTGATTTGGGAAAAGATTGTAATAATAAATGATTTCGTTGACGGTTCTCCAATCACATCGCCCAAAAATAAATCACTTAAAAATCCCCTAATCCCTAAGTCGCCTCTTACGATATCGGGTAGAAATGGGGTAGTGTTATTCTAAGCCGACACGGCAAAAATTATGAAATTAACACTGTAATAATTTTGTATAAACTGACAGGGGTAGGCAAATCTATCCTATCATTACATTTTATATTGTAAACGGCTATGGTAGAAACAATTTTTGAATTTTATAACCTTGGGTAAGCGATACAGTTTTCGTCACCTTGACTGTTGTAGCCACTCGCAAATATTTTAGAAAAAATATGTAAATAGTCATAAACAAATGTCCGAACCCATACCATAGAAAATATTTGTGAATGGCTAAAACTGTCGAGTTGACAAAAACTGTATTGCTTACCCTACTGTATGTTTTTAAAACGCGCGCACTGCTTCGCGTCGGGGAGACGGGCGCCCGATCGGCGCGCAAGCGCTTCCCCGCGCCCGCGGGGGCAGCACCCCCTGAGATGATATTTTTCGCTGAACCAACGGCGCCTTAAGGGATTTTGGGGCGATGCGGTTCGAGACCCACCACCAACAAACTTTTGTTTTACCATCTTTTCCCCACTCAACTTTCCAAAGGTGGCTGAGGAATTTCTCATTCCTTAGCTCTGGCTACCTCATCTAGGGATTTATAGCCGTGATGTATGTATGTTGAATTATTAGTACTGAGGATGTTGGATAGGTGTGTGTGGGAGCACAAAAAAAACTTTGTTGTGTATATCTGTTTTTCTTTTTTATTTCTACTAAAAGGGCATATCTATGATGTTTATACAGAATTATTTTAAGAATATCTTACTATTTACAACATGAGATTTAGCAATTAATCTACATAAAATATCTATGATTTTGTCACACCATTTAATGATACATTTCTAATAAAGGATAAATAAAGGAAAGAAAAGATTCGACACCAGCGGGGATCGAACCTACGACCTTCGGGTATACGCCCCCGTCGCTCTGCCAATTGAGCTATAGTGTCAATGGCTTCTGGTGCGAAATTGTTCTTTCTTTTACACTATTTTAAGCAGTTTTAGCGTTCCCTATCTCCGATTTTTTACTAATTTATGCTGGTGTCGAAATTTTTCTAATTCACTGATACACCAATAAATATTCTACATTAAATTTAGTACATAAGTAGTTAATGTTAACTATAAACCAATGAATACAACTGTGTAATTGAGATAATTTTGTGATATATTTATATTTAGCATAGCATATTAACAGGTTGATTAACAAATGACATAGACACACGAACATCTATTAGAAAATCAGAACAATGCATTGGTTATTATTGCAATTATGCAGTAAGCAGTATATCCCAATTAACTTCATTGCTATAAACTTCTTGGTATAACCATTGTTCATAGTTTTCTTTGAAGTCTTGATCTAGCTCCACATCAGCTTCAAGAATGTTATTAATGTCAGTCTCAAGGGGGACCAAGTCAATATCTAGCTCTCCACAAGATCCATATCTTCTTGCATTGAATCTGTCCACATTGAATCGTAGACTGCATTCTTCATCTTGGAAATCCCAAGGCCTTGCTTCAACATCATTGCCAAATGCCCAATCATCATTGAGTCTATGTCTGACTTTAGAATAAATCGCACTGATGGTTTTCATGTTGGTTTTACGCCATTGTCTTCCTAAATACTTTGTCTGCATTTTCAACAACTTCAATACATAAAACTGCATTAAAGCATGCCTCACTTTAAGGGTTCTTTTCAGAATAGGAGCACTTTTGAAAACAACCAACATCATCACACGAGCATTCTTCCATTTTGTCAGTTTATTCAAAATTCTGAGTAAGTTTATACATGAAAATACATTTCTCCAAGAATATGGTACTGAAGAATCTCCTATGTCAAGACATTCCTTAGTCAATTCTGGCTGCTCCCCAATCACACATGCAGGAAAATCAAATATTGGGATGCTGTTTTTGCCTCCCACATAAGATAATATATTATGATTGAAAAACTTTAGTATAAGTGGCATACAGTTGGCATGAACTAAATGTTGTGACATAAACTCAAACTGATAAATATGATTCAATTTAAAATGTTTTAACAAAAGCAAAAGTGTAGCAGTAACTGCCTTGACAATAATTTCTTTGTGTCTGTTTACATCAATTCTTAATTTGAGAGATTGAAGAACAGTCATTGGCATTTCTTCTGGGAGTAAATCTGCCATTATATTGATAGAATATGTTTTTGCTGTTGATGTTGGTGCTGCTGCCAATAATATCTTAAGCAAAGCTATCATATGCTGAGGCAAATTTGGAACCATAGCTCTGTACATAACTTCTGCTTCGGTTTCTTCAACATCAGATTCACCCTTTGTCAAGGGACTGCGAGCTATTTCATGTTCTCTTTCAATTTGGATCTCAGACAAACTAGTATACATATGTTTTTTCAGTATCTCAAGTCCTTCATGTATTGGTTGAGGAAGCCCAGCAATAGTCAATCTATCTCCAGGCAAAGAATATCCTACAAACTTGATTCTCACATTTTCTAAGAACATGTCAATATCCTTTTGTCTCACTTTTGATTGCCATGGAAGACATCTTGGTAAGGGTGGGGGAGGTGGAGGACTGTCAAATTGTTTTAAATAACTGTTAAAATCAGTAAGATTCAAATTGGCATCAGTGTTTTGTGAATCCTCACTTTCAGGAGGTATAGACTGGAATTCCATTGAGTAATCCTCTGATCCATTGCCAGTGTCGTCCTTTTCCATGTATAATTGTTCATCTGATTCATCCAATGAAGTTTGTTTCATTAGTGGTTGTTTCCTTTCTCTCATCGCTTCTCGAAATTGCCGTTGTTTAGGATTCTGATTCTCAAGCATGTCGGCTGCATTTGGGGGAGGGGAACTAGCTCTCATACCCTTGATTATTTCAAGAGTATCTTCAGTCAATGGTGGTAATCCATATTTCTCTCTCAATTTTGCTTTTCTTTCTTTTAACTCTTTAGAGCCACCCAAATACACTAATAGAACTTTCCACAACAATAGTAAAACTTTCTTCATGGGAAAGTGTGGGATAGTTCCAGTACATAAATGTGTTACCATACCTAGCAGTTTCACTGGTAACAGCTCATCACCAAAAGGGGAACCAAGTTCTTCCTTAAATGTACTCACTAAGTGAGCATATTCAGAATCAGGATTTTCTTTTTCTGTTCTCATATATTCAGTTATTAAATATAAAACAGACATAATTATTCTCAAATTTGTTGAATCAGCAAGAGATTCTGCCAGTTTCCTTGATGCTACAGCTGAACTGCTTCTCACAATTTCTAGATTGAGCAGTTCCACAAATGCGGCAAACACACCCATCTCATAAAGCAGCATTATATTAATACGAGCACAAACTTGTTGTTCAGCATCTGACTGCATCTCAGCCCAGCATCCTTGAGCTAAATACAGGATGCATCTGGTAGCTCTTACACGGGTATCACTCACAGCCAGATCCAAATGCTCTAACAACTTCATAATAACTGCTTTCTGTTGATGGTTGTTCAGCCGCTGCCAACTCGGCGGATAGTCAAATTCTTCCATCACATCTTCAAATGCTTTGACGTTTAGCTGAAACTCCGGGTGTTCTGTGTAGCTGTACAGTTCTGCTATTTCATTTGTTTGAGTATCACAGTCATCGTAAATAAAGTCTAATTCTGGACTTTCCATATCATTGGGGCAGTCTTCATCCATTGGGCGGCGAATATCGGAATATCTGATATTTCCACGGCGCCCGTTGCCGTTTGTTTCCATCACTGGGTATGAGCATCCAGTAAAAGAAATCTTTTGAATGCTTGCAGTTCACAGCAAGATTAGGAAATACTCTATAATTTTATATCCTTAATACTTTCAAGTATCGGTTCTGATACAAATCACAATTGTTATCTTTTTAAACGTGTGTTGTTGTTTAAATGATTATTTCTCTCATATTCTTTTTATTTATTCTTTGAAAGAGAATTCTTATTTTATTTCACTTTTCTTTTGTGCTTATAAAAAAAACATACATATGGTTGAGTTAGGGGTGGGGTGACCAATATGTACATCGATAAATCGATGTAAATTTTTTATGGTCAAACTTTAGTACAGAACAGACCATATACAGGTGAAAACGGCGAGCGAACTCACTCGATTATTTTGAAACTCTTGAATATCATCCATGAGCTCTATCTAACTATAGTTATGGAATCAACAAGATCTACCTGAAAATTCAATATTTCCAGTTTCCGCACATATATTTGAATCTTTTGATGTTGTTGTTTTCTTGCTACTTGAGGTAATATGGTAAAACTTTATAAAAAATATATATTCTACTCATATAATTTATTCTTTGATCAATTATTTATTATGCCTTTTTCCATTTCAACACTACAAAATATAACATACATACATACATACATATACTCACGGCTGTAAATCCCTAGAAGGGGTAGCCAGAGCTAAGGAATAAGAAATTCCTCAGCCACTTTTGGAAATGATAGTGGGGAAAAGATGGTAAAAATAAAGGTTGTTGGTGATGGGTCTCCAACCGCATCGCCCAAAAATCCCTTAAAAGCCCCAATACCGTTAGTCGCCTCTTACGTACACCCACCGGAAGAAATGGGGTAGTGCTATTCTAAGCCGACACTACACAGCATAATACAAAATATAAACATCTTATGAAATCCTTTCCGCATGACAGAACTTCTTGTACTCCTATTTTCTTGATCTAGACACAAGACCCAACCAAAAACATAAGATTTAAACTTTTTCCATAATCCTACAACAGAATCATGGTTTAGTCACAGAAAAGACTGCCAGTTCGAGTTGGTTTATTAAGGGTGTCTGAAAATAGTTTCAACCTTACTCTATGGTTTTAAGTCTATCTATGTAATTTGATAAAGATGAACTAAAATAACTTCTGTTCGATTATCAGTTAGTTTACTGTGGTATATATACGGAGCTGACCGCACGGTTTAGTTGAAATTACATGCACTATAACACTGTTAGTTGCCAACTGTTTTAATTATAATGAAAAACCATACAATTTTTTATTCACAGTAACTAGGTGAACGTTTTACGTTATAATATTTTTACTAAATTGTGTTTCTTTAATATTCCAATTAAAATAACTATGAAACTCTTAAAAAAAATATTAACATTTTGTTTCCCTAGCTTTTTGATTTGGCAGTTTCTTATATAATTATATCAGTAACGTATTGTTTGGTTAACCTATTTATTCGGGTAGTAAGACTATGACAACAAAGCTTTCTATATGTATTAGAAATTAAAACATTAACCCTAGAAAGATAATCTGCGCCTCTGAGGCGCACGCTAAACCTAAATATCGTCGTCTCTTTTCAACGGTCGCGCGCCCGAACCCATTCTTTCTTGTAATCTCATACACCACCGAGTTGGACAGAGGAACGGAAGTGCGGAGTCAGTAAGTACTTTAGTTTCGCTGTTTTTAGAGGCCGATGCGCTCGCGAAGCGCAAGATTATCTTTTGTGTAACTTTTAACACTTTATGTGATGTACGATTTATTGTTTATTTTGTAACTTTATGTTGTTTTTACTTATATTTTTATAATAATAATAAGTCAGTCAAGAACGAGAAGCCCTTGAACCGTAGGCAATATATGAAAATGTTGAGTAGTAAACTCACAGAACCCTGGATGAGAAGTCGATTGGGCAAACCGACCCTGAAACGTTCAGCCCGGACCGCTATACAGAGTGCATTGCCAATTTCTACTGAAGAAGTTCCTGAGGATGGCCAAAATGAACCAGTGCCCAAGAAAAGGCGATATTGTGACATATGCACCTCGACAAAAAAGCGGATGTCAAAAATTTCTTGCGCTGAGCGCAAGAAGTGTGTCTGTGGAGAGCACAAAAAAGATATCTGCATCTACTGCATATAATGTGGTAAATATTGTGCCAAAGTCTTTTATTTTTATAAGTAATTATGTTCCTATAAAAAAACAAAAGTTTTGTGATTGTTATTAACGATTAAAAATAATTATAGCGTACTTAAAAAGAAGTCTAATTTTTTTTGTTAATTTTCTAAGCGGTTTAGAGTTTTTAGTTTTTTTTCTAGAATAATAAAAAAAATTAAAAAAAATTGCCTTTTATTTTTTCAATAAAGTATGGAAGTGACGATTAAAAGAAATAATTATAATAAGCAAATCATTTACGACCACCAGGGGGGTCACTATATCGTGCGCTCCAGAGGCGTAAGATTATCTTTCCCGCACATCAAAATATGATTATCTTTCTAGGGTTAAACAAACTTATAAGATTTTTTTTTTTTTCTCAGGATTATCTGATGTTATATGAAAAAAAAGAAGAAAGTACCTCATAATCCTAAAAAATATTAATATCCAATACTAGGTATATACATTTGTCTCGATCTGCCCATGGATCGGTTCGATGGTTAAAGATTCGAATTAAAATACCTACTTGATCGTATCCGATATAATCGATCCATTCGAGAATATAATTCTGAAGGTATCCTTAACTATACCTCACTGACATTGACATTTCCTTATTTTAGTTTAGATTTTCTTTTTGTCGTCATGGTACCTGAATGTAAAACTAACTTACCATTATTTATTTTACCAGAAAATCGAAACGTCTAATTCCAAGATTCTTCAATGATGATGATTATTTCCGATATTCTATCGATTATAAATTGGTATATCAGACCTATAGTCAAATGGTTTCTGCGAAAAACTACTTGTTTATGTGAACTTCAAAGAATTTGTTATGGAGATAAAGTAGGAGCTGCTAGAACAATTAATGTAGAGAAATCATTAAGCTTATCACGTACTAATGAAATAAAAGCGATCGTGACAAATCTAGACGCTTTAGTCCAAGAGCGAAAATTGGTACTTCGTAGTAATTTACGAGGTTATGTGGATCCAGCTGTTGGTATTATTGTCAAAATTAAAGACATTAACCCTAAATTGCACTACCCTTTCCTAGCATCATTATCGAAGTGCCTGGAACAAATATGGAGTTATAGACAATTAGTTGAAGAAGTTGAAGATTTAAGGAAAATAAATTTTGATAGCAATGACATTGAGCATGAAAATAAGTTACTTAAGTTGTGGAAGCTTCTTGTTCCGCATGAAGAGTTAGAAGCTCGCCTCACTAAACAATGGCAATATATAGGTTTTCAGGTCATTATTGTTTATTTTTCTGCAATTCCATAATGTTTTCTTATATCTATAGTAATCTTTATTTAAGCCCTTTAAGCAAAGCTGTTCCGATTATATTCTTCGTTGCTCAGCAATACCATGATCACAACATCAATCCAACACTTCAAGGTCTAAGTTTTTTTTATTATTTTCAGGGTGATGATCCCAAGACAGACTTTCGAGGCATGGGACTGCTGGGGTTGGAAAACCTTCTCTATTTTGCTGAAGAGTATAATTCAATATCAAGTCATGTTCTCAGTCACTCACATCATCCTAAATATGGATATACATTTGCAATAGTCGGCATCAATCTGACTTCAATGGCATACTATTTACTAAGGGATGGTTCTGCAAAGACCTATATGTTCAATGCAAGGAGTGGTTTGCCTGATGTAAATATGTTTCACAAATTTTATTGCTACCTGTTTTATGAATTTGATAAATTGTGGATAGAATCAAAACCACAAAATATAATGGAATTCTCTACTATTTTTAAAAGATTTGAACTTCTTATAAAGACTGAGTTAGCGGATCCAGCAACAGTATTTAGATTAGGTGTGAAAGTAGAATCTGTTTAAAATGAAATTTTATTTATTTAACTATGAGTACTAGTCACTTATTACGACAAATAATTTATTGGAAAGCACAACATAACTTTAACTGCATCACAATTAATATAGCAAATGCTCTCAAATAGATTAATGTTCAAACATAAACTACCTCAGTGGTAAATCAGGTTGATTAGCTTAATTTGCTATGAGCAAATCTAAATTATTACAGAAATTGTCATTCCCTGACTGTCTTCAACCCCTTATAATATTCATTATATGCATATGCTGAACTATGAAATGCTTTGTAGTGTTGGCTTACAGTTTCATTAAACTACTTCTCTTGGGTGTTTTACAATGACAATAAATTTTACAAAGTAGGGTTTGTTGCCATGATATATGTATGTATTTACAAGTTAAAAGTCATGCGAATTCCCCTTTATATATTTTTTTAATTAAGAGTGTAAACTTTTGATATGTTTTTAACTGTGGTTTAGTTGGTTAGCCATTTTAATATCATATCAATAATCTCTGAATTATTTACATGACCGATCTATAAATCAACTAAAAGTGGGTAGTTTGCAACCTGCAGTGTTTAGTTGTTTTCTACTTAGAAAATCATTTAAAAGTACATACATATACTCACACCATTATTTCCCATTGGGGTAGGCAGAAACTATTGATCGCCACTTTGTTTTGTAGGATCCTGGCAAACCTCTCTAGCTTCGTTTACTTCCATCCATCATTTTTTTTATACATGCTCTTTTATTCTCCATACTTCAGACGCCGGTCTTTTTGAGCACACACTCTATTTGGTCCAGGTGGGTCCTCCGTGGTCGTTCTCTACTCAGATTACCTTCCACATTGGGTCTATAGATATCTTTCACCAATTTACTGTCATCCATTCTCTCTATGTGCCCAAACCATCTCAACGTTCCTTTTTCTATCTTTTTTACAACATCATCTTTCACCGAATCACGTCATTTCTCACAGGATGTCGTCTTTACTGAGGGACCTCATCTCTATTGCATTCACTCTGCTCTCATGCTTGTTCTGCCACACCCAACATTCAGTGCCATACATAAGGGTAGGAACCAGAACAGCATTATGCACTGACATTTGAGCCTTTCCGGACACTGACTGACTAGACATGAGACTATTCAAAGATCCATTAATCGCATAATCATTTTTTTTGCTCTTCTCTCGATCTCTTCATCACACTTTCCATCCCTAGTAAACAAACTTCCCAGACACACAAACTCTTTCACTTGTTCCACTTTCTTACCATTAATTTCAATCACGCATTCAGTCATATTCTCCTCTCTCAAAAACCATGGTTTTAATTTTATCCACATTCACCCTCATTCCTTTTCTTTCAAAAGATGCACATGCAATATTCATCATCTCTTGCAACTTTTCAAGCGACGATGCAAGTAGCACTTGATCATCAGCATATAAGAGGCATTTGATGACGAATCCACCCATTCTCAGTCCATAATCACTTTCACGCAACTCTGACAGACAGTCATCCATGAACAAATTGAAGAGCCACGGAGAAACCATAATTTGGGTTTCGCTTGTGGTAGCTTCCTGTGCACTCCCAAAGTTATTGAATTCGCTCATAATTGAGTCTTTTTAAGTGCAAATTGTCCCGCATACCGTATATTATCTCTGTGCCTGATATCCTGATTCTTGACAAAAATAAAAAATCGTATTTTAAACGAAAAGTGTGTTTTGATAATAAATGGTAAGTTGTACAGTTTTCTTTAATATATGCCCAGCAAGACTCTCACTTACTTCTACTCTAGCCCAATATTCCCATTGGGGTAGGCAGAGACTAACGATCGTCACTTAGTAAGATCTTTCAAATCTGTATTTGAGTGAAGCTGAAGATATCCTAGATGTTCTAAGACCAAATGGCCCTATATAGAGTAGGCTCGGGTCCTCGGTGGGGACATATATGGTCTGTGAGAAGTGAGAAGATACTACGTGATCTTTCACACCTACTCGTTCACGAATCACACTATTCCTCACTCTAACACACATCCTTACATTACATATACTTCTGAGGGATCTCATTTCCACTGCATTAACTCTACTTTCATGCTTCCTCTGCCATACCCAACATTCACTACTACACATCAGCATGGGAACCAGAACAACATTATTCACAGCCATTCGAGCCTTTTCTGACCACGACTGGCTCGATATCAGACCGTTCATGGCCCCATTCACCGCATTTCGCTTTTTAACTCTGCTTTCAATATCTTCCTTACATTTCCCATCCCAAGTAAACAAACTCCCCAAATATACAAATTTTTTCACTTGTTACACTTTCTAACCATTTATGACAATCTCACATTCTGTAATACTTTTCTTCTCTCTCAAAAACCATTGTTTTGGTTTTGTCCACGTTCACTCTCATTCTCTTTCTTTCGAAAGACTTATACGCAATGTTCACCATCTCCTGCAACTCAATTACCGTTGATGCAAGTAACACTTGATCGTCAGCGTATAAGAGGCATTTAATGATGAACCCTCTCACTTTCGCGCAGTTCTTTCAAGCAGTCGTACAAGATAGTACTGTTTAAAAAAATAATTATATTATTAGATAACCTTATAGTCATAATTATATTTTTATTCACAAAGTTATATTCTTGTTAGCGCAAAGTATTTTTCATACATATACCTGTTCACATTTATTGGAAATATTTTTTTATACTCCCAAGTTAACAATGAATGTTATAGCACTTTAATATTATTAGCCTTTGATTAAAACAAAATAGCGGAAGATAGGTGACTCGCCTCTAGCGCGTGGATCCTTTAAATCAGGCTTACGTCGCCTAATTGCGCTCAGTCGCAATCGACAAGTGACAGGAACAGGTGTGTGACTCGAAGAAACAGTTTTATTATTTTAAGCGAGATAGCGGTTACCAAAAATGCCTTCGTGTTCTTTTATGCGTTGTACAAACTATTCCAAAAGAAAAAACAAATCTCATGGAATCACTTTTCACTCTTAAGTAAATAAAAACTTAAAAAGAATATAATATGATACTTTTAAATTCACTTATTGCTTCGTTCGCCATTTTGCATTCTGGTATCGTCGTTGATACAATTTGACCCGAAGACGCACGACAGCAGCATGCGCTTGTCTCGCTCGCGCTACTTTCGAATCAAATATGTTTGTCTCTGTCGTTCGGTAGCGTACAACGTTAAATAACAAACACAGTTGTGTGAGTGTGCGTGCTGTGTAGTTGTGAATTCTCTTTTCAGTTGAAGATTATAAGTATGTGCCGTATCTTCCGCTATTTTGTTTTAATCAAAGATATTAGCACTTTGCTTGTTGCCAGTGGTAACAAACTAAAGTTTCACTTTAATAGCACAGAAGAATAAAATTTGATTAGCTTAGAATAGAGTGACTGATGACTTAGGAAATGTCCTTTTTTTCGGTTATATATTATGTAAAATCTATGTTGAAACAATGCCTACTACTATGCCCAAACGTGGTGAAAATACTTGTTATGTATGATGTTAAATCAATTGATATCAGCCGTATCTCCTCTTACTGGCATTAATTGAATATTCTGTGATATTCGACGAATCCAACAATACCTTAATAGTTGTCGTTGGTTTCATCGAGTACGAGTAGTAAGAGCCAAAATAATATTGTTCTATACCTTTCATATACACTTTGTTTGACCTTCGAAGCGAGTGCGACGCGAATATATTTTACTGGCAGTTAGAAGAGGTTCAGTTGCTACTATCGTTTACGATTAATGGAGTGTTCATCAAATCATTTTATTTACTCAAATGCATGTGTACAAAACAGTTAACCATATACCACTTTATTTGATTATAAATATTGGCATCACAATAATCATATAATGCTAGTTTGATAATACTCTCTATTTTTAAAGATGATACCTTGAACAAACCGACCCGACATGCTGTTTTGCACCCTAATTTATATTGTTAGCGATAGTTTTTTGTATATGTGAGTGATAAAAATAAAATAATGAAAAATTTAACCAGATTTTTATTTCGCTTACTAGGACGGATTCATAATCACGAAATTAATCCTAATATATGCTAATTAAATACAAAAAACTTAAAAAAAAACTCATATAAAATCTATACGATAAATAAATGCATATCTGTACTTAATTGCCTCTAAAACTGAGCTTTACATTGAACTTAGAAACTTATACATTGTACCACTGTAAGGCACGGTTTATACTGAAGAAGCGTGTAGCGTGGAAATATGTCACCTCGCTAAATAATATTGAAGTGGCAGAGACGTGTAAAGAAAATCAAAACAGCAGCATTATACAGTTATAGCAAAAACCATGCTATTCTACGTGATATTAAGGTGTACATAGTGTTCTTTCACTACATGCTTCCGCCATACGTCCGCATTACGCCACCTCAGTATAAACCGTGCCTAAGCTGTCAAGTGGGTATTATTACTCAACATAGCAGAAAGAGTACTGTATAACTTGAATTTCATACACTTTCTACTGTGTACTTTGTACAGTCGCCATCAGATATATCGGAGCGGCCGAGGTACTCAAATATATCTGAGCAGCAATAAATTTCAATAAATTCTTTACGGTAAATAAGGTCAAAAAGCTCTGAACATCCAATTCGCCAGAAATATATGAGCAGTGGTTTTTCAATTAAATCTGAACACCCAAAGAGACAATAATATCTGAAAGCACAACTCGTCAAAGTTATCTGCTCAGACAGGGTGATCATAAATATCTGAACATTTAAGGAAAATATACCTTAAACCACTAAGCATACAGTTTAAAATTCTTAATCGTACTACGCTAGAATACATTTTCTACACAACCACCATTTGGTTTTATCAATGTCAAAACTAAAAAGAGTCTTCTGCTGGGAGGTATGCCCCACTGGTTGTACGGTCCCAACTAGTTGTACGGTTAGTGTATTATTAGAAAAAAAAAATACTAAGTCGTTCCCCACTGACCAACTCCATTTTTTGACAGAAACAGGTAAGTACATGGTGTTAATAGAGGAATGGGTTTGTAGTTGTATAAGTTTCACCGGTACGAAAACATCAAGAGGTAAAATAACTTAGAATTTTTGAAACATGTATGCCATTTTTTACATTGTATGTGCCAGGGTAGCATAAATATAAATGCAGCTTTAATAAAATAAAAGGATAAACTAGTTTTTGCAAAATTGTACGTTTGCCTGCTGTTTTCTGTAACGTATTTTACGTATTCATATATATATATATTTATAACGTAATATATAGCATTATATTAAATGAGGACAATAAATCTAAAGGCTTAATAAATACTCGTAAAATAGAAAAAAAAGAACATGAATTCTTGTCTTGATAAAAATAAACACAAGTTAGGATTACAATTTCAATTTCTATTCACTAAACCGCTAGGCCATGATGACTGACACGAGTGTGGATGAAATATTGCAAAGCATTCGTACTTATTTTAATTTGGCAGCTTTTATATTACCATAGATATAGAAGCACATGGATAAGCAGTAAGTGACAAACGTCATAGCATAAACGTCAACAAAGGCAGGACCTCTCAGAGACGATAAAGGCCTACAACGATTTTGACATAAAACATGAAAGAAAATAATTGACTTATTTTAACCTTAATGATTAATATTTAATAACTTAATCATAGTGAAAAAAATTTTATCTAAATCGAATACATATTCTTTGGCAAACACAAAATTATTAGTCTTTTATGTCCAAACTAAGACTGTAATCAATAATTACAGGTCTATATGATCTTAATCCAATGTTTTCAATGCAAATATATGATAAAAATATCTTGTGTCATCAATGTCATCATAGTACTACAATTACTGTAAAGTTTACAATTGGGCAAAAATAAAAAATATGAATTTTTATCAATTTTAATAGGGCTAGTATGGGATCCGCCATACTAATGTCATGCACACACATTCATTTACGCACACCGTTGTACTTTTTTTTGGTCTCGCCTGTCGTATTTGTATTGCCAATCTATATACGTAATTATAGCATAATAAATCTGCGAATCTATATATATATAAGAAAGTAGTGTTAGTAACACTATTTATAACTCAAGAACGGACGAACCGATTTGGATAAAAATTGTTAGAGAGGTAGCTTAGAACCAGGAAAAGGACATAGGATATACTAGTGGATTGGCCTAGCTTCGCACGGGTAGCTTAGTTTTAAAAATATCTGAGGTTTCTTCAATCGCTGCTCAACCTTTGTGAAATTTAGCACCACTTATAGCACTCCTGAATAGTTTAGCTTTGTGATTTTGAAAGCGCTTAAATGAACGGTTCAGTATCTCCGACAACAAACCCATGCAAACAAAGAATCAGAATTACAAACTTTGCATACATCATACGTATACTCACGGCTATCTTTTGCCCGCGCAACCATTACTAAAAAATAATCCAGCATGATTCTTGCTTATTTCATGTATAAGTTTGGTGTCTCTATACCGATTTCTATGATTCTTTTTTTATTGAATAGGTAATAATGTAAACTTTTTCAAATAAGAGATGAATGAGAGAACTATAAATGTTAGAGTAAACAAATATAATCAGGATGCACCGAACTGCTAAGCTATCAGGAGTTACACGTGTTATTGTGAGTCAACCATAAAAGATAGACATATGCTATTGAAGGATATTTTTTAGACAACTTTATGGCAATTTTTTCCGTGATACATGATTTCTATGTAACTTTAACCATTAACGCTGCACACGCGACGGAAGCTTAAAAAATGGAGTAACTTCACCCGTTTTCCCAAAATTTCCCTTCACTACTCTGCCGAAAAGTACACTATGACCTGCCTAGGAGTATGAAGAATAATTCTACTAAGTATCGTTAAAATCCGTCGAGTAGTTTTTGTTCCCATAAGGAACATACAAACCGACAGACAGACAGACAGACGGACAGACAGACAAAAAATTTACTGATTGCATTTTTGGCATCAGTATCGATCACTAATCACCCCCTGATAGTTATTTTGAAAATATATTTAACAGTGGATCGGGCCCAGCATCGCACGGGTAGCGTAGTTTTAAAAATAATCTGAGGTTTCTTCAATCACTGCTCAACCTTTGTGAAATTTAGTGCAATTTATAGCATTCCTGCGTAGTGTAGCTTTGTGATTGTGAAAGCGCTTTAATGAACGGTTCAGTATCTCCGAAAATAAAACCATGCAGTCAAACAATCAGAGTTACAAACTTTACATACATACATGGAGTATATGTATACTCCCGGCTAACTTTTGCGCGCGCAACCATTACTAAAAAATTATCCTTATAGCATTCACGTGCGACGACACAGGGCGCGATAGCTTATTTTATGTATAAGTTTGGTTATTCTATGCCGATTTCAGATATATACAGACAAAAATTTTACTGATTGCATTTTTGGCATCAGTATCGATCACTAATCACCCCCTGATAGTTATTTTGAAAATATATTTAATGTACAGAATTGACCTCTCTACAGATTTATTATAAGTATAGATGAACAGAATTGACCTCTCTACTGATTTATTATAAGTATAGATATCATCATGCTAAATATCGTAGGGAGTAAGCGGTATTAAAACTTTACACCATCCGTGCGAAGCCGGGGCGGACCACTAATATTTGATAAAATACATGCAGTGAATTATATGCAATGACAGTTATGTTATCGCTTTTGTAAATTGGCAAATATTTTATTCAAATGTGTTTCTTGTTACAAGACTGTAAAGTTGCTTTACGCAGATTTCTATTTTGTATACCTACTCATTTTGATACGATTACATTTAAACTGTATGCCTAGTGCTTTAAGGTATATTTTCCCTAAATGTTCAGATATTTATGATCACCCTGTCTGAGCAGATAACTTTGACGAGTTGTGCTTTCAGATATTATTGTCTATTTAAGTGTTTAGATTTAATTGAAAAACCACTGCTCATATATTTGTGGCGAATTGGATGTTCAGATCTTATTTACCTTATTTACCGTAAAGAATTTATTGAAATTTATTGCTGCTCAGATATATTTGAGTACCTCGGCCGCTCCGATATATCTGATGGCGATTGTACCATGTCGTGTAAACCCACTTAAGGAATGTATATTTGTATATGTAGATTTTTATTTGCTCTTTTTATCTTTCTTCGTCACAGTAGGTTTCCGATTTCTTGCTTTGACGAGTGCAATGATGGCTGTCAAAGCAACTAGCCCGAAGCCGGCACCTCCGATCTGCCAAATCCATGGATGGCTCGACAGTATTGATAAACCAAGCTCAATGCAGAATTTGAGCATTTCCACGCACCAGTCCACCAATTCATCACTGCGAACACAATATTTGAGTTAAAAACAGAACAATTTACGCAATTATATGTTGCTTTCGAATAAAAGGTAGGTAGATAGATCAATATTCTCTGCCTACCCCATTAGGAAATGATGGCGTGAGTATTTGTATGTATGTATGTATAGAAATAAAAAGTTGAGATCGTTTTATTTTCAATATTGATGTCAAGTCAATTGACTACAAACATATTTGTGCTGAACTGATTGATGTATCGAGATTTTAAAGAAATTCAGAAGTATTTTTTTAATTAAGTTTAGTACATCCAGATGGTTTATTTTTAGGCTGCCGTGGCTCTGTTTGATTCGCATATCAATTTAATCTATGATGAGGTAATGAAATTCTACTTACAATGGTGAAGAAAGCAATTTCACCGACTCGCCTTTCACGTTTTTGTACCATTCCGTTGCAAAGGTAACAAAGGTTTTCACATCATGCTTAGGTAGGTCGTAGGTATATACTTTTCCAAGTCGGAAGCTGAAAGACATTAAAAATACTAATTGGCGTTCCATAACGGCGGCAACGGTTATTAATATTCCCGCGGGTTTCGTAAGAGGCGAATTAGGTATTGGGGCCTTTTAAGTGCTAGTTCGGCGATGCAACGAGAAAGCCATCCCCTACAACCTTTATTTAAAATCTTTTCCCCACTCGACCTCCAAAAGTGGCTGAAGAAATATTAATTGCAAAGTTCTGACTACCCCTTTTTTAAGAATACATGGCATGACATAAAGAGTAGGTATGTATGACTGAGTACACTTTTGCGTAAGTAGATGATTAAAAAAGAGCAACTTCAACAAAAATACATACTTAAAATGGCCATACTGTTTAAATAATGATATCAACTTTTAGTTTGATAAATTTGATAATAAAGTATTATTCGCACACAATATTTTTTTAACGTCCTCAAGAAAATGTCGCATGATGTCTCAATATTTCTTAGATATACAGTACTATACTTCGGCCGTTCAGATAATGCGTTCCTGACACCTATCAGTTAGTCATAATAAAGTCAACATAAAGCGCTGAATTTTAATCCCACAGTATAGATTTAGAAGAATATTGTTTACCAAGTTATTTGACACTCAGTTTGGCACAAAATTATAACATTCATTGATTATTGATATAATAATGTTGTTTAAATGCTCATCAATTGTTAAAACGGTAAACAACCAGCAAAAATATTTTTATCGTAACTGTAACGCCATTACAAAGTTACGTCGTTAGTTCAATCGCGATGTGTCAGGAACGCATTCTCTGTAGGCTTGGGTAGATCCAGCTCCGCGAGGGGATTCGAATCACCAGGTTCAGGCTCAGTTCCGGTACTGAATCCTCTTAACCGGGCCGGACCGCTTATCGAATCCGGCTCGGTTATGAAGTTCGGAACTGAATCAAACAACCAAAAAATACCACGCTTACGGAACGTAACGATTGCTGTTGACATACATTTAAAAATCAATTATCTCATATGTATAATGATTCTGTTTGTGTAAAGGCTATGTTCGCTAACATAAAAATATCCATATGCAAATAAAAAAATATTTAGAAACATCTTAACAACATCTTATAACAATATCTACATATAAATATATGCAAATCAGAAAGTGACACAACATAAAACACTATCGTATTTATAATATCACTATAAACACCATTATTTATGAAAAGATTGATAAATCTATTAAACGAAATTGGCAAACAAAGAACAAAAAAGGACAACTCTCTTTTCGTCTCTGTCTCCCGAGTTCAAATTGTATTACATTCTTGTCTCGCTCTCACATTCAGCAAGCAAAGCAAATGTAACGGTAATAATCGAACCGATCCTGAACCTGATGCCTGAGCCTGTTGTTCGAAAACAATAAAACCGAGCCGGTGCGGAGCGGCCCGGTTAAGCGAACCTGCACCTGATAAGAAAGAGTGGGGCCGGTTAGGCCAATCAGGCTCACGCAGGGATTCGAATCATTTGAATCCACCGAGCCGGACCTACACACGGCTAATTCTCTGAACGGCCGAACTATAGTACTACTAATGTAACAGTAGATGGTGTATCTATATGAAAATGAACTTACAACAAGAAAGAGGGTAGCTTAGTGACTTGGAACCTCTTGGCAGTGTTAGCCCCAGCCATGTTAGCATCTATCCTGGCAACATTGACTCTCGCTCGCAACGTGGCGCCAACGCCCTCCCATACGGCGTGCAGGCGCTGACATTCTACGCATGAGGCGCCGTAACTGAAACAGAAAAAATATATAAAATAAAATTAATTAATTAAATTTACAGAATTAGAAAATTGATATGATATTGATGTAGATTATTGTTATATTTAATGTTTATTTTATTCATAAGAAAATATTTAAGGTAAAAATAAAATTGTTAATTTTTCACTGAATTTATTACGATTGATTGAAAAGAGCGAAAAGGTTTCTTTTTTCGGGAAACAGGAACATGAAGGTTATGCTTGTTAATGTAGGCTGTTCTTGAGATGCTGGGCAGGAACAAAAGGAATTTTTATTTATATTGAGATAATAGATAAATAAAACAGAAATAAAACATATGTTTTTTTAATACGTTTTTGTTCTTGATCTTCTATACCGCTTTAAACTTTAAATAAGTTTAATGTATAGCTGAAGTAGCTAAATACTTGATTGTATTAGTTTTATATCAAAGTTTGCTATGGAGACAAACAAATGGGTTAAAAAGTTGTTGAATTTGGGTTACTGCACTTATAATAAACATCTCAAATAAAAGTTTTTCTTGTTTTATTAGAGTATTTTGTTCAAATTATTATTAAAAAGGCAGCAATTGTAATAATTAATTAACGTTAGGTCATATCCATCTATGGCAGTTTTAACTAAATGCGGAAGGTTGATAGTAAGTATATGTATATCTTCTACCCATATTAACATTTAATTCTATCTCCCTCTCACGCAAAAAATATTTGGATTTTGACATTTTGAAATGTACAATACTAATAATGGCCCTTTCTAGTTGATGAAACCAACGACAACTATGGAGGTATCGCTGGATTCGTTGAATATCACCATGTATTCTCATATATCAGAAATGTCAAAATATGAATATTCATTTTGTCTGAATGAGACAGAAATAAACTTTAATAAGGGTTGGAAGAGATAAGTATGCCTATTATTCTTCTTGATGTGAAGAGTTAACTCTCTGGATTTTAAGCAGTCTTTCTTGAGTTTCTACTTAAACATGCCACACAAATGTAAAAATTTACTACTTCATTTTATGTACATTAAATATGAATGGCTTCATTGTTCAAACAATATCTTATGTCATCAGAAAAATATTAAATGAAAAATGTTATCAACAGGGAATACAAAATCTACAGGGAATTTAACAATGTTTGTAACTTTAAAGTCGGTGTAATAAATTAAATTCAAATCATTTCAGAGAACATTTTTTTCTTGTGACTAAAGTGACCAACTAACATAAAGAAAAAATATAGATTTCCATGAATATATGGATACTCACAACATAACAAACCAGTCCCCTGTGGTGGCGCCAGTAGCTGCCTGCGTCATGTGTTCAAATATCTTATCAGTCAGCTCTTTTACAGCTGGCTGCTGGTTTTGCTCAAAGAATCCATATATCTCATTCTCGTCATAATCACCTATAATGTAAAAAATAATCTATGTTCATTTACTCAAATTTAAAAATAATTTAATAAATTACTTCAGGCTTTTGAAAGTGGCATCCAAATATGGAATTTAATGAAGGATTTTTTTTTAAGAAATTTTGTGTTAAGACTTTGGGGGTTAAGATGGTTATGCTATGATATTCTGTATTTTCTCTCACAGATCTCACACTATGAAATGCAATAAAAGATGTAGGTACAAGCACAATCTGGACAAATGGTTGCTGATAATGGTCACATGGGTATGGTAGCATACAGGCAGAGGATATTTATAAATATAATATGCTTCATTTATACAACTACAAAGCTACAATATGAGAATAAATATTCTTTCTGTGTAGAAGAAGATGGTGCAGGTTTCTAACATACTTGTTTTTTTTTCAGCCTACACTGGTACCAAAAGAATAACTAAAAATATATCTACAGAAATCAATATCTTAAAAAAATATGTATAGGTAGACAATCATATTCTTACCACTATACAATAAAGGAACTCCATGCCTAAAAAACACAAGTGCTGGTTCTTTAGTTGGGCTATACAAACGAGCCATGTGACTATTTGTAGCTTTCACTATCTCTGCATGTAGTTGGGACTTCAGATCTTCATGTAAAAAATCCATTTTCTTCTCTAGTACAGTACATGGCTCACAATTAGACTTAGCTAGAACAAACAATTAATCAATTAGAAATAATTATCCAGGTTACAATCAGCATTCACTTCAGATGGTGATACTCACTAAATAGAACAATAAGCTTTTCTTGTACTTTTATAAGTTGCAGTAAGTCATCATCACTAACACTTTGTAATTCATGGCCTCTCACACTTAGACCCAACAGAAAAACGAGAAGGCTACTTCTTAGATACATGTTGAACTGAAACTGAAAGATTATTCAATTAATTATAAATCAATGATTAAATTATATAATAGTCTCTCTTTTGAACTGATAGAATAGCAGGTTATGATTAGTGTCCTACTGAATTGGCAAGTCACTAGTAGGACAAAATAGCTTACCACTACCACCTTAACTCACTTGTTGAATCTAAAACAGGAGTAGCCAGAGCTTTAAAGTTAGTGATTCGGCACTTTTAGCTGTTGCTTAGGAGTAAAGATGATAAAATAGAGGCTTATTTCCCCATGCAACAAGCCGCAACACCTAAAGATTTTAATATATTCAAGTAATAATACCTCATTTTCGAGATACATACAACATGATATAGTATAAACTTAACAATTTTGGCCAATTTTGACTGCTAAAGTATTCGTTGATTTAACTTAGTTCTCCCGAAAGGTAAAAAGTGCATTGCATGTTAGGAAAGTGAATTTGCTAAACTGCTCACCGAGATTATTATTTTATTCAATTTCTTCGTAACAATTATTTAAAATAAATTGTTATTGAGTAATTTTAATCCAAGCAAACTCGTTGTGGGCTACACTTTGTCAAGTTACATCCTAAATAAAACACACACTTTGTGTTGGAATTTATTCAGGTCTTTAGATCCAAGTTAGCCTCACTTACACCTAGGTCTCTCTACCTTTGTTTGATAGGTGTCTGTCACTGTCAAGTCAAAGTGAGGTGGATTTTAGGGTTCTGTACTATAGTTAGACACAAGAATCTATTGCAATTCTCATGCTGTGTGTGGCTTGGCTTTGGTGTATCACGAATTCACGATCCACTACTCCCCTCCCCACTATTCACATTCACAATAAACAGGCAAGTCAAGTACCTGCACCATTTAAATGAGGTGTTGCAATATTCACATCACATACTATACACCCAATATATTAGATTTGACGGTATACTTTTTATAACTGTGTAGTGCTGGCTTAGAATAGCACTTTGTAAGAGGCAGCCAAGGATGTAGGCTAGCTAAACAAAGCTCCAATTTTAAGAGCGGTTAGAGATTCATTACCAAAAACCTTTGATTTACAACCTTATCCCCAGCTAAGAATTTTCTTATTTCGAAGCTGTAGCTACCCCTTGTAGGATTTATAGTCTAGTATATATGTATGAATTAGTTTAAAAGAATTAGTATTTTAAGTGAAGGAGCATTTCAAATATTCACAGAAGCAACGAGTTTTATTACTATCTATATAATAAAAATGGATCACTAAATATGTTGCTAAGCGCAAAACTCGAAAACAGATGGACCGATTCGATTGATTCTTTCTGTAACTTGTTACATGAAACTTGGAGAAGGTCCTTAGCTTTAAAATAAATGGAAAAGTTGTGTGGATAATATTAAAATAATATTTTTCCTCATCGCATCACAGACACCATCAGCGGGTCGGCTAAATATGATAATTTGATGACATCTATCAAGTAAACGTAAATCTTTGACATAACGAAGTATGTCGGGTCAGCTTGTAAGAATGCGTACGGAACCTCTTGTGTATCAGCGGATTCGTTCTTATCAACTCTGCTAGTCGTTGTCCGTTTTTTTTAACGCTTGTCAATGCGTTAAAAAAACACATACAGATCCACAATCATAACTTGGCCGGCGGCGACTCTGGTACTTACTACTGTCGCCATTTTGAAATTTCGGCCTGTCATTGTTAGTTAGTTCTTAACTAAATAAAAATTATAGGGTGACCTACGTATATAATAAATTATCACTTTCATTAATATTTTTTGTAGTGGAAACTTTTTTTCAAAGACAATTATTTTTATGATGTATCTTTGCTTATTGATAAACGCTTTTATTTCCAGTATTCAATATAAAAAATCATGAAAATTATTATTTATATTGTTAAATTTTATCTAAGTAGGCTAACACCGTCCGAAAAGTTGTGCGCGCATCGATAGTCATGCGGTGCGGGTTACGGGAAGTGGGGAAATGCTCCTGAATAAGATTTCACTTCGTATACACTGATGCGTGGGTTCTAATCCTAATGCGGGGATGTACCAATGTGTCATTTCTTAAGTAATAACTGTCTGACATATAAAAATACAAGGCAAATACGACGTGATAGCTTAATGGGTAGAACACCGGTTAACGTGCAAGCGACTAGTGTTCAAATCCCGAATCGGGCCTACACCAATTTGTCTTTTCTAAAGTCATATGTGTGGTTAATTTATCACGGTTGTTAACGGTGAGGGAAAAATCGTGAGATAACCCACATGGCTGAGTTGTCCTTAGTGGTGTGACAGTGTATTCGTACAAAACGGCAATAGGCCTACTCCCTATCACGTGAGTACACTGTCCATGCAAAACGTGGGTACTCTGAACACCAGGTGACAAAGTCACGTGATGTTCAGAAGTATTAGTACCTCTGCCAAACCCCTTCGGGGGTATTCGGCGAGAACGTTTATGTTATGTTATATGTTACAAGGCTGTTAACAGAAATAAAAAAGTGCCCATAAATTCACTGACCCAGCAAAATGAATGACCCAAACGATATCTGATGTTTAGAATTATTTTTTCTGTGCCACCTTTTTAGGGGATCTATGTGTAAATATGAAATGTTAAAGACAGTACACAACAAGGTAAGCCTCTAATTTACAGGATTTAAAAAATGATTTTAAGTAGTTACCCACTTATTAACTCTGAGGGGCACAAATAACAAATCCTTGAGTATAAAATAATGAAACAGCTTGCAGAAAAATACAATTGGCAGTGTTATCACTAAAAGCTTCCAGACAACATTTGGGAGGTAAGATCATCAAATTTAGGATACACAGTCATTCGGGTAGACATACCAGACAAGGTCAAAAATAAATAAATATAATTAGCTTACATTAAAACGAACTTGTTTACTTACAATAATAGTTATTACATACATATACTCAAGGCTGTAAATCCCTAGAAGGGGTAGCCCGAGCTAAGGAACTAGAAACTCCTCAGCCACTTTCGGAAAGTTGAGTGGGGTAAAGATGGTAAAATAAAGGTTATTGATAATGGGTCTCCAACCGCTTCGCCCAAAAATCTCTTAAAAGCCCCAATACCGTTAGTCGCCTCTTACGTACACCCACCGGCAGAAATGGGGTAGTGCTATTTTAAGCCGACACTACACAGCAACTAGTTATTAATTAAATGAATATTATATAAATTGTTTTATTAAGACATTTCAATATATAAATAAATTAGCCCGTATGATGTAAAGTTATTTCCCTTATAATGGTTATTTTTTATTTACTGGCAATACTAATATCGATGACAGCGACAGCCCTTACCGGCCAAGAAAAGATTGTGGATCTGTAAAAAACAATATACATTATGTTGTTGTTTATATATTCGGCAGGCAAAAATCACTTGGACCATACAGCCTAGTCTTCAGTAGTTTTCTTAAATATATCCAATTAAAATAGAGGCCGGGAGCCTAGTCTTCAGTAAATTTCTTTTAAATAAGTCCAATTAAGTACAGGCCGGAAGCCTAGTCTTCAGTGACACAATATACAATATGCATAATCTTGAATCAATACCGAGTTAGCACCGATTCTAATGCAGTACTGATAAATATACAAAATAATAGAAAATAATAGTTTCTGCTGTAAAAAGTATCATTTTACATTTAGTTTGGTGTTAAAATTCGGTGCAAATTTCACTGACAAACTGGTACCTTTTTGGTCAGAGAGTGCAGTAATAACATGCGATGGTTTTTAATTTAGTTTATTAACACTGGCGGATTCGGATACAAGTTAAGAAAAGTTGCCAATAATTTAAATACACCAAACAAAACAATCAACCCAGTCAGGTCAGCCCATATGACTCATTTTTCAAAATATTTTCTGTTCATTGCATTTTACAGCTCAGTTAATAGATACCAGAACTGTAAGTATACATTTTATTATCTAATAAAACTTATCTATATGTATTCGAGTTTCCTCTGGTTCTACATGAGCTTATAATTGACTGGTTGGCCTTGTGCTTAAAGTTGTTTCTAAGTATTACAGGTTGCTTACTGCCTTCTGCTTGCATGTCTAACTGTAATTTATTACTTATTAATATCTTCTACTACGCTGCTATGTCATGCAATACAAAGGGAGTAGTTTGAGTTTCAATAATTTCAATCTAGAGATGTAGATGTTTTATATTTTATTCTAGAAAGCAAAATGACTGACCCAGTGGAAGAGAAGGTGATAATGACACCCAAATGTAAAACTGCAACATCCACAACCCTAGTTATTGAGAGGAAAGCAGTAGAAGCTGAGGCCAGTGAAAAAACTCATGTGGCTGGAGGGGACCATACTGGCATAATAATAAACAAGCAACAAACTTATGGTAAGTCTTCAAAAGCAACCTCTTTAATGTACTCTTTTCTTTCTTTTATTAATTCTACAAAGACAATAATAAATAATTTATATATAAATTTTATGATTTAGATATACTACCTTTATATTAATTATTTATATTAATTATTAAACATATTTTTTTTCTATAGGTAATTGCTGACACATCTACCTATTATGACCATTTATATACTTATAACCACTAATGATATGCTCTTGGATAGCCAAGAGCATAACATAATCTGTTAAATTTTTCAATTGACATATGCAGTGAATAGTTTTCTATATTCTGATTCTCCTGCTTGAATAATTAAATAAAGTGCTTACCATTTGATGGGAATACATTGAGTCAACTATATTTCATAATTTTAAGAGAACTACTTTCATAATGTAAATAACAAATGTATCATTCTTTATTCTTGAAACACTCTTGTTCTTGAAAATTATTTTTTGAATTCAAACAAAGCATTCTTTAACTTAGTTCTGTTCAAGCTGGTTTATATGAGTGTACAGCTGATTATCTTGAACTGTGAAATTTACATTGACAACTAAGAAACTGGTATTCTGAATTATAATTGCTTTAAAAAATATTATCCTAGCGGATCTATTTAAATGAACAGTTTCCTCATATAAAACCAATCATAGATATATCATATCACAATTCTGCGTTTACCATTTTTTGTACAGGTTTACATACTTTGTATAAAACAAATGGGTTCTGTAAAAACCAGACATACACCATTAATAAAATCCTTAAACCATTTTATTGCGAGAGAAATTAAGCTTTTGCTGTGTAGTCTTAGCTTAGAATAGCACTACCTCATTTTTCCTGTGGGTGTTTGCAAAAACCTACTAAGGGTATTTGGGCTTTTTGAGTGCTGTAGCTTTTGAGGATCCATTGCTAACAACCTTTTTTTTACAATCTTTTCCCCAGTCCGCATTCAAAAGTGGAATTTTTAGTCTGAAGCACTGACTACCGATTTTAAAGGCATGAGTTAATGTATGTATGTACTGGATTTCATCTCAATTGCTTTCTTATTTCATTCTATTTAGATCTCCTGTTTTGTAGATGGTATGTAGTTTTTGGAATTTTTTTTTAACCTTTTAATTATCTTGCAATGTTTAGGTTTAGTCTTGAGATTATTCAAACCGGTTTCCTAAACTGATAGTAATGTAATTTTCCTAGACTATTAGCTTTAGTTCACACAAACAGCACCATTTAAACCATGTAACCAAAATTTTTAAATATTTAATAGGACCACCTTGGAAGCATATCCAAACTAACAGTTTTTTTTTTTATTAAACATCCATTGCCTAATAATAATAACAAAGTAATCACGTAAAATACTAACAAAAAAATGAATTAATTTGTATAACATAAACATAAACGTTCACGCCGTTTATCCCCGAAGGGGTTGGCAGAGGTACCAATACTTCTGAACTCACATGGCAAGCGCCATCTAGTTTCCAGAGAAGGTACCCACGTTTTGCTTAGACAGTGTACTCACGTGATAGGGGGCAGGCCTATCGCCGTTTTGTACGAATACACTGTCACATGACAAAGTACAACTCAGCCATGTGGGTTTCCTCACGATGTTTTCCCTCACCGTTAACAACCAAGATAAATTAATTTGTGTACCTCCTTTTTGAAGTCGGTCGAAAATATATAATGAAAGGGTGCGCCAAGAAATATGCAGATAATATCATACAAACATATACTCACGGCTATAAATCCCTTAATGGGGTAGCCAGAGCTTTGGAATGCGAAATTCCTCAGCCACTTTTGGAAGTTGATTGGGGAAAAGATTGTTATAAAAATTGTTTTTGGTGACGGGTCTCCAACCACATTGCCCAAAAATCACTTAAAAAGCCCCTATACACTTAGTCGCCTCTACGATCACCCACGGGTATAAATGGGGTAGTGTTATTCTAAGCCGACACTACACGACAAATTCATTCTATATCAAAGAATATAATATAGATAATATCAAAGAAATATTTTTTCTTCCTGTATATTATACAGTGTCGGCTTAGAATAGCACTACCCCGTTTCTTCCGGTGGGTGTACGTAAAAGGCGACTAACGGTATAGGGGCTTTTAAGGGATTTTGGCGATGCAGTTGGAGACCCATCACCAACAACCTTTATTCAAACATCTTTCCCCACATAACTTTCCCAAAGTGGTTGAGGAATTACTCATTGCTTAGCTCTGGCTACCCCTTCTAGGGATTTATAGCCGTGAGCATATGTAGCATATATGTATATGTATGTATTGTATGTATATATTATACATCTTTTAAAAGGACTGTTCTTCATATTTTTATACTTCCTCTTCCTATTAAGCATTGCCAGTAAAACTACGAATTATACAATCTAATTGCCATGACTAATTTTACTACATTCATAGACAATGACATCTGATTAAGTGACTCATCGAATTAAGAAGTCCTTAGTTAATTTTGTTATGTTTGTTACTAAAGCTAAGAACTCACGGAGCGGTTTTCAGCTTCTGTAGAAAGCAGATATATGTGTAAAAAATAAAAGCACATTTCACGACGCGGCTTACGCCCGCGGTGTGCGCAATAGGCTATTTGACTGTAATAAAAATATACATTTCTATAATTTCATTAGTCTTAATATTTCTTTTTTGGAGCAATATGTAATAATGCGAGATAAAAATATTGCATTATTTCACTAAAATCCGTCTAAAAGTATTTTTGATGCAACTGTCACGTGACTAAAAACGACCGTGATTGGCTATTTCTATAATGACCAGTGATCGGAGTAGGCAGAGCTATTTTATGTACTTGCCATATGAAAGAATAATATGGATACTCCCCGAATCCCGGGATTTCTTTTTTAAGTAGAATAATAATAAAAATCTGTTTACGTCTTAGGGAGTAATGGAAGCATACACTTCCTATAATTAAAAGGACGGGTTTAAGGATAATATAATAAATAGATAGAAACTTGATACGTTAAACCACATATATTTTTTTATGTAACAATTTCTTATATTTATACAAAAATCAACAATCATTTAACGTTTTAATTCTGAAGTTGTACACGAACATAATACAAATTATTTATTCCTCAAAAATCTAAACATGATTGAAAATAACAAACTATTTGTATTTAACAACAATATAATCTTAATTAAAATGACCAACTCGATTAAACAATAATTAAGTTATTGAAACAAAAAAAAAAACAATGGTCTATTTCTTGGTCTGGGGCGTCTTCAGCTTCACTAGAAGACTGAGTATGACCTGAGATAAAATAAATCACAATATTTTTTTCTAGATTTTCTATTTTTAATCTATTTCGTATTATTCGGAATCCCGTGGAATATCCATATTAACATCAATGTTTGCGGTCAATGAACCTAAATCGCTCTACCTACTCCGATCAGTGATAATGACGTAGATCGCGCATAAACAGACTATATCGCTTCGCTCATTGGTGTTTAATGCGGAATTGACGTCATTTGTGCTACAGCCGCCATATTATTTAAAGTCGCGTTTTCGCGGCACATTTGTATATTGCATTTTCTTTTTCGATTTTTTTATAAAATTGCTAAAATAAAGACAGTAAAATATTTTTTTAGGGCTCCTTATAATCAAATTAACACCGTAAGATAGTTTTCAAAACTTAGTTTTTTTTTAGTTTATATTAATGAGCTGTGCAATCTTAAGTTGATCAATGGTAAAATAATAACTTTTGCGGATGACACTGCCTTATTATTTTCTGATAAATCTTGGAATAAATCGTTTCATTTTGCTCAACAAGGTCTTGATAATGTAAATAGATGGTTAATAAATAATCAGCTCGCTCTCAATATCCAAAAAACTAAGTATATATGTTTCACTATTAATAAAACGACCCAACCATCCCCTGATGCTTATAAACTGTTAGTTCATTCAGGAAATTGTGACATTTTCAATATCTCTTCTGTTTTTCCATGTTCTTGCTCATCCTTTTGCATTGACAGAGTTGATAATATTAAATACCTTGGTATTATCATCGACCAGCACCTTACATTTGAGAAACATATCTCAACACTTTCGGCTAAAATCCGAAAATTGATGGCTCTTTTTCGACACTTAAGATCTTTAGTAGACCTGAAACTACTAAAAACGATCTACTACGCGCTTACTCAATCACTATTGTCTTATTGTATTAGAGTTTGGGGTGGTGCTTCTAAATCTTACATGCTAAAACTCGAAAGATCTCAAAGAGCAATTCTCAAGGTGAGCTATAATTTGCCCTTTCGTACCCCTACGACCAACTTATTCAAAATAGCTGACGTGTTATCAGTTCGCAAATTATATGTTTTATCAAGTGTAATTAAAATACATAAATTGTCTAATGTCCAAAATACCCAGTGTAATGAAGAAATTTCTAGACGTAATATCCATCGAGTATATTCTTCAAAATTATGCAGAACTTCTTTTGCTCAAAGGTTTTTAAATTTTTTGGGTCCACATTTATATAATAAAATTAATCATAAACTCAACATTTTTCACCTTTCTCCTCATCAATGCAAACTAACAGTTAGCAAATTTCTCCGCAATACTGATTACATTTCAACGGAAGAACTGCTAACTTATCTAAAATAATTAGTTCTCAACTGAAGTAACATTGACTATTTTTATTATTATTTTTTTACAATTCTCATTTGTAGTAATATTAAGGTTCAGGATTTTTCATCATACTATATATGTCAAATTAAGTTTTTTTTTTTTTATATTACACATTAAATAATACGAGTACAAATACACATATTCTCAAAGTATATTTATTTACATATTACTTTTACTATTATATGTATATATATATAATATATATATATATATATGTACATTATATATTTCTAATTTATATTATCTTTTATTTCTCTTATTACGTTTGTTTCTAAACCAGTTATTAATCGCACTAATTATATTTATCTTGCATTATTTTAATATAATATGTTTCCCAATTTATCTAAAGCACTGACTAGTTTTGTTTACATTTATCATTGTTAAGACTTTAATATCACTTTTACTTGTAAACGTTGGAAGACTCTGGTGACTGTAATACGGGTTCGACCTAGTACAGCATCAGCGTGTGTAAACGACCATATTTTTCTTTTGTAAACTTTTTATGTCGTATTTATTTTAAGTCTTATCCATTTGTCTTTTTTCTGAATAAATAATCTTTAATCTTAAAAAAAAAAAAAAACTTAGTCAAATAGCCTATTGTTTACGGGTGCCGCTGCACCGGCGGTCATCTTCTACCGGTCGCGGTCCCGCAGCCGCGGTGTGGTTTCTCCCGCGCGTTCTGCGTTGGTTTGGCAAGTGACCGCGTTTACAGAAATCCGACCTTATTTTACATTCTTGTTATAATATCTTTGAATTCTGTATTCTTTATTCATTATTCGTAGTGAAGCGTGGAATTTTAGGCCTTCTTTTTTATTTCCTCTGAGAAGTAAATATAACGCAACAGCTTGTTTCTGGTGAGTGTCCAGGACGATCTGGAACTCAACTGATCGTTTAACCACCCAACTCGCAAACGCCCGTCTTGCAATAATTTGCCACGTTTTCGGGCGGTAGTCGCTACCGCGAAGGCTGCTTAACCGCACATAATGAAACTCCAACGCGAGTGCGGGTGAAAATCGCTCCGTGAGTTCTTAGCCTAAGAGATAATGATAGCCGTGTAGTGTTGGTTGAGACTAGCACTAACCCATTTTTTACTGCAGGTGTCGTAAGATGCGATTTTGTATTATGGGGCTTTTAAACTGATTTTTGAGCGGTGTGGCTGGAGACCCATCACCAACCATTCTTTATTTTACTGTCTTTTCCCCACTCAACATTAAATGGTGTCTGAGAAATTTCTAATTCTTTAGTTCTGGCTACCCCTTTTGGCGTAATAGTCGTGAGTATAAGTATTTAATATACTTATGACTCAAGAATGGACTACTTACTCTGCTGAATATCATAGACTGATTGTTACCTGCTGTTTAGAGTAACAATTAATTTTCATGTCAAGAATCATTCCGAAAATGTGCCAAAAAAGCGATAAGAATTGGAATTTAAATTATTTCGACTACTGCTATGATTTTGGTGTAACAAAATTGAATTTTTGAGGGTTCCGTATTTAAATCATGTATCTGTATTTTTAGCTTGGTATGAATGATACCAGTATATAAATATAGTAAAACCTTTATGCAGGTTGCCAACTGTCCTAATGTATTCAGTTTTTTGCATTTCGATTGGAATCTTTTGACCTTCATAGCAATTTATGCAAAATATAACTAAACAATGATGTGAAAAATCTGTGCTTTACAATAATATTTTTCTATTTCTACTACGACTGTTAAGAAAATGTTAGTATTAATTATAAACTCGATTATTGTTTTCAGAAAATGGCGTGTCAGAGCCTTGTCATGCACAATTGGAGTTCCGAGTGTACTTGGTGTCGGCGGCCACAGGTTCGCATACGAGAGAGGCCCGAGCTTTGCGCTTTTGGTTCAAGCCACAATTAACTCACTATGAGCGGCCCTATGAGGCGCAAGCTTTCTTTAGAGAGCTTGTTAGCCCTTCAGACTTTCCAAAAGGTTAGTTTCAATATTCACTGTCTGCTTATCGACTATTAGTTAAATCTCTTTTAGGTAAATGGAATTGTTGGACTAGTATTGTTCTTTATCTCACAATTTAGAGAAGTTTGTTTACTGTTTATCTGAAGTAAAGCAAATGCAAATAATAAACTTAAGTAATATAATATATACTCACGGCTATAAATCCCTAGAAGGGGTAGCCAGAGCTAAGGAAATAGAAATTCCTCAGCCACTTTTGGAAAGTTGAGTGGGGAAAAGATGGTAAAATAAAGTTTGTTGGTGATGGGTCTCCAACAAACTTTAAAAAAATCCCTTATAAGCCCCAATACCGTTAGTCACCTGTCACGTATACCCACCGAAAGAAATTGAGTAGTGCAATTCTAAGCAAATGAAATAATTTCTTTAAAATGTTTTCGTTCCCTCATACCATGTTTCATGAAGGTTCTTAATGTATTTTCGTGTTTTTCTGCAACTATTTCTATTTAATTTAAATATTTAGAATTATTTTATGAAAATGAATCATTGTAAACGGGTGATCATATCTCAACAGTGTTTTTCTAAAATTTATTGAATTTAAATGTTTTTTTCATGATCTTATTGTATTCGAAAAATGTAATAATTAGATAGAAAACATATATTAAAAATCCGTTATATATTTAGGTACACTTTACCATTTCCAGATTATGTGGGTTTCATCAAGAGAATAATGAAACTGATGCAACACAAATATCACCAATTGAAAGTGCTTGAAGTTGAACTGAGACAGGAAGGCAGTGGTCCGCCGCCCGCAGGTATGATATTTTATATCTTGTTTTTTACTTACGTATACTCACGCCCAATATTCCCATTGGGGTAGGCAGAAGCTATCGATCGCCACTTAGTACGATCTTGACAAACCTCTCTTGCTTTCCTCACATGTTGTTTATTAGACCTAAATATTATGTATCCGTTACGTAATTTAAAAGCCTGATTCATAATATTCATAACATTCGTCGAAGCGGAATAATACGAAGCAGAAAAGCAAGCCTCATCTATACTTATATTATTAAGAGGTAAAGTTTCTAAATTTTCTTTGATTATAAGAGGTAACCTTCAGAAATAATGAAGCGATCATATTTTTTTTCACAATCATAAAGCCATATTATTCAGAATTGGTATGGTCTATATATCATCACGCTAAATTTGATAAAGTGTGAGCGGTGATTCAATTCTTGAAGGAAACAAGTTTAAATAACTCGTTCTTAATTGGATCACAAAAAAACAGATAACTTTTAATGTTCAGTAAAATTCTTAACAATTCTAATAAAATAGTAACATTCTTCCCGATGATGTTCTAAACTATGTTCATCTTTACATGGCCCAGACTGCAATGGCGTAATAACGAGTAAGAGCATTATATACAACTTTTGTACGGAATGTATGTATCACTTTACGTGTGTTTGTTTGTGCATGTAGTTTGAGTTGTAGGGGCAACCTACTGAGGTTAGCTGGCTTGAGTTTAGTTTTTGAAAACTTTTGTTTTTGGTGGTTTGAATTAGCACATAAAACGTTGTCTTTACATAGAGAAACACAGAATTTGAAGAAATCTAGGGCTATTGTGCTCTTTTATTGCTAAAGAACATTAAAAAATATATTATGTAATCTTTATGAAAAGAAAACAATGTTGAATGAAAATGTTTATTTCGTGTTCAAATTTGTCGTCAATCACAGGTGGAAAGAAAATTACTGAAGCAGGTTGAACTCAGTACAAGACTAGCACGATGCAGCAGTAAATATTATAGTCACAAAATTGTAGAATGAATAACAAGGACACATTTGTGCTCGAGGTGGAATACTCTTAAGTTTGCAATTCTTTGAGAAATAGCAAAGTACAATGGTTGAATGAAGCACCATGTTAGCACCCAGCACAGAAATCGCACAAAGGTTTATGGTCTGACCCCCATTAAATAATTTATAAATACGGCATCTTTATACTTTATCTCGTACCTTCCTCAAACTTTAATTGACTCTTATACCAAAGTGATTTAAGTGAAAAATAATAGCGTTCTATATCAATAAATTATAGCACTTAGGGCCAGTTTCACCACTAACAGATAAAGTTTCAGATAGTTATCTGCCACATCACGTTATCTGATGAATAAAAATGGCTGATATATTTTGTAGGTTTCACCATCTATCAAATAAATTACCCGTTAGTTAAATTTACCTGCCAGATAAGAATAAACAAGACGGCAACGTCGCTTTTATGCGTTTAGTTTTAATCTTTGTAAATTAAGTCTTATTAAAAACATTTTGAATTGTCATAAAACCAACAGTTTCATTAAAAATACAATCAGAAACAATGTTTTTTATTTAGAAAAATGCTTTTGAATGTTTGTTACCGTGTATATGTCACACAATTATGAATTACGATTTTAGGGCTTTCGTGAGAAATGGAATATCGAAACGCAACGCAAATGCTGTTGGGCAACCGAATGAAGTGTTTGTTTGTTCAACTTTGTTTTGCTTTTTTGCTGTGTGACTTTCGTTTCTATAATTTACTATGGGAAAAAAAACGTGGAAGGAATGTTAACTTCACTCAGGAAGAAACGGACTTGTTGGTGTCGCTTGAAGAGGCTAAAAAATATAATATATTAAAAATGAATCCAAAAATTCAAATAGGTCCATGTTAGAGCACTTCTTTTTACAATTTGAACATTGGTAAAGCAGTTTCATAATTTACCGTCTACAAGTGGCGGTAAATTATGAAAAAAATGTGAAAAAAAGTTTCGTATCTGCCGGATAAGAATTTAACAGCCACTTGATGTGACTGGTAAGATACCAGGGAGTTTATCTGCAAGATATTACTATCTGAGACCTGTGAAACCGAAACTTGTTGTTTATCCGGCAGATAAGTGCCGAATAGACTATCAGAGAGTTTATCTGTGAGTGGTGAAACTGGCCCTTAATCCAGTAAAGTCCTAGACTAAAAAATACAGAGAGATGGTAAAATTATATAAAAGGAAAGAGAGAGTAATTTATATACCTTCATAAAAAAAAAAATTCTTCTTCACTTTCTAAAATTATGTTAAAAGTACTATCTCAAAATATATTTTGATGTACCTCCTGTTTGTACATTAGAATGTACAAGAATACAACGTTTCAAAAATTTATTATATATAATAAATAGGTAAGTTCTTTTGTTGATGGTTGATGTGAATGGCTTGAGTTTGTTGAAAGCACGAACACATATAGTAGCAACTTTATAAACAAATCTGTTTTTTTTTGTGAAAGTTTTTCTTATATAGCTTGATACATGTAGATTTTAGCCTTTATGAAAAAAACCGAAAGTGTTAAATTTTCTGTTGTTCTTGAACTCCCCGTTCAATAACTTTGGCTTGACACAAACCTTCTCGGGAATCTTCAATTTAGATTCTTTCCTACAGACAAGACATTTTCCAATAAAAGCCTGTCTTGTATTATATTCTTTACTATAGTCAAAAGAGCGGGAATTTTTATTACGTGTCATTTAAGTATAGTAGCATTTCAAAACAACAGTTTTTATAGAAAAATTAATAAAATTATTGTTGATAAAACGTTGTGGTTGTTATACAAACAAAACAAAGATACACACACAATAATTGAAGGTCCATATTGACCATTAAATTGAATAGAAATTATTCAATTAGATCAGTCGAATAAATTAGAACGAGGTTTTTAAAATAGTTTTGTTCAGTACAGTAGTAGGTAGACTAGATTGTGATTATGACACATTTGTTTGTTATACTATAGTTTATAGTAAGCGCATTATTAACTGCGTCGTTAGGCCACATAATTTCCCTATGTCTATCTCGCTTGCACTTAACGCTCCCGGTATGCCTCACCTCTTTCATCTATTGACTTTTATGGCTCAACGAATCAGTTCATAGTGCGCCTACTATAGCATATTTTGCGGTTAGTATGGTTAAAAATAACTAATTATATTATTTGTAGCGTTCATCGAAGAGAGCGTGTCAAATCAAAAACCTGTGATATCAGAACAGCGAGTGCTTGATCTCATTGAAAATGCGTACCCAAACCCATTGACTGTAGATGACTTTGTCAGGTAAGTCAAATATTTAATAAAATGGCACCACCAATTCTTCCATTGTCTCATACGTAAATAGTGTAAGAATCTAAATGTTTTTTTTACTGAAAACAGCAGTAAAGATTTAGTATGAATAATTCAGGTACCACCAACTGATAGTGAAAAACTAGTTACTATAATTTACAATACGTTCTATGGAAGCGAAATTCACAATGGTTTAGATTGACAAACCCAGTGAGTAACGAATATCAAGTATTACCAGTTTTACGAACCTCCCCTTTTCTGGATATTATTGAATGAAACCATAATAATATACATTTATAAAATGCCTATCCGCAGTCTCTTAAATAACGTTGATTTTCTTAGTGCTGGAGAATGGTCGAAGAACGAAGTGAAGGATGCGTTAGAAGCGTTGGAAGAGAAAGGTCTCACTCGCGCTATGTCCGATGGATTGTATATTCGACAGCACAGCGTTGATACCCAGGTTTGTTATTTTCTTTATTATTATTAATTAAAACGAGTTTTATTATTCATATTTTCTCTTTTGATTAAGACAAAATGATGCGTCTCGCAATATTCCAGTTAGGCTATTAAACCTAATGGTGATGATTTTCAGCTGTTTATCTATCTGCGGATCTATTTGGGTTTAAAACTCTATTAAGTCTGGTTGGATGTTCATGTTATGACCTAAATTAAAAACTTGTTTACTTTACGTTTATAAATAGAAATAAATGCTGTATGTACTTGTTCGTATAGCGACATGATAGTCCAGTGGGTAGAACACCCGTCCGAAAAACAGAAGGGCGTGAGTTCCAATCCTGGGACGGGCCTACACCAATTTGTCTTTTCTAAAGTCATATGTGTGGTTAATTTATCATGGTTGCTAACGGTGAGTGAAAACATCGTGAGGAAACCCACATGGCTGAGTTGTACTTAGTCATGTGACAGTGTATTCGTACAAAACGGCGATAGGCCTGCCCCCTATCACGTGAGTATACTGACTAAGCAAAACGTGGGTACCTTCTCTGGAAACTAGATGGCGCTTGCCATGTGAGTTCAGGAGTATTGGTACCTCTGCCAACCCCTTCAGGGATAGACGGCGTGAACGTTTATGTTATGTTATGTTATATGTACTTGTTCGTCAATTAATGATCTTTAGAGTGGATATCGACTTTCCTTTTTTATACATACATATACTCACGGCTATAAATCCCTAGTAGGGGAGGGGTAGCCAGAGCTAAGGAATCAGAAATTCCTCAGCCACTTTTGGAAGTTGCGTGGGGAAAAGATGGTAAAATAAAAGTTGTTGGTGATGAAAGAAAAGATGTTGGGTCGCGGGTTCGTTTCCCGCCTGTGTGGAGATTTTTCTTTCCTTTATTTATTAGTAATAATCCCCACATGAGGTTTTCATGAACAAAAAGATTTAAACTAAGACTAATTCCCACCATTCCACAGGTAGTAAAGCAAATGCCCACACTATGCTCCTCGCGGCAACCGAGCATCGCCATTGTGACCGCGCTGTTCTGCGAAAAGCAGGCCGTGGACGCCATGATGGATAACCAGGAGACGTTCGTCAGGTTCACTACTGTCGGTGAGTTGGATTTATATTATATGGCTGAGGAATCACTCGTTACAAAGTTTTGGCTATCTCTTTCAAGGTTTTTAGCCTTGAGTATGGGTAGGTAAAAATACTGTCGATTTAGATAGAACTAACCATTGTTTCCAGCGGTTAAGTTATGGTTAAGAGCGGTCGGCTCTTACGGTGTCGTAAGAGCCGACTTATGCCCGATTTCTGAATTGAGTATTTAAGCTGAGAACGACTTAAGTATCGTTTTGTCTTATTCAGTTGTTAAGATTTTAATGCGACAGAACGATACTTAAGTTGTTCTCAGTTGGAATACTCAATTCAGAAATCGGTCGTTAGGGTATCGGAGCTGTTTAAGTGATTACAATAAAACGTGACGTCAGAATTATTATATTTTTTACTACTAATTGTTTGCTGTTGCTTTGTGTATTGTTAACGCTGGCTGGCGGATAATGTCCTTTTTTCTTTTCTTTAAAATTCGAAAAAACTTTTAAACACCCTTATAATTAGATGCCAGATTAATTACTAGCCAAGTATCTATACAATTCAACTAAATGGCTCACCAGTACCAGTATAGCCCCTAAATTAGCAGGTTTATTTATTCAGATTTGGCCTTCATAAACATTTATTAATAACAAGTAGGAGTAGAGTTCTGAACATCACGTGACAGTGTCACCTGGTGTTCAGGGTACCCACGTTTTTCTTGGACAGTGTACTCATGTGATAGGTGGCAGGCGTATCGCCGTATTTTGTACGAATACGCTGGCACATGACTAAGTACAACTTAGCCATGCGGGTTTCCTCACGATGTTTTCGCTCAACGTCAGCAGCCATGATAAATTAACCACACATTTCACTTTAGAAAAGACAAATGTTGTTGGCCCGACCTGGGATTTAAACCCTCATTGCCTGCACGATAAGCGGTGTTCTACCCAATGAGCTATCACGGTGTTATTAATAAAAAAAAAACTTACTATTGAGTAGGAGTAGGGTGATGCTCAAACAATAATTACTTCTACTATTACATATGAAACGTGAAAATATATGTTTAACAAATAAATTGTTTTATTCTTTCCATTGTATAATGGTGTTTATAACACGTACCTAATAAGGTGTGTAAGGTCACGCAAAGTTCACACCTAGTTACTAAATACAACTTATTTACGATGTATGTTGTCAGTTTGGCTTTTGAACACCTGAGATTTTATTGGAAAGGGGGATTTCTGTGTCGCAAAGAAGAGGAAACTAATTTTCCAATACGTTTATAAATCAATTTCAGAGATTTAATATATTTTTGAAATGGATTGCTTTGAATAGCACCACCCCATTCCTTCCGGTGGGTGTAAGTAAAAGGCTTCTTACGGTATTGGGGCTTTTAAGGGATTTTAGGCGATGCGGTTGGAGACCCATCACCAAAAACCTTTATTTAAACAACTTTTGCCCACATAATTTTACAAAAGGGGTTGAGGAATTTCTAATTCCTTAGCTCTGGCTACCCCTTCTAGGGATTTATAGCCGTGAGTATATGTATGTATGTATGTGGTTAATTATTTTTTTATCTATGATGATAAGACACATTGCAATATTTATCATATTTATAAAAGGCAAAACAGACTGACTTAGAAATATTGCACAGCCGAAACTACTATACCTAAAAACTTAAAATTTTATCCAGGTGTGTCTTTTATCATAAGTGTAGCACTAAGAAGAATTTCAGAAATACCAACCCTAAGGGGATGGAACAGGCGCGTGAAGTTTGTATGTAACCTTTTTAATTGTAGGCTTATAAGCTTGAATTTTTTTAAATAGGTTTTAGATTACACTTTTTAATGATTTGTGTTGGGGTTGAGGGTTGAAATTAAGGGTAAAAAATTTTAAGAAAATTTTCTCGTTTTTGTCACGAAAAATATAAATTTAGTATACAAGTTCCTTAAATTATATAGATGAGCATTTAAATGTATTTTTGAGAATTAATAATTAGGGGGTGACAATGTCTCGTGATGTTCAGAAGTATAAGTACCCCTGTCAACTCCTTCGGGGATATTCGGCGTGAATGTTTCGATTTTGAGTAATTATTAGATAAATTGGGGTTTAAAGTTTATAAGGATTTATACTCAATAGGCTATTTGACTAAGTTTTGAAAACTATCTTACGGTGTTAATTTGTTTATAAGGAGCCCTAAAAAAATATTTTTCTGTCTTCATTTTAGCTATTTTATTAAAAAATCGAAAAAGAAAATGCAGTATTCAAATGTGCCGCGAAAACGCGACTTCAAGTAATATGGCGGCTGTAGCACAAATGACGTCAATTCCGCATTAAACACCAATGAGCGAAGCGATACACTGTCTGTTTATGTGCAATCTACGTCATTATAGAAATAGCCAATCACGGTCGTTTTTAGTCACGTGACAGTTGCATCAAAAATACTTATTTTAGAAGACGGATTTTAGTGAAATAATGCAATATTTTTATCTCGCATTATTAGATATTGCTCCAAAAAAGAAATATTAAGACTAATGAAATAAAAGAAATGTATATTTTTATTACAGTCAAATAGCCTATTCTGGATAGCGGTTTAAAAATTTGAATGTTTGTTTTTGGTTAAAATTTAAAATAAACTATGAAGGTAAGAAGGAAAAAATATTCTTTATAGGAGTAATGATGGCGGCAATATTTTTCTATCATAGGATGTTTGGTATTCAATCACAACTGAACTCCAGCTAGGTCTTATGTATAAACATATACTCACGGCCTGAAATCCTAAAAAGAGGTAGGCCTTATGTCTTGCAGATGAAGTTGTGCGCGTCAACTAGTTGTGTATAATATACGTAGAATAAAAATAAATAATTGTTTTGTTGAATAAAAAAGTAAATTTTCAGTTTAATTTCATTTAATTATCAAAACAAAATATATTCATTCTCACTCCTTACTCTGTCATTTATATAATTTACAAAATACCATGTGTGTCATAAAAATTAAGTGATAAGTATATACTTATATGGTGGGAGCTGAGCTAGACCTATTGTTTGTGCTCTTTATAAGCAGTAAAAATTGCGCTGCAACTTTTTTGGGTTTTTTTTAAATCATATTGACTTATATAATAGTATTATGGGCACTGCTTTCGCTTACATTACAACACAATTCAGTAGAATGTATTACCAAAAAAAACAAAAAAAGTACATCAAAAGTATAAATAATTAACACAACATTGCGTAAAGGACGGAGGTACAAAACAGAACAATAACTTTATTATAAATATCATAGTACATAGTAATACCTTCTGGGCAGGCATGTGAACAGAGACGAGTTGCTAATCACATAACTAAATTAACAAAAACCTTAAGTCAAATTATATGTTGTATGTACCCAATCAGAACGAGAAGAAATAGGTAAGCGCTATGATGCTATGCCGACACTCAGAAAAGTGAATAAAAGATATGCATGTCAGTAAAAAAATACATTGTTTTTTCAGCTTTACACATTGTATTGAAATAATTCAAGGTTTTTTAGAATCCATACACTCAAACATATCTTTACTACAAGCGCTTATTTTACAGTAACCTTCATTTTACAATAGAATGAGGTCACGTATAATGAAGTTAATATGTTACTGGTTTATGGGTTCTACATATTAAGATAAGTGTTTCGTAGTTCGTAGTTTTGCATTTGTTTATGAAACTATTACTAACAACTAGATATAATAATTTATGTATTGGTGAATGAGACTAGTGACACTACAAGGAGTACGTTATAAATATTCTTTCTAGACAAGTCATCCACTGGTAAAAACAGTTTTGTAATGAGGATAATTTTCCGTATACAAACGAACAATAGTCAGGGGTGTGTATTAATACTACGTATTAATTGCCATACTATCTTACTGATGCATAATGATGCAATAAGCAAATGTAGAATTTTACAAAGAACATTTAATTATTCGGAACTTCACTTCTAATATACAAAATATATTATAGAAACGTCTAGGACATAAGCTTAAGCAGTAAATATTTCTAAACTACACAAGAGCAACTTAATAATAAATGCATAATAACAACAATTAAAGCTGTAAACATACTCTGCGGTAAGTTTCTACCATAGTAATAGGCATATCAAATGGACAGAACAGTCACGTATTCTAGCTTGCAAATTGGAATTGCAATTCTTGCACACTCTCTATGTCTCCGCTTAAAGTCAGACATCTTATTTGGTCCAGGCTGTGGTTCTCTGTCAGCGATACAGTTCCTAGGAAACTGAGACCTACGTCTACATTTATCATACCTTCTTCCACTCTGAATGTCACTGCGAAATTTGAATCTGGAAATATGAAACATAGATAATAATCTGAGTAGTTTGACAGACGTTGCGTCTAGTTGTTACAGTGCTACATCTCTTTGTCGTGGTTCATGTTTGGCGTCAGGGATGTCAATTATAGCCATTAAAGTTAGCCAAAGGGTTTCATGGACTTAATTAAAATAGCAAAAATATTTTAAAAAGGTAATGTTAATGCAATAGTGTCGTTTTAGGCTCTAAAATTGTATAAACTACTTTACCAACCCTTTCTTTTTACATGAGATCATAAATTTCTCACAACATAACGTGCGAGAAGTTGCCTTTATAGAATATTAATACTTAAGACTAATACGGATTAGTAATCAAACTTTCATGATCGAGCAATAGAGTCTAAGATGATATAAATAAAATACTCAAGCATTTTATATTATTATAAAAGGAATAATAAGTTTAAAAGATGTATGTGATGTAGAATTTGAAACATGAATGCAACAAATGCATTTTAAAAAGTTAGTTCTGATATTTAAAATCAAATCACATATTCACAACATTGTTATTACATGTACAAACAACATATACTATAGGATATAAAACCCAAAATGGCTACTCAAAATTTGTTATTTCTGAAACTCTTTCGGCGATTGATGAGGAAAATATTACAAAATAAAGATGATCTCCAGCTGCATTGCTCAACAATCACTAAAAAAAGCCCTACTTCCCTTATTTGTTATGCCACCCTCAGAAAATATTGAGTTCGTGTTAGTCTAACTTGACACTACGGAACAATATTATATGCATAAAAGAATTCTTACAGGTTATCTTTAAAAAAAAGAAGTATTCTTTTAGGTTAACTTTATATCCAATAGCTTACCTGAAATATGATCATCAGAGTTACTATTTGCAATTGCTATAAAACTTCCATTTACAATAGCACCCAAAGTAACTAAGTTTGAGGAGAAGTTCACCCGTATTTGACATGCTATATTGTCATAATCCACTTCACCTCCTCTAGATGTCACAAGATTGACTATGAAACTGTAAAAAACAATGTACCTATTTTAAAAGTCATTTGTTACATGGATAAGTAGTGTCTTTCTTATCTAGAGTTACCAAAGATGTTGTTTTTCTATAATTTATCTTGAATTATTTTTACCATCTTTTCCCCACTGAACTTCCAAAAGTTGCTGAGGAATTTATAATTCCTTAGCTCTGGTTACCCCTTCAAGGGAAATATAGCCGTGAGTATATGTATGTATGTAATTGTCTTGAATGTTTCTTGGATGTGTATTGCAATATGTTGTCAAGTTAGTTTGTCGCTCAAACCAAAAGTTATAGTTAGAGACTATTCTCTCACCATTTCTATTTACTTTATATGTAATTTTTATTTCATGAGATATTTTACAATTGAATGTAGTTATGCAGAAAGGACTCGAACCACAAGAAGTAGATTTTGAGAAATGAGCATTTGAAGTTTTAAATTTTGTGCTTTTTTCATACTGCGGGTTAGGTTTGGTATTTGAAATAAACAGTTTCAATGCACTTTTTATTAGTACTTCTACTACTTCATAAATTCAAACTTCAACAATACATTGGCATACTAAACTCTATTTTGGCAAAAGTGTGGGTTGAGTCCTTTCTTTTTAACTATGTCCAATTAATGTTGTTGATTATATAAAAAATACAATTGAACTTGATTGAGGGAATAAATTAAACTTTTAAAGCTAGAATTGGCCAATTAAGCAACCAACTATTTTCATATTTAGTCTAACTGCTTTGGATACATGCATTGTATTTTTTGCCAGTTTTTACTTAGATTTATATTCTATGCAATCTATTTACCTAACAATATATCTATTTCTTGCAAAGAATTTAGATAAAACTATTACATGAAAAAATGTATTAACATGTTTGTTATGCTCAGTATCACAGATGAATGTGACTTTGTTTAGATAAGATTAACCAAAGTAAGAAATTTACAAAAGTAGGAAAACCAATTAAACTCTTTTACTCACATTTACATGTAAGTCTCAAATTAGCCATACATTATGATGATAGACTCTTAGTGTTTATTGATTTCATTAACTCCTAACAAGACAAGGAGTTATGAATCATACCATATGATTGAAAATTAATTGACTCTATGATTACCATTACAAAAGCTCTAAATTATAGTATTCACATGGTGACTTACTTATGGTTAAATAAGATAAATTAAAAACTTACGTTTCCCTGTCATCCTTTAGTAGTCCTGAAAGATTTATGGTATCACCAGGATATAATCGTCTCGGAAGCAGAAGCATATTTTCGTTGTCGTACCGAGGTGTAGGAAATGGAGGAACTTTGATTCTTTGACTGGTACCATTCACTTGCAAACCGTATGCTTCTTCACTTTGCACTTGATTCGCTAATATGCCACTCCTAGAACCATTTACACATAATGCGTTACAAACAAAATGTTATTTATCCTTATCAACACAGAAGTGGCCGGCTTGCATTTAACAAAACGCCAATTGAAGGTTAGCCTTAAGAATTTTATAGATTAGATCGCGTAATAACCGGCATGCCATCCGGTTTTCCCCATGACTAATGTGGATTTCATTTTGCATTTTAATTATTCATTGATTTTACGGATTCGTGAGCTAAAAGTGCACTTTCCACTTCCTTTTAGTTTATTTGTCGAATTTTGTTTTGTTTAGATTGTGACACTCACTTAACAAACGTCAGTCAAACGAAACATGAATGTCAAATTAAATAGTAATGTCAATGGTCATTGGTGAGTGACGTCTCATAAAAATTCCAACACTCAGCAAAAAAAGTATATTCGTAATGAATAATGAGTATTAATGCAAATTATTGTATTCACACGGTTTTCAAAAACTTATAATAGTATGCTCAAAAAGTATTTTTAGACCTTAATACTACCCATACGTTTATCCCAGTTAAATTTTGATAACAAAATAAATGACTATAAATTCATACCCTAATACGCAATCCCAACACGATTTCATGATCTTGAACTAAAATATTTACTTGCAAGCACACTACACATAATGCCGTTAAGAAAATAAGAATCACTATGCAACTGAGTTTTGTTGTGGATCAATCGATGACGAAACCTCTTTCAACAAGCCTCGCGACACGACAAGTTTACATAATTTAAGTTAAGAATTATGGCGTCATCATACTGAACTCTGAACAAACTTCACAACACAGCGCTACAGACCGGCTGCACACGCTTACATACCTCCGCTACTAACTGTACAAGTACAACATACAAGACGTCGAAACACAAATGCTACCATTTAGAGTGTCCCGGTATAGTAGCCGCTAGCCGATGCAAACAAGCGGCTAGACGGCTACCTGAATGGAGTCAAACTTGTTCACGGCATATTATTAACTCAACCCACTTGAACCCACGTAAATTTATCTGGTAGTAATTTGAATACTGTTTGGAATGTTTCTAGTTGGAAATCACGAAGTACGTGCACGCACGTGCTCTTTTAATGTCTGTTATTTGCAGCGAGCTAATAATAGTGATGCAGCTAACAAAACCCAGACAGAGTAATTGCATCACAAAATGAATTAGTGGCATCGCGAATGTAATTGGTAATTCTAAGAGCATTTTGTTCTTCGGTACTTTTTCTTCAATCGTCGAACGAATAAATATCAAAATAACGTTTCATTTAATATAATTTCCGAGCATATATCTTACAAAAATATGGGCAAAGCAATAAAAATAGTTGTTTATTTATTGTAAATTAAACAATGAAGATTATTTAAGAAATTTGGTACTTACAAATTCTACTCGACCGCCGTCCACGTTGTATTACTTACAATACTATAAATTACTGTGATCTTGATGGTATACTAAATTGAGTTTGTACATTCCGATAGCAAGTCTCAAGCCGCGCGTGGCCGTGAATATTTTTTCAATGTCGTCGTGCCCTGTCCTACTTATCATAGTATCTTTGTGATGTGTGACTCATCAGATTTCCATGTACTATTTTTTAGTACAGAGATTTTATTCCCCTTTATATATTAGAAGGCTGACAAATAGCCAAAGAAATATATACAGTTTTTCTGCACATTACGTGATTTTTCCACTTGATATTTATATTACCAATTCATGATCTGGACATAGAAGCTGCATTATTGGTGTACTACTGTTATTAAATTGGGGAGTGCTGAAAAAATCTACGCATAATAATGGACACAACATTGATGGTCCGATACTGTCCACGCGTGCGAAGCTAATAGTACTATTCTTAAAATCCCGTCACATCATTATGACCTTAACACACCTGACAACCGGATGTAATATTTTTGATTAACCTTAATATTTCAACAAAAACTATATTATAAAATATTAGGTTAAAAAAGGGCATTAACAGATGAAACCAGTTCGGTAGATTATAACAAAATTGTAATACAGTCATAACATAACGAACATAAATGGGTCAGGTCTTGTAATACTTAGACGAGTAACTTTATCGAATGCTGGTTATTACTACCCAAGTTCCTTTACCTTAGTTCTACGTTGTGAAGGTCCCATTGTTTTATTTTTGTAGTAGTGAGAAAAGCACTGTCCCTCTTGTACCCGTAGAAATAATAAAGAATTAGGGGGACTGCATAGTCAGCAGTACATTATTCTGAAGTGTAGACTTCTTTTTACTGCGAGTATCATGTTGACACTCCCGCTTCCTTACTTCCATGTTCCCACGGCAAAACGGAGGACCCTTGGTTTCTTATCTAACGTGGGGCTCACAACTTCGACTTGTACAATTTAACCCCGTTTTGCGGGATATATAGGCAGCGACATATTCCCCTAAACATACTAAAACTTAGATGATTCCGCGCTTTGGAAGGCACGTTAACCCTTTGGTCGCGCACGATACTATCACAGTAGTCGTTGGTCTGCTAATCCGAACTATGCGAGCGTCATAGATTATGTCCAAGTTTTCTAGCCTAGTTCAAGTCCTTCGTTGATGACAATTATAAGCGACGACACTAAATATGTGTTATATACAGGCGAATCAAATGTGTACACCCTGGGCACGATCGGCGCTCACCGCGTGGTGACTACGAAGCTGCCGTCGGTCGGGCGCACCCGGGAGGCGATGACAGCGGCTGGCAACACCACCACGAGGCTGCTGGGGACTTTCCAGAAGGTAAGTTGGCATTTGATAGAGCTGTTTATCACGATTTTGTGATCAATAGATGATTATAATAGTGTATATGGAAGGTAGTGTTTGTAGAGGACGAACACGGAGGACACACCAGTAGATAGAGTGTGCTCAGGAAGGTAGGCCTCCAAAGTATTAAAAATAAAAGAGCATGTATGAAACGATTGATGGATGTAAACTAAGCTTGAGAGTTTGGCCAGAATCGTACAAAGTGGCGGCTGATAGTCTTTGCCTCAACAATGGGAATTAATGGCGTAAGTATATAAATGTATGTGATCAATAGAGAGGTTCATAAAAAATGCGTCGGAGACTTTTTGTATAGTCCTAACTAAATATTACTAATACATTGATGTCGGCGTAGACATTGAATACTGCTCATAAAGATAATTATTTTTCAGTCATTTCAGCCCGATACAGCTAGTTTTGGGTAAAATAACTAGAGGATAGATATTTGAGCACTAAAATAGTTAATGTTTATGTATGAGTAAGATCTAGTGGGAAGTGGTAACGCTAACATTAAACATGCTTGGAAACAGTTGGAATGTTGAGAGAAACAATGTGTTCTTGGATGTAAAATAATGTATATAATAACGGGAAGCAATAGTTCTCGCAGTAGATTTTGCATGGTTTAACAAGATAAACTTAAATAATAATAATAACAAGATTTAGAAGAAGAACTTTAAATACAATTTATACTGTATTATTTGATGATTACACAATCTACACAAATGCACGTAATGTGATACATGGAGAATTCGAATCCGTATGTTACATTTCACCAGTCAGTCATTTCCAAGTAATGTTATCTATCTCCAATTCGGTATGCAAAGTTTTACTAAAGTGATGCTGATTACAAAACCATTTCGAGATATTATGGTTATAAACAATATTTTCTTGAAATTATATCAATTGAAGCTAAGATGACTATTATTTTATCAAAAAACTGTAACAGTGTTTGACCTTCAATGTTGTTTCAAAGACATACGGTTTTGCAGTTTATTAATAAAAAATCAAAAATCATAGGTTTGTTTAGTATAATATCGTAATAATTTCATTTGACATCACAAATTCGTGATATGTTTTGCAATCAGCAACATTTTTATAAAACATTTCGCTTCATTTGCATGTCGCTACGTGATTTTATCGATCGATGACGTCATTAAGTACAAAAGTTGAACCATCTTTAAAAAATCATAACTTTACAATTACTCATTTCAAATGGAAAATATTCAAATTAGTCTTTTATTTTCGTGTTTGCTATCGAATAAAAATATTTAATAAATACCAAAAAAAAACTTTGCATACCGAATTAGTCCTGTGTCGAGCAGAAGTACTGATTTATCATATATGTGCTAACCTCATTTTCAATAACCTCAACCAAATATACTCTATAAATCCATACATATTATCTAAACCAACATTGCTAACTAAACCAATATCACCAAACAGGTGGAGTACGTGTTTCTGGTAGGCGTGGGCGGCGGCGTGCCCCACTACACGGACTACTCTCGTCACGTGAGACTTGGAGATGTGGTGGTATCCACGCCGGCGATGGACTTGCCTGACAAGTAAGTGTTACTTCTAAATTTTTATAGGTAGACAAAGCAAGGTCTACTAATAATACATAAGTTACATAACTGACTTCTCTCGCCACGTGAGAATGGGGGATGTGGTGGTGTCCACGCCAAAGCTTGTCCGACAAGTAAGTATGTACCACTAAGTTCTTGTCACAACAGGAATATGGAGAATTTACTATACAGTTGGTAAATATATATAAAAAAATATTTAGACTATACATACATATATATGCTCTCGCCATTAGTTTCCATTACTCACCACCTTTGTATGATCCTGGCAAACCTCTCGAGCTAAAGCTCGATAGATCTGGATTTCATAATTTTTTCATACATGTTCTATTATTATTCTTCTGACTACGGACGCCCATGGTATGTAGACCAATTAAATGAAAAAAATTTTTTTTTAATAATAATGAATTTCAGATCATTGTAGATGGAGACTAAAAAAATACATACATACCTAGAAGGGGTAGCCAGATCTAAGGAATTAGAAATTCCTCAGCCACTTTTGGAAATGATAGTGGGAAAAAGATGGTAAAAATAAAGGTTGTTGGTGATGGGTCTCCAACCGCATCGCCCAAAAATCCCTTAAAAGCCCCAATACCGTTAGTCGCCTCTTACGTACACCCACCGGAAGAAATGGGGTAGTGCTATTCTAAGCCGACACTACACAGCTTAATCATGCAATATTTATAGTCTTTCCGAAATTGTGACACACAATATAACATTTAATTTTTAATTCACTCTCATTAGCGATCCCACGCCTGACCCTGACTGGGCGCCTTGAGGTTAAATGTTTGATGAGGGCGTCGATCCATTTAGTGGGGATATATTATTTTACTTAAATATTATAGTATAATATCTAGACTATCTATACTGAAGTTATATTATAAAGAAATATTTTTTGTTAGTTTGATTTAAATAACCTTACACCAATGGATAGCCTTAGCTACGACTTTTAGCAGTAAAATAAAAGCCTACAGAAACCTTGTCTCTATGAAATAGGTACAAACAATTATGTCGGTATAGAAAGCTGTCAAATTAAATAAAATATACGTCTTCCGATTCCCACAACCCATATAGATGCGACTGCTACCAATATAAAGTACATGCTTGATTCTACAACAATGGGCCACGCTTCCATACAATTTTGCCCAATATCCTTAACATATTTTTTTATTTTATTTGTTTGGAATACTTACAGCAAATTATACAATAACAAGTATTCGCAAATATTCCTACGATTAAGAAAATAAAGTATTTAAAGTATAGATTTGACCCGTGTACTGTTGGTAGATAGTACTGCCCTACGTAGCACGTAGGGTACGTGAGTCTGAAGGGGTAGTCTGAGAACCAGGTGAAACTGTCTCGTGGTGTACAGAAGTAATCTCTACCAACCCCTTCGGGGATGTACGGCATGAGATTTTGAGTATGATAATTTGAAAAGATATATTTCAATAAATAAGTTAGAACACATTAAATGGTGGGTTGTTGCGAATGGCATTTTGTAACCAGATCTTTTTAATCTTTGAGAACCTTTATGAATTAACATATTACAGATTTTAGTAAGAGTTTTCAAGTGATATTTGTGTGGTGTGGCTACCCTACTCTATTATCGCCACTAAAGTTTCAAAAGTGGCTGAGGAATTCTTTACTCTCAGACGCTCTGGCTACCTCATAGTTTATACATACTAATAAGTTTCCCAAATAAAAAAGCTAGCGATTACTGCCTATCTATAATAGTATATCCGAATTCCAGATACGTATACATATTCTGCGACAAGGCCGAGCGCAACGACAAAGGCGGCTGGGACTGGGAGGTGAAACCGTACAAGCCGGCTAGTTATCTGCTCCAAGACTTGGCGTTGAAACTTCAGAGACAATATGCTGACAGGAAAACCACGGCTCCTTGGGATCTTTATGCTAGTGAAGGTACGATTATTCAGTAGTATTTTTCCCAATATGCAGCACGTTATCATTGTTGTTTAGAACTGATAACAGTGCAGAGAAGAATTTGGACATAGGTAAAAATCTCATTCAAAATTTGATACAACATTGTATGCATTCGATTGGAAATAATAAATGTGGTGCGTTATATACATACATATACTCACGGCTATAAATCCCTTAACGGGGTAGCCAGAGCTTTGGAATGAGAAATTCCTTAGCCACTTTTGGAAGTTGATTAATAATAATAATAAATAATAAAAATTGTTTATTTAGCATAAAAACTTAATATTACAGATTTCTTCTCAGATTTTAATATTACAGATTGGGGAAAAGATGGTAATAAATAATGTTTTTGGTTTTCAAAAATTCACTTAAAAGCCCCTATCTTTAGTCGCCTCTTACGATCACCCACGGATAGAAATGGGGTAGTATTATTCTAAGCCGACACTACACGGCATATATACTTATATTTTATAACGTACTTACGTAATGAAGTAACTGAGTTTAGTAAAGGAAAGTTAAGAAGATATTTACCGATAATGATCCTACTATTGCCTTTTAAATATTGAGAAACTCTCATTGGGGTGTTACATGGTGAAAAAGGGATTGATGGGAGAGGTAATCAACTTCGACGATGTGCGATCTTAAGCGAGTTAACACCGAATCGTACTACGTCTTTCTCGATTACCTCTCTCCGCATATCCATTTTACAGCAACTAAGGCGTCTATGTTAGTCTGGCTATAATCCTATAAAGTCAAAAGTTGGTTTGTTAGCAACTTCATGACGTTAATCTTCCATTGAAACTTGAACTGCTCAGTTAATGTGCAGCATTTTTTACATTGCAAGATACATTGGAACGGCATATTATTTCATCGCTTTTCACATAACAAAACCTATGAAAAACCCGAATGAATACATACATACATATATATACTCACGGCTATAATTCCCTGGAAGGGGTAGCCAGAGCTAAGGGATTAGAAATTCTCCAGCCACTTTTGGAAAGTTGAGTGGGGAAAAGATGGTAAAATAAAGGTTGTTGGTGATGGGACTCCAACCGCATCGCCCAATGTTCCCTTAAACGCCCCAATACCGTTAGTCGCCTCTTACGTACATCCGCCGGTAGAAATGGGGTAGCGCTATTCTAATCCGGCGCTACACAGTTATGAATATTAATTGTAATTTACATTTGCAGGTCTAGAACGTCTCCGCGGCGTGCCGGGCCGCTGGGAGGCGCCCGCCACGGCCACGGACCGGCTCACCGTGGACGTGGGCGCGGGGACTTTCATAGAGGTGTCGCACCCCGCGCCGCAAGACCAAACGTGAGTATACCAGTGGGCTTTCATTACGGAAGGCGTAAGCCTCTTTTAAAAAAAAAGATGAAAATATTTTTAAATATTGCTGTGTAGTGCCGGCTTAGAATAGCACAACCCCATTTCTTCCGGCGGGTGTACGTAAGAGGCGACTAACGGTATTAGGACTTAATGGATTTTTGGGCGATGCGGTTGGAGACCCATCACCACCACCCTATATTTCACCGTTTTTTCCCCACGCAACTTCCAAAAGTAGTTGAGTAATTTCTAATTCCTTAGCTCTGGCTGCCCCTCCAAGGGATATATAGCCGTGAGTATATGTATGTATGTATGTGATGAAATTATATGGGACTTTTCACTGTTTTCAAGACAGGATGGGAAACAGAATTGGTAAGAAAATTGGTACACAGGCTTTTTGTAACCAGCTAAAAAAATGTCTGATTTGGTAATTTTAAAACCTTTCTATGTTCTTCTTTGTTCTTCTATCGTATGTTCCGAAAGACGGCGATGAAATGTTTTTGAAATCGGCTTATTGTGTTCAAAGTAGAGTAATAATTATTGTATCGATATTTTTCATCTAGATAAATAAAATTTGTAACGCGGACGATCCCGCGGCCACAAATCAAGTATGTAATTGCATACTTTGCTAAGGTACCGATCTGGTCGGATATATTATCACACAGGGCGGTGGGTGATGGTGTGGTAATGGTGGTGGAATGTTCCTGGAGGTATTAACACACCTGTCGCCCCAGACTAAGCAATTGTTACCATCGTTTATTAATTTAAAATATTAAGAATTATCTCTTAGTTAAACATGTAAATTTTTCCACTACGTGACCAGCGACGGCGACATGTCGGGCATCCGCGTGCACTGCGGGCCGGTGGGCGGCGGCCGCTCCGTGGCGTGCTCGGAGACCGCCCGCGCCGCCTTCACTGCGCATGCGCGGAACATGGCCTTCGACTGCGAGCTGGACGCCGTGCTCGACTCCGTGGTCGGGAACAGGAAGGACTGCTTCGTGTCTATTCGGGGTGAGACTTTGTAGCGTGAAATGACCAATACTTGGTTATTGTTTAACTTTTTTACGTATAATCCTGCTAGCTCAGACTTAAACTTTCAGTATAGCCAAGACATGGGTTTAAAATCAGTGATGCCCCTGTCTCAATGTATTTGGCTATTCATAAAATATTTCAGTTTAGCAACCTCTTCTTTATTTTCACAATTTCATTCAATATTTCCACTAGGAATCTCGGACTACCGCGACGGCACGCGTGGCAAGGAGTGGCAGCCACACGCGTCACTCGCCGCCGCCGCCGTGGCCAGAGCCATCATCGCCGCTATGGACCCGCCTACGGATTAAAGAGTACTATGCAATTCACCTCCTAACTTTGGTTGCGTCCTAAGGCCTAAGGTCGGGTTAGCATCCTTTTGTTATGTGTGATTTTGTTATGGTTTATTTCATGTGAATTAAATATACAACAAACTGTAATACCGAAATTTGCTTTAGGAAAGCATGAAAATTCGTGTGAACCACCCGTGTTAATCCGCGATGTTCTGGTTTTCATTCGTTAAAATTATTTGCTGTATTTTAACAGCCAAGGATGACAACCCTATCTTAGGGGCAACATCCTCAAAATATCTATGGGGTACTAAAACGAAGTTCTCCACACTTGAAAGTGCGCGTGATCAAATCTTTCTCTTTCCGCATGAAATGTCTTTCGAATACTGAATATTAGAGCAAAGCTAATCTGTAAAGAAACGGGTCTTATTGATTCATCAGGATATACTTATAAGGTTCATTTTTTACCGGGAAAACTACGCTCATTCGGATCACGCGTTAAACATATCGTTTACTTGTTTTGATATTATATTGTTGAACAAATTATTTTAGACTGCTTTCGAAAACAAAAATAATATATATCTACTACCATTGTTATCTGCCTTGATCGCTTTTTACATATCGACAACATGTTGTTATTTATAATAAATGGTAAAAATAAAAAATCACTTTGGATCAGCAAGAAGTAGAGTTTGTTGATTTATATCTCGAATAATATTTGTATTAATTTGGTTTTTACCGAAATTAATGGTATTCCATTCATAGATTTTTATGTTTTAGTCCGTAATTTATGTTTTATAAAATATAAATTATCCATTTTAGTACTAGTTCCAATGATGAAAGCAAAAAAAGAAGTACTAATATCTACAACGTTGATCATGGTCATAAACATAACATCTTCCGCTGTGTGCACATCGAACTAAAAACAGCGAAAATAAGATAAGGTTAGCCTAAGAGTAGTAATTTTGTTAAGTACAATCGTATAGGCATTATGACTATAATTAACTATATCAATTTTAGCTCTCTCTAAATCACATTACTCTAAAGTTGCATAATAATAAAGAAAAAAAAATAAACCTTTAAAACCGAATTGACAATAATAAAGAAAACATTGTAATAATGTACAAAATGGTACGATTAATAAATCCCATAGTACCCTTAATATGCTAGCCATTGCTATTTGTACCTAACTCTATTATTCTTAACAGTACCTACACTAGCACCACTTAGTAAAAATCTTGTATTTGGTTCAAAACCTTCTCTTAGGGATCATAGAATCTTCTCTTAATCTTATAGAAGCCTTATATTGTGATGTCTTGAAAACTAGAGAAATACCATATTTATGTAGTCGAAGATTTGAAAGTTTAGATTACCATTTATTTTATTGTTGATATGTTTAAATATAAAATATCTACTATATTACATAAATACGAATTCTTGGAATTCAAATACTAGTGCCTCACGACCGGATACTCTGTGTATTAAGATCTCCAAATTTTGTATCGATGGATTGGATCTAGTGCATTTAAGCATAGAATAAATTATTTGTAATACATGCGTTTCGAATATTAACGTAGTTAAGTTGTATTTCATGATGTCACTCAAATTAAAAAAAAAAAAAAAATATAACTGCATTGTATTGTAAAATAAATTGTGCGACCAAGTTTAATACTTCAATGACACATAATTTTGAATGTTATTTTAAATACATTACGAAGTTATACAAAAAAAACGTGACTTTTCAAAATCAGGTTTCTTGCCTTGACTTTGGCTGTTGTAGTTAAGTATATTATTAACAGCCGAATACTCAAACGTCAATTAAATATTTAATGGCATCTTAAACTATTGAGACGCCGTTAAACTCAAAATTCGTATACTCAAATGTGAGTTAAAAGCTTCTGTTAAATTTAAGTGGAACTTAAAATAAGTGGAACTTAACATAAATCAGCGAAAAATTCGCATACTCAAACGCAAATTAACGGGATTTATCTGTCAAACCAGTTGTCAAATCGAGTTGAGTAGGTGTTACAATTGAGAGTGGTCGCGAGGTCTTTTAAATTGTAATAAATATCAGTGAAGTAAAGTGAAAAACGTCCTTATCATCACTATCCTCTTTGTCAGATGACGAAAGGCCTAATGTGCCTAGAAGAAATGAGGCGAAGTTAAATGCTTTCGAGTATTATAACGAAGCAGATTTCCATGTGCGGTTTTGATTGTCGAAAGATACAGTTTTATACCTGGAGTCTGTCTTTGGACATACAATCCAACCTGTAACAAGGCGTAATAATTACAGCCTCTTTTCTTCTTATCCTCCATAATTTTGATTAATTACGTAATATAATAAAATAATCTTTCTTTTGTAAAAAGTTTTATAAACTTAACTCAATCAATCAATTTTTCTTTAAGGGCCTTTGACCGTGTTTCAACAGTTTGCCAACGTCCAGTGAAAAGAAAACACATATCGTAAAGATAAGAAAATTTTGAGACTGATTAACAGACACTAATTGAACATTCAATGTTGAAAAAATTTTATAAACTTTAAAAACCGCAAAAGGCAATGTTTTTATTTTGTAACTATTTAACGTTTCATTCTACGACAAACAATTGAAGAAAAGCACGTTAAAAATGTTGTTTAGTACAAAAGTAGGTGAAAAATGTAGTACAATAATGTATGTTTATTTAATAATATTTGTGTTTATGATTGATTTAACTTGATTTTTAAGATAAACTTAATATTTCAGCATAACACAAAAAAAAATTGAATAAGTTTTGCGTATAACGGATAAACAACATAAGTTATTATATTTTGTAAATGAAAACAGAGTTGATCTTTAGTTAACGGCTTCTCAGCGGATCATGATATCAAATTGGTTAAAAGACGTTTGTGTATAACACTTAAATTTAACAGCTGCTCAAATTTGAATGCTCCTCAACTAACTGATCGATTTGACTGACGTTTCAGTATTCGGCTGTTAGTTGAATATAGTAAAGTGTATTTAAACTTGTCAATCTTACATACTTTTATTAAAATTTAATATTCTCATTTCTCTAAAGGGTATGGTCAAATCAGAAAATGCCAAAAGTGTAATTGTATCAAAATGCTTCTAAAATGTCTTCCCACTAAGAGGGAATCAGTTAAATTTTATCTGTTTAGTTAGTTGTACAAAATAATTTGTGTTGCCTAAGTTTGAGATCGAGTTACCAAAGTTTTTACCTTCATTAATATATCTCTGTTTTGCTATTTATTTGTTGTAATGTATTGTAGTGTAATACATTCCGATGTTTGCGTTTATTTTTCTTAGGATTAGTTTTATTTATTTAAATATGTAAACAAATTCACTAAAGTGTGATTATCACAACTTATGAGCTTAGAATAACTAACAATGTATACATATTTACTATTTACAATCGTATTTGATCTACTAACACTGCCATATATTAAACCTTGTTCTTATAATAAGTCTTTCAGTGAACATTATTAACTGTTGTGACAAATGTAACCAAAGTTTGGACTTCCGGTTGTTGTAAGTACCAAGTCTTACTGTTGTTTATCAAAGTAATTTATTTACACGTTTTAATAGGTTTAAATCACTGACGTTGTAATATCACATAACTTTTATAAGTACATTGTTAATAATAAATTATTATGTTGAAGTTTTTTTTCAAGTAATCATATTATTTGTGACAGTTTTTTATTATTTATTGTTTGTGATTATCAATATTTTTGAAATCTGTATGTTTCAGATATCTGATTAATGTTAATTAGTTTGTGATGCACAAATAAATTATAATCCAATAAAGGGTATTTTTATTGTAATTCATTTATTTGATAAAATTAATTCTCTTAAGCTATTTCTTTATTATTTTACAATATTGTTTCGCCTCTCTCTTATTTATTCCATACATCTCAAGGGCGCGCCATCATTCTGAAATGGAAACAAACTGTAAGCAAATTAAAATATATTTTTCTGAATTAAAATATATTTTTCTGAATTAAAATGTTGCGAAGTTCATAGGAGCTTGCCATAATACTTAAACTGTGCCATTGTGATAGATCAGGTGAAATAGAATTATTCTGAATGGCTCTGTAGCGGTTGGGTAGTGCTTATTTTATATTCTATCAATTCAAACTAAAACTTATCCCAATGCCTTGGTGGGCTATTTGTACAATTCTGACGGACATTCATTCATTGACGGCTTCCGCCACATTCAACAAATGCATTCAGATTGTGATTGTTTTAAATGAAATGAGTATGAATAAACAAATAGTTTTATAAAAGCCTTTACTGGCTTAGCTCATTAAAGCCATTTATTTATTTCTTTATATACATTATTATTTATTTATTTATTGTAAATATACCTGTGTTGCAGTAGTGCACCAACAATATTATTTCCGTCGTCTTGTTTTAAGAATGACGTTGTTTCACAAAAAAAAAATTACAATCAGTTGCATCACAACCTTCCTGATCATATTCCATCTTAACTGCATTTGGATTTTACTATTTAAGGCAATCCCAACCTTATCAACATTCAGGGTAGAAATTACTAACGTTTTCAAGAACCTCCAAAGATGAGACATTTCAAAAAGTTTTGCTGACTGAAGAAAATCTTATGGTATAAGGGACTGTGGTCAACTGAGATTTGTTTCGACTTTACGACACTATTATGTATTTGGAATTTTACTTTGAGTTGTAATTTTTATGCTATTTTTAAATAAATGAACTGGTGAAAGCATCAGGTAAGGTATTAAGAATGAAAAAATAAACAGCCCATGTTACTCCTTCCTACATAAGCTGTCTTCCAGAGAATATCCCATGGGTGAGCAGTGGTTGAGACACTTTAGTTATTTTAAATATAACTAGACCTGTGCAGAGCAGACCTGGGGCGGGTCTACTAGTACCCACACAGTTATATAAAACAAATGGGGCTTGGCAACAGTTCTAACCGAACTTCCAGAAGTGGCATTTATAATTAAAGGCACTACCTGGTCAAATTAGATTTTCTACAGATTGTACAGTCAACACACAGAAAATATGAAACTATATTTTAACCCCTGTATAGAGATAGGTTTGTAGCTGTCGAATTTTAGTCAGTTCAAAATCATCAAGAGGTAAAAAAGCTTAGAAATGTCGTAAAGATTATCTCTATAATTGAAACAACTATTGATTTTCGGATATTTTAATCGCGTGTTATTACATTATTTTTAAAGCCCGACGTTTCGAAAACTTTTCAGTTATCATAGTTACTTTAACCCTTATATTACCATCACCATAAATATTAGCACAACACAGTAGAACTATAACAATTATTACATTTAGTTTACAAAGACTGATTAATTACTATATTATTTCTATTATAATACATGGTGTGTTTGGTAGTTATAGAATAGTGTACTAGGAAGTGAAATGGAAATGATTTATTTTAGGATAACTTTCAATGTCATCATAAAAATAAATTAATACATGAAATGATAACTGAAAAGTTTTCGAAACGTCGGGCTTTAAAAATAATGTAATAACACGCGATTAAAATATTTGAAAATCAATAGTTGTTTCAATTATAATGTGCAATCGTGAAAATCTTAGAAAATACTAAGATTATCTCTGTTTTAAGCTATTAATGTACCAGGAAGACTTGGTAGTGCCGTTCATTGTGGATGACACTACTGGTAGTTTGGTTAGTAGTGTCATTGCTAATGAATGAAATAAGGAAGCCGGTGCCAAGACATCAAAATTTTTTAAGCCACTTTAAAAATAAAGAATCTTTATTGATGAGTTCTCAAACACATTGCCCAACAAATTCTTTGAGGCTGTGTAATGTCGGCTTAGCATAGCACTACCCCATTTCTTCCGGTGGGTGTATGTTAGAGGCTACTAATGGTATTGGGGCTTTTAAGGGATTTTTGAGCGATGCCGTTGGAGACCCATCACCAACAACCTTTATTTTACCATATTCTCCCCACTAAACTCTCCAAAAGTGGCTGAGGTATTTTCTAATTCCATAGCTCTGGCTAACCCATCTAGGGATTTATAGCCGTGAGTATATGTATGTATGTTCTTTAAAGCCCAATACCCTTAGTTGCCTTGTATGCCCACTGCAGAAAGAAATGGACTGGTACCATTCTATGGCAACACTACACTGCTAAGAGGGGATTGAACCTGCCATCTCTTGAACCAGAAGCTCGACAGACTTCACAGAAGCGAAACAATAGAGCTATATACAAAACAAATTTTGGTAATAATATTTATCATTTTTTAAAAACATGGGAATATCTGCAAAAAAGAAATAAATGTTATTTCCCAACGATAATTTTATGCTTTTTATTTATTTTTGCAAGGTCTCATCAGTGAAAGCTCCTGAGTAGCGTTTTCCTGATCTAAACTATCACAATAGTGTTTGTGACAAAACTTAATGTAGTGCATAATTAGTCACACAACTTAATTAATTTGAAGATTACTTTAACCCTTATATTACCATCACCATAAATATTAGCACAACACAGTAGAACTATAACAATTATTACATTTAGTTTACAAAGACTGATTAATTACTATATTATTTCTATTATAATACATGGTGTGTTTGGTAGTTATAGAATAGTGTACTAGGAAGTGAAATGGAAATGATTAATTTTAGGATAACTTTCAATGTCATCATAAAAATAAATTAATACATGATATGGTATTTTGACTTAACAGTCTGTATACAGGGTGTCCCAAAAGTCGACGTCAAGCCGGAACCGGATGGCAAGGCAACTCACACCAGTTATCAGAAAAATATAAAAAAAAATCTAACTTGCATGTTTAAAAAATTATGGGCATTTATAAAAAAAACAGAAATTCTACAACCTGCATTAGCCTTTTGACTCCTGTTGCCACAAATCTTTAAATTTTCTAATATTTTTTTTTGTTATGTGACCCTGAATAGTGCCTCTGTTTATTGACATCAAAAATTTAAAACAAACTGCTCCAGTTGGGATGAAAATTAGACGTTTTTAAAAAAATAAAGTAAAAAATTACCAATTCGCTCAGATTCAACCAACTGTACTGAAAAAAAAATGTACTACGCAAGTCTGGCAAGTAACGCCAAAGGTTGGCCCTCTTAATAAAGATTACAGAATGGTATGACACTTGGTCAGTTTTTGCTGGAATCTGAGTATTTTTTAATGTTTTTGTAAAACTCCTAGTTTATAATTATTTTTTCTTATTGAAATCAACACATTTTTTTGAAAAGGATTTGCTTTCAAATGAAACAACAATAATTTTAACACTAGAACTATGTATTTGTTTTTACCATTATTGTTAAAATCTACAATAAATGTTCGAATTGCCTTCCTTCAGCTGCAATACAAGCCCGACATCTTCGTAAAATAGATCTTGTAATTAGTCGAGCGAATCGTCCATTGTTTACAAATTGAGCTGCTTCTTCTACTCTCTGCCGCAGCTCAACCATGTTTTCTATTGATTTTGAATAAACTTTTTCTTTTACCGCTCCCCAGTAAAAAAAGTCTAATGGATTCAAGTCCGGTGACCGGGCTGGCCATGCGATTGTACCAGCCCGTCCGATCCATCTTTCGGGGAACTCTTCATCCAAATGTTCTCGAACAGCACGAGCATAATGCGCTGGGCACCCATCTTGTTGGAACCACATATCTCTCAAAATGTTTAGTGGTACGTCTTCGAGTAAATTCGTAGTTGGTTTTGTAGAAAGTCCAGGTAGACATCATCATTTTGCAATTCGGGCAGCTCAAAAGGACCAACTATTTGTCCGTTCAAAATTCCGTTCCACATGTTTATTTTAAATCGGTACTGGGACCGGTCTTGCCTCATCAAATGCGGGTTCTCTACATGCCATTCATGTAAGTTATGCATGTTCATGTAGCCATCCTTTTTGAAGGTTGACTCATCTGACCATAAAATTTTCGTCAAGAAAAGTGGGTCTTCCCTGTTCTTCTCCAACATCGTTTGACAAAAATTTACTCGATTTTGGTAGTCCCCGGGTTCTAGTTTCTGTACTCGCTGTACGTGGTATGGGTGAAGATCGTGTTTTTGCAAAATTCGATGGGCTGTACTTTTGGGCACTCCGTTGCTTATTTCAATATCCCTATAATAAAGTTATGAACTCGTGGAAAGCTTTGGGGACATTAGAATAGTTTTTAAGTTAATAAGAAAAAATAATTCCAAACTAGGAGTTTTACAAAAACATTAAAAAATACTCAGATTCCAGCAATAACTGACCAAGCGTTATACCATTCTGTAATCTTTATTAAGAGGGCCAACTTTTGGCATTACTTGCCAGACTTGCGTAGTACATTTTTTTTTTCAGTACAGTCGTTTGAATCTGAGCAAATTGGTTATTTTTAACTTTATTTTTTTTTAAAACGTCTAATTTTCATCCGAACTGGAGCAGTTTGTTTTAAAATTTTGATGACAATAAACAGAAGGACTATTCAGGGTCACATAACAAAAAAAATAATCGGAAAATCTTAAGATTTGTGGCAACAGGAGTCAAAAGACGGAAGGTTGTAGAATTTCTGTTTTTTTTTAAAAATGCCCATATTTTTTTAAACATGCAAGTTAGATTTTTTTTTATATTTTTCTGATAACTGGTGTGAGTTGCCTTGCCATCCGGTTCCGGCTTGACGTCGACTTTTGGAACACCCTGTATAAAGAAATAAAACAGAACTATTAGGAACTTATGAGGATTAAATAAACATTTAGGAACTTATGAGGATTAAATAAACATAAATAATGTATTTAATTGAATCAGAGATAATAAGAAATATGTGTCATCTCAAAAGAAACTTATTGCTTTATAATATGGGCAGACATTGGGTAAAAAGTATGTCTATTTCAATATTTTTATCATATTGAGATTTATTATCAAATGAAAGTAAAATTTTGAAAAGCTATTTACCATCTCCAATGGCATTTGCTATCAAAATTGCCAAAGGAGCTCTAATCTAATAGCTTTTATCTCAACTGAGGTGGTGTTTGTGTAAAATATATATAATAATGTGCACCAAAAATAAATCCCCCTAAAATGTTAGTAACTTGACATGGTTTACAAACATATACCAAAAATTGTTGAAATCAATGTTACTTGCATCAGTCTCAGAAGCATGGCGTCGGTAGTTTTGCCACTCTTTGTTACTGTTGGTCTTCTATAATGTTACAAAACAATCTTAATTATAAATGAAATTTATAATGGTTTGTTAAATATTTTTCTATTAATAATAAAAAGAAATGAAATTATGAAAATTGAGAAGTAACTGATATGAGAACTCAAGCTAGTTTTTGTTGACTAAGTTTTTTTTCTTAGGAATAGTACTTAAGACTTAAACATTACTCACCAACATATTTAACTTCATCAAAAGCTTTTCTGGCCTTCTTCAGTTCTTCATTCATAGTCAGTAAATCTTTTACACGCGCATATTTACGTGGATCCTTTCTAACTAAAAATATGATATCTTCAACTTGAACTCTACCCGTTCGTCCTATTTCCATAGCTCTATAAATTAATTATTATTTAGACATAAGTATTGATGTAAAAAAAAACGATTAATAAGCTTGAATGTGTCTTATATACCTGTGAGTAGTTTCTGTGATAAATTCAATAACCAAATCCTCTAAAAAGTCTACGCTTTCAGTGTAAGGATTTTGATCATCTCCGAACCCATACATCATGCACCGAAGTTCCTTACCAAACAATCTTTTCCGTCCTGTACTTGAAGATCCAAGTTGCTGTTCGCTTTCCTCGTCTTCAAACTAAAATAAATAGTTGTTTTGTATTAGTTATAATATAATATAATTTCTATTCGATGAAAGAGTGAACTTTGTTTACCTGATCAAAGTTATCAGGTGTGTCTGGGGCTGGAGTACTCATGCTTTAGGTAGCAGAATATAGTATAACGTGATTAAATATCTCTATTATTATAACTTCTACGGTTTGTGTTAAAATTATCTAGCAAATTACAACACAGTACACAAAACAAACTGCGATAGGTAAACAATGATATGAACTGTCATTTTGGTTTGAACAAACTGTCAATCATAAACCAAGCCAGCTCAATCAGATAAAGCCTCGTTTACATAGGTCTGGAAAGACATCAAACCAAAAATATTTAAGAAGAAGATTTTGTTGTCCATTAGACATTTTTAATCCAAATTCAAACAAACTAGCATTATCAGTATACTTAGAAGTGGTTAGAAGAGTGTTTCCTCTTTCCTTTCTAAGTAGAAGTTGCTTGGTCAAAGTGGGCTTGGACAATATAAAAGAGGCTTAAGTAAAATACGAACAAACTGGTGATGTACTCCACCAAGAATAGTAAGTATTTATTTACTTCATCATCTTACTTATATTCATCTATACACCTGACTTGCCGTGTAGTGCTGGCTTATAATGTCACTACCCTTTTCTACCCATATGTGTATGTACGTATTTAGCGGGCTTTGTTCTCGGTTCAACAAAGGTACGCCAATATTTTTTTGGTTATTAAAGGTGTAACAAGATAAAGGGGGTTGTAAGGGAGATCATCCGAATAGGTTTGACTACGAGAACAACGTGTTAACCCTGTTTTTACACCTGTACATAGATGGTCTCACACAAATGATGTTTCATTAATTTGGATGAATACACTTGAGATGTGGGTAAAAAAAACACATGTTATGTTTTAAACAAATACAAAATAATATATTAACCTTTCATATTCCATAATCTTTTTACAATATAAAAATATTTTATTATTTTAATAATTCACCTACAATATGTATTACAACATTTTACAGTCTATAATTCTTTTTTTATAAACTGACATTCCAAATCGAAGTACCCTATATAATATTATTATTCCTATTCATTCAAAAATGCAGTTCTAGCTGTTTAATTTCCCCAGGTGCTTGTCTGATTACATCTTGTATCTGTGTGAGTTTTTGCTGTGCTGTTTGTTTCCTCCAGAGCAGAGGACACTCGGTATTCTCACACAATCCCGGTTCTTGGTGACCGCAACATGATCTACAAAGCTGAAATAGGGAAACAATCAGTCACTTACGTAAAACGTTATGTTTTGAGAAAGTATTTAGGAACAAAGCTACACATTTTTATGGTTGCCAAATGAGATAAGAATCATAATCTGTTAAGAGGCTTGTTGATATTGGGTGACTAATCTTAATGTGGTATTTCTCGATCATATTAAACAATCGATGATTGAGTATAAAAGTTTATATGGAATATATACCTTTTAGCATTGGAAAGATATTTTAAAGAATCGGATGAGTAATTAGTATGGAGTAAAATTTCATATTGATAGGTTGAGTTGATATATTTGTAGGGACCACCAAGTTATGGGTGTACTAATCCTTAATTTTTAAAATCAAGAACTGAACGTGATTCTTAATTGAAGTCGAATCTAATTAATTAGGGCAGCCGCCGCGCCATTCATCAATTTATCACTTATATAAGTGAAGTAACAAGAATGTCAAGTTACCACATGTGCATAATGACACAGCGCAGTCGCGCTAGCCAGTTTGTGTGCGAGCGCGACTACAGTGTTGGCGCCCCCGGCCGAGCACCGACCGCAGACCGCGCGCCCGCCCCGCGCCCCGCACAGCGCGCACCGCTCGCAGCACAGATACCGCGCGATACCCCCTCCCCCGCCCCCGCCCCCCGCTGCTTGCAGGGCGCTGGCTTGGATCTCGCGGACGAAACCTAGCTCTGTCCACCTGTAGTGAAATAACTTAGTAAAATAAATGAAGGACGAATATATACTAGCTGTTCCCCGCGACTTCGTCCGCGTCAATGTGTGTTTTTAAATAAGAAATAATATATATTAAAGTACTTCTGCGTAAGTGATATATTTTTTTGTTTTCCTGTGGCAGAAGAACATACTGATTTTCCCCGTAACCCGATCTTGACAACTCGACATATATAGTTGGCTATGTGAAAAACAATGTTAGCCGTAAATATAAAAAAACTACTCTAAAATGAAAGTGTATTGAGTAAGTATTAGATATAACACAATGAGATATTGAAAGTATGTTTCGGATGTTTTATGATTATTACTCGTACACTTTGATGTACATACATCGCAAAAACCAATAATATACTGAATTCTACAGTTCCGTAAAAAGAAGATATACCAAGAAAACCGTGAAAGGCAAGTTTAAGTATTTATACAAAAACAAAAAAGAAATCATACCGCGATGTAGAATATATACAGTCAGCGCCATCAAGTGTAAATTCATGACCACAAAAATGTATCATATATCGCAAAAACCAATAATACACTGAATTCTAATGTTCCGTAAAAAGAAGAGATACCAAGAAAACCGTGAAAGCCAAGTTTAAGTATTTATACTAAAACAAAAAAGAAATCATACCGCGATGTAGAATATATACAGTCAGCGCCATCAAGTGTAAATTCATGACCACAAAAATAAATATATTTGTTTAAACATACATAGTACGCGAATTCAAATGATGATTTTTTAATCAATTTAATTACTTACAACTATTCCCTATAAGGCTTAAACATAAGCTTCTCACCATCTCTCATCATTCACCTCGCTCACCGGCCAGCGCAGCGTCTTGTCTTGCGCTTCATGCACGCGTGTCAATTTTGTTGCGGAGTAATTTTAAAATTGTATTATCTTCTAAGATATTAATTTCAAAGAAGTGGTGTGAAGAAAAATTTTGTTCACAATTAAATACTCTCAATCAACAGCATATTTAATATTATAAGGATTAATATTAGGTTGATAAAAATTATGCAAATAATTGGCAATAATGCATTAATTTCAACCAAATTTGATTACCATCAAAATGGTTATAGTGAGTCAATCTTAAAAGCTAGACATATACTGTCGTGGACAATTTTTTAGATCGTTTAAAGAGGATAATTCTTCAGTACATACTTTTTGGGTAACTTCAACCGTTTACGCAGTGCACACAACGGAAGCCTGCAAATATGAATAATTTTCCCCGTTTTTGCAACATCTTTCGCTGATTCTTTGCTCCTATTAGTTGCAGCGTGATGATATATAGCCTAAAGCCTTCCTCAATAAATGGACTATACTTTTCAATTTCATTGGTTAGTTCCTGATATCCTAGCGTTCAAACAAACAAACAAACTCTTCAGCTTTATAATTCGTTTGTCTGTCGTTGTTTCGTCTAAGTTTTACGTAAGGAGACTCATACAACTTTTTCGATATTATTATTTCCCCTGGGAAGCCGGGTGCGTTCGTAGCGAATCAAATCTGTTGGGTATTTGTTAAAAAGATATTCGTGTCATTACAGAGTCAGTGTAGTACAAACCGTTGTTTCATTTGCACCGTTGTTCCCTACCCTTCTGAATACGTAACAGTGGCGACGATCGAGCTCACATCAAAATGGCTACCTCTGTGTCTTTCGGTCTTTTATCAACATTTGACCACACTTGTCAGGATTGGGAGACTTATAAAAACCGCTTAAATCAGTGGTTAATAGCAAATGACGTCAACGGTGAGACAGACAAAGCTGGCATCAAACGGCGGGCGGTTCTTCTTAGCGCATTCTCAGAATCGTCATACAAACTAGCCAGTGATTTGGTTCTGCCATCGAAACTTGAAGAACTAAGTTATGAAGCGATAGTAGCAGTTTTGAACGCACATTTCTCACCAAAACGATGTGTATTTGCAGAGCGATCACGTTTTTACGCAGCAACACAAAGGTTAGGTGAAGGTCACGCTCAATGGGCAGTGAGATTGAGAGGATTAGCGGCACATTGTGGCTTCAAGAATCTAGAAGAATCCTTGCTAGACCGGTTCGTAATGGGAATGGCAACCGGGCATGAGCGCGATAAATTATTTGTGCAAGAAATCACTGAATTATCATTAGCTAAGGCGGTTGATATGGCGGAGAGCATTCGTTGCGCTCGAGAGGGCGCGATGGTGTCTGCGGGTCGTGGACAGTCATCGGCTGAGGCGGCGAATATGATTCTGAACGTCTCCACCAAAGATCAATTAAGTGCTAAGTGTTCGGTATGTGGCTACCGGAGCCATACGTCGGCTCAGTGTCGTTTTAGTTCATACAAATGTAAAAAGTGCAATAAAAAAGGACATTTACAAAAAATGTGTAAAGTTAAAAAAATCGACGAATGTACGGTAGGCGATTGTGACGGTGAGTCTTTTTATAATATTCGTTGTAACGGTAATAGTCCTATGATTGAAAATGTGTCGGTTAACGGTATTAATTTGTGTTTTGAAATCGACAGCGGATCAGCTGTAACAGTGATTTCAGAGAAACTTTACATTAATTATTTTTCAAACGTGCCATTGTCAACTAGCAATAAAAAACTGGTTAGCTATACGGGCTCCATTATCACGACGCTTGGGTGTGTGCGTTTAGGTTTCACGTATAGCGGATGTTCACACTCATTAGATGTATTTGTCGTCCGTGGCGTAGGCCCTCCCTTGTTAGGGCGAAATTTTATATCTACCTTTAAATTAGAATTTACTAAAGTTAATTATTGTGATAGCTTTGACATTGGTTCCGAGTTAAGTAAAAAATTTCCCAAAGTTTTTTCTGAAAAGTTAGGTTGTTTTAATAAATACGAAGTATCTTTGGTTTTAAAACCAGACGCAATACCTAAGTTTTGTAAAGCGCGACCCGTACCCTTCGCTTTGAAAGAAAAAGTCAATAAAGAATTAGATCGTCTGTTAGAATTAGGAATAATCGAACCAGTGGATTACTCTGATTATGCATCGCCTATAGTTAGTGTTCTCAAGCCTAGCGGGGAAGTTCGTATTTGTGCTGATTATTCGGTTACAATAAATAATCAGTTAATAGTAGAAAAGTATCCTCTGCCGACGGTAAATGATTTGTTTACTAAATTGCACGGGGGGGAGCAGTTTTCGAAGCTGGACCTCAGGTTGGCCTACAATCAGTGTTTATTGTCAAACGATGATCAAACTCAGTTAATTACTTGCATAAATACTCATAGAGGGCTGTTTAAGTATAAAAGACTCATCTTTGGTCTTTCTAGTGCACCCGCCATATTCCAAAAAGTCATGCATACAATTGTTGGGAACATGGAGGGGGTACTGTGTTTTTTAGATGACATCCTAGTGACTGGGAAGAATAGGGAAGAGCATATGCATAGGTTAGAATTAGTACTTCACAAATTACAAGATGCCGGGCTAACATTAAAGAAAGATAAGTGCGAATTTTTTAAAAATGAAGTAACATATTTGGGTTACGTCATCGATAAGAATGGTATACGGAAATCGACAGAAAAAGTTAGAGCTATTTTAGAGGCACCTATTCCGAGTAATATAAACCAACTGCAATCTTTTCTGGGTTTAATAAATTATTACAGGAATTTTGTTCCCAACGCATCCAGTTTATTGCATCCTCTTTATAAACTGTTAAATAAAGGGGTGAGTTGGGAGTGGGCCAGCGAACAACAGTCAGCTTTTGAATGTATTAAAAATATATTGTCATCCGAAAGTGTTCTAGCTCATTTCGATCATAACGCTAAAATAATTTTAACAGTTGACGCATCTCCGAATGGGTTGGGGGCAATTTTATCACAAGTAGGTGCCGATAATGTGGAACGTCCCGTGTGTTATGCATCTCGGTCACTTTTAGCAGCGGAAAAAAATTATTCGCAAATTCAAAAAGAAGCTACGGCCATTGTTTTCGGTGTTAAAAGGTTCCATCAGTATCTATACGGCAGATCGGTACCTTTCATACTAAGAACTGATCATAAACCTCTAATATCTATTTTTGGACCACACAAAGGGATCCCTGAAGTCACAGCTAACCGATTGCAGCGGTATGCAATCTTTCTAGCCGCATATAATTACAAGATTGAATATATACGTAGTTGTGATAACAGTGCGGATTATTTATCTCGGTCTTCACTACCTGCGCTTAACGAGGTCAAGGTTAGGGACAGTGAGCAAGCAGTGTATGAGGAGCGAGCCGCTTACGTAAATTTTATTACAGAGGGGGATATGCCAATTAACTTATCGGACATTAAAAAAGCCACTTCCTTAGATGTTTCCTTACAGAGAGTTATTGAATACGTTAATAACGGATGGCCAAGAAAAGTTCACGATAGTTCAATTAAGCCATTTTTCCTATGTCGCTATCAGTTAACATTGGAAAATGGAATTTTGATGCGAGGACATAAGGTGGTGATTCCATGTTCATTACGTGAGAAAGTTGTAAGTGAGTTGCATAAGTCTCATTTCGGGGTAGTGAAAATGAAGGCGGAGGCGCGGGGCCGCGTTTGGTTCCCGGGCGTGGACGCCGCGCTGGAGCGGGTGGCGGCCGAGTGTGCAGTCTGCGCGCAGCTCCGACCTTCGCCGCCGCGAGCTCCTTTAGTTCATTGGCCGCTAGCACGCTACCCTTTCCAACGGATTCATATTGATTTTTTAGGCCCATTTAATGGAAGAAATTATTTAGTAATTGTTGATGCGTTTTCAAAATGGGTAGAGTGTTTCAGTATGAACTCAACATCATCTGACTCAGCACTTAATAAATTAATTGAGGTCATTTCGCGCAACGGAATTCCACAGTCAATTGTTAGTGACAATGGCACGGCATTTTCTTCAGAAAGGTTCAGTAGTTTTTGTAAATTAAATGGTATTAATCATTTATTTTCACCTGTGTATCACCCCTCGAGTAATGGGCAGGCTGAAAGTTTTGTAAAAATTGTAAAAAAAGGATTAAAAACAATTATTTTAGATTCTAAAAACTCAAATAATTTGGATATTAAATTATGCAAATTTCTATTTGACTATAGAAACTCGACGCATAGTTTGACGGGCAAATCACCGTCAGAGCTACTTTTCGGTCGTAAATTAAGATGTCGGTTAGATCTGTTAAATCCGCTGTATGACCCACTCGTACCGTCGCAGTCGCATACCGTTACAAACACTCAAGTGATAACTGACAAACAATGTTCACAGAGTAGGTATTTTGGTGGTACTGTAAGACCCGACTTCACACCCGGCAAAAATGTAATTATTAAAAAATTTGTTAACAAAAATAAATTTCAATGGCTAAAAGGGACAATCATTAGAGCAAAAGGCACCATCATGTACGAAGTGTTTATACCGGAAACAAACTGTTCTGTTGTGAGACATAAAAACCAAATTTGGAAATCAGTGGAGCCGACAATATTTCCAAGTGAAGAGGCTTTTCCATCCTGGGATTTAGATGTAATACCAGACTTGAAAAGCACAACTCCGGGCGATCGCGTCGAGACGACGACGGAGTGTCAATCTGGAGAGGGAGAGGAGGTATCGCGGAGCAGCGAGGCTTCGGAACCGACGGAGTCACTGGTGCTGCTGGCACCGTCGGACCCAACGTCCACCGACACACTATCACGTCCACCCGATCCAATAACGAATACAGTCCGGAATGAGGATAATCTATCGGTTACAACAGAAAGATGTCTTCGAAATAAAAAAGTTGTAAATTATAAACCTTTTCTGTAATATTGTATTGTCTTGAAACTAGTAAGGGAGGGATTGTTGGGTATTTGTTAAAAAGATATTCGTGTCATTACCATACATCGGGGTTTTCGGTGCGGGAATGATTTAAGAAAGAGTAGAGATAAACAGATAGGTTAGTCTGAAAAAGTATCATATTATGCCTAATGAATACCTACCTCTCTGCGATAGTTTCCATATATATGCGAGTGTATATGCGACAGCTCATAATATACACTCTATTAAATAATAAAAAACAAAACAAATATATATTTATATAACTTTGAAGTTTTAGTAGTTGTCACGGTGTTCAGAATAAACTATTCATATTTTTTTCTATATTTGGAACGGTTAATCTGCGACGTCTTGCTGTAAATATCCATTTCAACGTACTGAACGATCTTTCCACATCGGCATAAGTAATAGGTGCATATTTAAATTTTTTGAAGGAATCTATTATTGCACGCAAAGTTGGTGATCGCAGTTCTATTTCTTTGCCTTGTAATAATTCGTTCATAGTTTTTAGTGTACTATAGCCAGAATCATTTTCTAAAACCAACTTCAGTTTATTAAAAATACGTTTTCCTTTTACCTACATTCTGTTTTAAGACAATACCTACTCTTTGGCTAATGTCAACCATTCCCGCACCGAAAACCCCGACATATGGTCATTACAGAGTCAGTGTAGTACAAACCGTTGTTTCATTTGCACCGTTGTTCCCTACCCTTCTGAATACGTAACAAAATCTTATCATTAAGTGTAATTTTTAAGGCTTACAATATGTTTTAATAACAAAATTCCATACCAATGAAACACATTAACCCCCAGCAGCGCCAAGCACCTATTCAACGGCGGCAACAGCACCCTCGTAGCGTAGTACGCTACGTGGGGTCGTAGCGCGGGGTCGCGTCGTAGCTCGGCCGGACTACGAGCCAGCTTGACGAGCGGCAGGCCGGGCGCGCCTGCGCAGACCAGCCACGAGACGCGCTGCCCGGCGCGAGGGGGGGCGCGGGGGTCGCGGGACCCTAGGCGTCTGGGGTAGAATATAAATATAAATAAAGGTAATTAAAGTTTGTGTGCATTGGAGTCACTCTATGAGGATTCCAATGCATGTGTGAGAGTAAACGGAGAAGACACGGACTGGTTTGAGATCTCTAGGGGTGTTCGACAGGGTTGTGTGGCTTCTCCGTGGCTCTTCAATTTGTTCATGGACGACTGTTTGAAAGAACTGCGCGAAAGTGATTATGGACTGAAAATGAGAGGGGTCATCATTAAATGCCTCTTATACGCTGACGATCAAGTGATACTTGCATCAACGGTAAATGAGTTGCAGGAGATGAACATTGCGTGTAAGTCTTTCGAAAGAAAGGGAATGAGAGTGAATGTGGACAAAACCAAAACAATGGTTTTTGAAAGAGAGGAAAGTGTGACAGAATGTGACATTGTTATAAATGGTAAAAAAGTGGAACAAGTGAAAGAATTTGTATATCTGGGGAGTTTGTTTACTAGGGATGGAAAATGTGAGGAAGATATTGAAAGGAGAGTTAAAAAGGGAAACGCGGTGAATGGAGCCATGAACAGTCTGATGTTGAGCCAGTCGTTGTCAGAAAAGGCTCGAATGGCTGTGCATAATGCTGTTCTGGTTCCCACGCTGATGTATGGTAGTGAATGTTGGGCATGGCAGAAGAAGCATGAAAGTAGAGTTAATGCAGTGGAAATGAGATCCCTCAGAAGTATATGTAATGTAAGGCTGTGTGGTAGAGTGAGAAATACTGTGATCCGTGAACGAGTAGGTTTGAAAGATGACGTAGTATGCAAGATAGAAAAAGGAATGTTGAGGTGGTTTGGGCATATAGAGAGGATGGATGAAAATAAAGTAGCGAAAGAGATATATAGAGCCAATGTGGATAGGAATGTTAGTAGAGGACGGCCTCGTAAAACGTTTCTTGACCAGATAGAAAACGTTCTTATAAAGGCGGGGGTCCGAAGTGAGAAGAATAAAAGAGCATGTATGAGAAGGATAATGAACGTAAGGGAAGCAAGAGAGGTTTGTCAAGATCGTACTAAGTGGCGATCGATAGTCTCTGCCTACCCCAATGGGAATAATGGGCGTGAGTATAAGTAAGTAAAGTTTGTGAGGAGAGCGGATTATTTTGACAAGCGGCAGGCTATGCGCTCATGAACACAGCTGTCTGGGATGTCAAAACGTGTAAAAGATCCTAACTCAAATGTTCACAAAGGATATCCGCAAAGGGGTGCCCCAGAGGTAATAAATGTTTAGAAAACATAACGTGGTATTTTCGTCACCTGAAGTTAGTACCCACGTTTTGCTTGAACTGTAAATTCACATGGAAGGAACCGGCCAACGCCACTTTCTACGAACACACTCAGTTCATAGGAATAAACAAAACAAAGCCATAAAGTTTTACACACCATGTTTTCCCTCACCGTTAACAACATTGATAAAAGAGGTACGTAAGATTTAAAAAAAAGTCAGACTCCTATTTTGATTTCGTGTCACTTGCGCGGCAATAGGTGAGATAACACGGATGTTTGTCTAAAACTGTTCTACCTGTTTAAACAAATCATTTTCGAACGTGTGAGAATAGTTTTAGAGTAGTAGTAGTATTTCTATCTTTATCTTAATTTTTATATCAAGCTTTGAATTTTTGGACACATTCAATTTAATAACCTGTTAGTAATTGTCATGAAATCTACGGAAAATAAATATTTAAGACTCCGAGAAAACCAAACTCACTTAGCAATCTCATTAGGAGGCGCGGCGGCCCCGGGCCTATAACCGTTGGGTCCGTTATACTCCCTCGTGAAGAACAGCTGATGATGCGGCAAAGACCCGTCCACCAGCTTGGTCAGTAGACTCGTCACTAGCTGCTTCACGCGAGACATGTCGCCGGTTTCGAATAGCTCGCATAACGAGCTTTGGAGTAACTGGAAATAGCATTGAGTATATGTAGGAGAATGCTAGTGATCTAATTCGGTTTTGCGTATGAAAGGACCCCTCACAAAATGTTAGGAAAAAGCCTTTCGGTCAAATTGCCTGAAATTATTAGCTAACACTTTACCGTCGAAACGTTCGAGTTTGTTTCTTATCCACTCATGAGAGTGCATGAGCACCTGAGCGGAAAAGGAAAAAAAACCAACGTGAAGACGCTCTAAGCTTCGATTGATGATTGAACCTTTATTTCCATGTCGTTTCAACTGGTTAATTGTTTACATAGTATTTTAAGGATAATTAACCAGTTGGAAACTTGAGCGTTTGTTTATAAACTTCATACGTAAGTGATAAAGTCATCAACATACAGATGCAATATTTATTTATTTATTTGAGAAACAAACGGTACACAATATTTCAAATAAGATAAAAATACAGTGAAGTTCTTGACCTATAAAGTTTCTACCAATTGTTATACAGACGATACAGAAAAACGCAAATTAAAATAACTAATGAAAACAAAACAATTATACATCAGTTGTAATATGGATAATTTATACAGATGAAATTAAGTAAGTTAAATGAATTATATTGTCATTCCCACCAGACCAAGCAAACACTACAAGATTACAAAATATGCATAGAGATTTTAGGAAATAATGTTATCAATATTTTATGATAATAAAATATACCTAAATAAGATACTTACTTTTCAAGGTTAAAAATACATAAATTAATAATATATAAGATAATTATGAATGAAAGTACTTAAAATACATACTTTAATAATAAATATAACATAATAAGTAAATACATAAATATAGTATAATAAATAAATATAAATTCAAATAATTATATTAAGAGAAAATTGTATGACTCAAACATTTAGGGTCAATCGGCTGATTCAACAAACTCCAACTGTTTACAAAAGTTCTTAAATTGAGTTAATGATAAATTGAAAATGTCAGCTTCGGAAAATTTTGTATTGTAAGAAATAATAGCACGGGAAATAAATGTGTTGGTGGCATAATTAGTCCTAAGAGATGGTGTGTGGAATGTGAATGAGTTTCTAGTGTTGTGGGACGGACATCTGAAGTTTAACCTTGATAACAAATAAGGTGAATCAATTAGATTATGGATGGTTTTAAATAACATTAATTGATCCCTAGTGTCTCTAGCACATTTTAAGGGTTTCAAGTTAGGAAGGTTGTTAAAGTATGGAAATCTATAGTTGAGGTGTTTAATAAACTTATTTTGAATTCTTTGAAGCATTTTGATATATACTTGATACATGGGGTTCCATACTGTTGAGCCAATGGATGCATTATATACCAATGCATTATAAAGTGTTACAATAGTTTGAGGGCTTTTAAATTCTTTTGACTGACGAAGTACAAATCCTAGCAATTTATACGCTTTGGAGAATATGCTAGAAATATGTTTATCAAATAGCAATTTAGAGTCAATTATGATGCCAAGATCTCTAACCTCACTTGTTCTTGAAAGGACTTTGGAAAAAAGTGAATAGGGGAATAAATCATATTTGGTTTTCCTACAAAAGGATATAATATGGCACTTGTCTAAATTAAGTTGTAAATTATTATTACTACAATAGGTAGCAAAGCGGTCAAGATCCGACTGCAAGGCAAGGCAATCACCGTAACACGTGATAGTTTTATATATTTTGGTATCGTCAGCGAATAGAAGAAAGAGTGAATGGAGAAATACTTTGTAAATGTCATTTATGAAGATATTAAAGAACAGGGGGCCTACATGAGAACCCTGAATTATACCTGATGTTATTGGCACAAATGAAGAAGTGAAACCCTTTACAGTTACGGCTTGCCATCGTCCTCGTATATAGGACTCAATCCAACGTAGCAGGTCGCCGTGTATACCAAAGTTCTCGAGTTTAGCAATTAATATAGAGTGGCAGATTTTATCAAAAGCTTTTGAGAAGTCTGTATACACAGCATCTACACGGTGACCAGCATCCATAGCCTCAGACACATTCTCAATGAATTCGCAAACATTAGTCTCAGTTGAACGTTTAGTGACGAATCCATGCTGCTCACTTATGATATGAGGTCTAATTATGGGGAAAATCATATCGTAAACAATTTTTTCCAGTAGTTTTGGAAGAACAGAAATTTTAGATATTGGTCTGTAGTTCTTTATATCATGTTTGTCGCCGGTCTTAAAAATTGGTGTGACGTAGGATAACTTCCAACGATCGGGAAAAATACAACTTGTGATAGATAATTGAAATAATAAATGAACGGGTCGGGAAATAGATAAATGAATTCTTTGTAAAAATAAGGGATGTAAACCGTCCGGTCCCGCACCAGCATATTCAAACAGCTATATTTTAAAAACTAGTCAATAATTGACGCTGTAACTTCACACAGTTAATCAAGGTATTAGAAGCGATATTTCCACAAAATTTCAGCCAATTTTGCCGAAAGGCTTTTTCCGAACATTTTGTGCGGGGTCCTTTTTCAGGATAATGTACTATTTATGTCACTCAAGAACACTTTAACTTCTACTTGTGTTTTTTTTTATTCATTTGGGAGGTCCACAAATTACATTTATCCTACAATATTTACCTCCTTTTAATATTGATACATGAATATAACATTAAATCTATTAACTCTGAGGATCAAATGGAAAAAAAACATTAAATCTATTAACTCTGAGGATCAAATGGAAAAAAAACAGTTCTGTTAACCAACACTTTGTTATGTAGACTGTACATTAAACATATCCTTTAGTTTAACGAACGAAAAAGTTATTTAAGAAACTGTGAGGTAACAATACTTCTATAATAAAAGCAGCACATAAGAAATGTAATGTATTCAAGATTAAATCATAAGTTGAAAATATATATAAAAAAAGCTTTTGATAGCATACATAACCGACGGGTACGTTCAACCTAAGTCTACTACGAATTCGAAGGTGTATTATTGTGAAATAAACCCGTAAGCAACTTATCAACACATCTTCTAAACTTACCTTGACTCCAGCAGGACATCCATCCCTTCGAACCGTTTCAATACCCTTAGCTTCATAGACGGGTTTTTCTTGATCAGCGCTCTCGTACATATAGCCGACGTAACGTTTCTTTGTCTGCAGAATACACGGCTGGTACACCTGGTAATGTGTAACTTGGATTAGATATTATATATATTGAACTAGATGCTGGCAATACAAAAATCCGTGTATGACATGGTACAACCTACTTACTTACTTATACTCACGCCCATTATTCCCATTGGGGTAGGCGGGGGTCCGAAGTGAGAAGAATAAAAGAGCATGTATGAGAAGAATAATGAATGTAAGGGAAGCAAGAGAGGATTGTCAAGATCGTACTAAGTGGCGATCGATAGTCTCTGCCTACCCCAATGGTACAACCTCATATGGAGAACTTTGAATTGTGCTTATTCTTCTTTTTTAAAAGTCTTGATCATGAATTAATATTGTTTGAACATCATGCCAAGTGTGAATACTACAATGTTCTCGATGGAGTTAAAAAAAACATACTGCAAAATCAGGTAAAATAATTTAGTTTCATAAATAAAGGATATAGTTACGAGGGCTGCTATTTATGTATCCGGAACTGGCCACTTACAGAACAATAATTTAAAAAGTAATTACATCATTTAAAAATAGAACTCTTTAGCTTTAGAATACATTTATTTTTATGTGACTGTCAATTGTTTTCACATCGTAGCGTCATTTTGAAAATTGCGTGTCTTCACCACCATGGATTTAACTCGTGAACATTTTCGTGCCATGATTTTTTACGATTTTCGGCGTGGTCTAACTCAAAAACAGTGCATCGATCAGCTTACTTCAACTTTTGGGGATGAAGCACCCTCAAAGACCACTGTGTATCACTGGTTTAGCGAGTTTAATCGTGGACGATCTAAGCTTACTGATGAAATTAAAGAAGGTCGCCCTAAAACGGTCGTTGTACCTCAAAACATCGATGCTGTCCGGGAACTAATAACTCAAGATCGTCATGTTACATATCGTGAGATAGAGGCATCTCTGGGCATTAGTATGACGAGCATACATAAGATACTTCATGAACATTTAGCTGTAAAAAAAATTTGCTCCCGTTGGATTCCGCACAACTTGAGTATTGATCAAAAACAGGCTCGTGTCGATTGGTGCAAAGAAATGTTAAAAAAATACAACCGTGGTGCGTCAAAAGCTGTTTATAATATCTACACAGGTGACGAATCTTGGATCTACGCTTACGACCCCGAAACTAAGCAGCAGTCCACGGTGTGGGTGTTCCAAGATGAGCCGAACCCAACAAAAGTTATTCGTGCAAAAAGCACATTGAAGCAAATGGTCGCTTGTTTTTTTGGTATAAATGGCCATGTAGCTACAGTGCCTTTAGAGAATCGTAAAACTGTTAATTCGGAGTGGTATACGACCATTTGTTTGCCGGAAGTCTTTGAACAAATAAGAAAGACTAACCGACAACGTAGAATCATTCTGCATCACGACAATGCTAGCTGTCACAGGTCGGCCGTCACAACTCAGTTTTTAGAAGCTCAAAAGATCGAATTGACAGGTCATCCGCCGTACAGCCCTGATTTGGCACCCAATGATTTTTATTTATTTCCAAATGTGAAGAAAAAATTACGTGGTCAACGTTTTTCGAGCCGCGAAGAGGCAGTCGATGCGTTCAAAATGCACGTTTTGGAGATACCTCAGTCTGAGTGGAAAAAGTGCTATGAAAATTGGTTTCAACGCATGCAAAAGTGTATAGATCTGAGCGGCGAATATTTTGAGAAGCAATAAAGCCATATTAATTGATATATGTTTGTTTCTTTTTTTTATTCCGGATACATAAATAGCAGCCCTCGTATTTACATGTTGGAATGGTAGAAAAGGCTAAATGAAGAGCTACCTCTTACTATCTAAGATGGGTGGGGGTTAGATGTGGTGAGACAATTGCACATTATGTTCCGAAGAATTGATCGGAGTAATATGTCCGTATATATTTATATATAAGAGTCTTGTTGATTCCGAAACTATAAAATACCTTTTCCAACTTAAGCGCAACAGGAGACGGATTATCCGCAGTGACAGCGTCTGCAATTTCTTGACCGATCGCAAACGCCTGCGCGCGACTTCCGCCCGGGACTAGTACGAACATTGAGTCAGTGTCACCGTATACTACCTGTAGGAGATTTTGTAGCGTTTTTAGTATAGATTTACTTAGTGGTAAAGAGAAGTGAGTAAATTTCAGAGTAATATATGCACCCCTACATAATCTTAAGTCAAGTGTGTAGTTCAATTATCAGACAAGGAAAAACAATACATTATACATATACTCACCTCAGACATGGCTTTAGATACTAAAAGAGAGGGTTTTGTCATTTTATAACTTTATTCGTCACTTTTGGAAAATAAGTGGGGAAAAGATACTAAATGATGGTTGGTTGTGGGTCTCCAGGCATATTGCCCAAACTTTACTTAAAAAACATTACGTTGCCTCATACGTCACTCGCGGGAATAAATGAATTAGTACTACCCTAAGCCTACACATTATACAAAACACTACTGCAACCGTAGGAACCTCATCGTGAAAGCACATGAGTGACTGAATTACTTATGAACGTAAAGCTATTCCTTACGTTAAATCTTTTACTCTTATTTATTTATACTTGCCTTACTTATTTGCCGAGTAGTGCCAGCTTAGAATGTCACTACCCCTTTCTTGCCACGGATGTCGTAAGAGGCAACTAAAGCTATGGGACTTTTATAAGTGGTTTTTGGGCGATGCGGTTGGAGACCCATCACCAAGGATACTTTATTTCTACCATATTGTTCCCTATCAACTTCCAAATGTGGCTGAGTTGTTTCTTACTCTAAAACTCTGGCTACCTTTTTGGGATTTATGGCCGTGAGTTTATGTATGTATGTATTAATTATACTGCTTGGACCAATAATTCACAGAAAAAAGCCACAACTAAATGATTCAAATATACAGTACGATATTATACCTTAGCATTCCACTGCTGGTTATTCTCAACCAACTTGATAGCTCTTTCCAAGGTCTCTCTCCCCTTAGACACGACACTGTCTCCAACTTCCACACACGGCATTCGACCGCTGAAATTAGCTGCCGTGTAGCCGTACGTTACGTTTGCTATTAGTTTTAAACCTGAAAATAGGTATAGCCTATTGATTGAATTCGATTCTGCTTAGTGAAAATGATTTTTTTTCAGGGAATGAAAACTAAATTAGTCTGCAGCCTGTAGTCTACTTCATATTTGTAAGCCTTCATGCGGAAGCATTTCTAAAACAACTTCCGAAACCGTCTTCTTTCTTCTGAATCCACAGAATACTCCACACAATTAATAGCCTACTTACGCAACTTATTTTTGATGTATATGATAAATATTTTATCCAATTGAGTTTCCTTTTCCAATAGATATTATAACACTAACCTAACTGTCTAGAATGCATTGCCTTCTTCACAGATTCGTCAGTTTGCTGCTTCATACTCTTTTTAACAGCTTGCCTAGCTGCCAATATCCTGCGAAGTAAGGACGGAAGTACCCCGCGACGGACGGAAGATTTGACGAAACCAACGCCTACTGGTGACCAATGAACTAGACCGTTTTTCACTAGGGCTTCTAACTTTGATTTAGATATGCGAAGACGCCAAGCGCCAAACTCATATGGAAGATCCCTGTAACATTTAAAATATGCTGGTACTTTTACGAAGTAAGATCACACAACTTTAGGGTTGGTTAACTTCGGATTTTGAAGAGTTTTCTTGGCTTATCGAATCGGCTCTGTACTGGCAGGCTCTTATTGACCTACAATACTACTTTTGCTGAATTAAACACTTTAAAATTACAGGTACATGTATTCAATCAACTATTTATAACGTCGTTATTTAAACTAAAAGCTAACCATCTATTTTTAAGGGTGACTTTTAGATTTTTTTTATAAATTAAAGCCTTTTTCTTGCACACGGATAAACTCAGGGCAAGGGGTTTTCCGGCAATGAATTTGCTCGATGTTTACAAAAGAATAGGATCAAACATAAGTGGGGTTGAATGTGATCTGAATGCAAGACTAAAATCATGATGTTTCAGTTTAAACGAACAAAACTGAAATGACCTTGGTTCCACTAATAACTTGTGGAAAAATATATTAAGAATGTTGCGCATATAACTCACCCAGTAATATTCTGGACGCGGCCGATGCACGTGGAAAAGCAGTAGTTGTAAGCTATCATCATGGAAGGGTACAGACTCTGGAAGTCAAGAACGATCACGGGGTCAGAATAGAATCGGGATTCTGAAATAGAAAGAGAAAATTACAGAACGATGAAAAATATGTAAAATTTTAAAATCATAAAGTATACATAAATAAAAGATGTTATTAAAGGAAAGAAAAATTTCGACACTGGCGGGGTTCGAACCCGCGACCTTCGGGTATACGCCCCCGTCGCTCTGCCAACTGAGCTACAGTGTCAGTTGGCATCCAGCGCGAAATTTCTCTATCTCTATCAGAGCGACGGGGGCGTATACCCGAAGGTCGCGGGTTCGAACCCCGCCAGTGTCGAAATTTTTCTTTCCTTTAATAACATCTTTTATTTATGAGTAATAATCCCCACATGAGGAATTCATGTCAAAAAACATTAAATTATATCATAAAGTATAGTTTAATAATAAGCATATAAATCATTTCTTGTATGTAAATTATAGATATATGAAGTCCATAAATAGCTGGATTGTTCCTGACATACTATTATTAAGATGTCGGCTCTATGCTTATTTAGGTCCTTTTCAATTTAAGGGAATAAATTCTAAAAAGAAAAGATGTAGTGTAGATTGTATATTGGTCGTGTGTATAATATTTATTTCATCGATATGAAAGTTTCTTTTTCTGTATTCTACATAACAATAATTGTTTCCTCTTTTTTAACTAGAAACAAACAATAACTTCATATTCTCTTACCAGGTTCAAATATAAGCGGCAGACACTCCGGGGCCCGCATGGCCGCCCGCTGGCGCACAGTCGGCGACAGAGCTACCAAGTTGAGAGGCCGGGCCGCTCGCAGCATTAGCGATTCCACGCGGAACTGGGACCCGCGGGAGATCACCTCCCACCATTGTAGGCCGAATAGACGGGCCAGCTCGGATGTGCGATCTAATGATATTTTTTAAAATTATATTGACTGCAAATAAATATATTCTTATCTAAGTGCCTATTATATGATTATTCTACATAATATCCTAGTAATACTATCTTGACTACCGTCCAACAAACGCACTCAGACATTTTAATCGTGCGTTGCTAGAAGAGAGTGGACCCGCGGTGCATAAAAACAATTTATATTTTAAGAGCATAGTGCTTAAGTTAGTTAAAGACACTGTCGTATTTTAAAACACAGGTTCTTCGAACAGCTAATAAATATAGCTTTAAAATTCAATAAGTAAAATCTTTAAGATTCCAAACTATTACGGAAATATCCATTATCCACAACACATCTTCAAAAACTACGAAACCGACTCAAAACTATGATTGATTTGGCTAGTTGAATGAGTTTTGCCGTAGGTAAATTACCATACATACATATATTCACGGCCATAAATCCCAAGATGGAGTAGCCAGAACTTCAGAGCCAGAAACTCCTCACCCACTTTTGGAAGATGATAGAGGAAAATGATGTTAAATAAACTATTGTTGGTGATAGGTCTCTAACAGCATCGTCCAAAACCAACTTAAAAAAGCCCCACACCCTTAGTCGCCTCTTACGACACCCGTGGATAGAAAGGGGTAGTGACATTCTAAGCCGGCGCTACATGGCTGTATGTAAATTAAGAAGTATTAATCTTAATATTAACATTTTACAAATGGAATTAGGCCTTTAAACGACGTGATGTTTAAGTCATTTTAATCGTACATACAAAACCATTTGAAACGATTTTAATACTCGTATTAGCTCAAATGTCTTAAGCCTGTCATTAATTTTCATTGAATAGCAAATTTCCCACTCATTAATAATTACCCGTTTTTTGAAACGATACTTACTAATAATATCTAATTTCTCCATCATTCTAACTGTGCCAGAGAGTCGAGTCAGATAATGTTCAACCGGCACCCACCTCAGTATCCTCGACTCGTCCCTCCACCACTGGTCCAGCTGATAATAACTATACTTCGGTACTCGCTCCTTTAATATTTCGTACATACAGTTTTCAAAACTGTAACTAGAAAGAGCTAGCTCATGACGAAATAATCGCCAAACATTAAACATGACCCGACCAATAATTCTACCTTCAAAATCATTTTCGTCATTCTTCCAGCGTTTCTGTCGATTTTTCTCTGTAATTCTACTAATCTCAGTTATTATTTCTAATCCTAATATTTGTGCTCTTTCTAAAACATAACCCCATGAAATCAAGTCAATCTCGTAACCGCACATAATGTCTGGATCATGTATTTGTATAACCTCAATCAATTTCTCTAAAATTTCCATTTCATTTTTGACATATTTAATGTCTACATTAAAGACACTACGATCAAACGTATTTGGAGGGTGCATATCATCTACAACAAAAACTTCCGTGTGAGATTTTAATAAATGGTGCTCGCTAGGACAGTCATTAGTAACTTGAATAAATATTGCTTGGATTTGATCTATTAATGGATTTGGCACAAAATCTTTTCTGACTGATGTATGCACTTCTAATACCATAACTGTCAAAAAGTTAACCTGTAAATAAATAATTTAAAAATCACTTTTGTTGAAAAGCATAAGTTTTTTAAAATATTTTTGTTCTTCAAAATAGTTACAATCACATTACTTACATCAACGAGAGGAGTATCAGGGCCCTGTATCTCTGTTGTATTGCTTCCAAAACAAAGGAAAGATCCATCAGGTTGCATTGTAACTTGAAAACTTTGGTTAATGCTAGTATTCTCCTACAAAAAAAATTAGTGTGTTGAGAGTATTTAATAGTGATACTTCGAAATTATCGATTTGTAAATATTGAACTATTGACTATTATATTCTAGAAATAGCAACCCTAAGGTTAGCAAGTGAACAGCTTGGTGGCTCAGTAGGAAGAGAATGTCCTTCGGTGCAAAGGACATGCGAGACATTGCTTGGCTTGCCTCCTATATCGTGAATAATAAAGTTTATAAGCAATCTTAATTACCTTATCATCCGTTTCCAAACTAAGGGTATGATTGAGTTCCTGTAGTCCTATCGCTTGTGAATTATCTAAATCATCTATATTTACAATTTCTGCGTCTATTCTCACAGAGTTTTCATTTTTATCCACATTCGTAATGTTTTGCTTTTCGTTATACCATCTTACAACATTTTTCTTGGTAGGAGGTTTTTGAAGAGGTTCTAGGATGCAGTGCTTATTACCAGCAAGTAGAGATATGAGGTTTTCTGGTGAGGAGTTATCTTCAGATACCTCGTTGTGTTGTAAAAATGTTAACTGCCTCCATTCTTCGATACTGTTCTTATCTAGAACTTTCTCATAGGGCTTCTGATCAGATACAGTGTCACCTTGGATTTTAATTATCATGGAACCTATCTCAACTTTATCACCTACATCTTTGGGATTGGAAAAATAAGGTTTTGGGTTGATTTTGCTTGGAATGTTGTACTTTCTTAAACTAGATACGACGTCTGACTTAGTCGGCGGCCGAAACTTAGGAGTTAATAACACTTTACTAAAACAAGACGATTTTAAATTCACACAATTTACAGTAGTTTCTCTTGGCGATATTGCACTATAGTGCAGTTTTATTTCGTCACTAGATAAATATTGACTATCACATTCTATCTTAATATTTGGCTGAGGTTGTGGTCCAACTTCTAAATTGTTTCTATCGTCGTCACAATTCATAATACTATCATCTAAAGTGAAATCGAATAATTTTGATTTGTTATAAAAACTTACAAAACCTAAATTACTTCCTTCCGAAGAATCTGAAGAATATTCTAATGTCTTATCATTAATATCACAGACAAGCTTATTCATGCTTATATTAGTGGTAGATGCCTCTTTTGATGATCCAGGTTTAGGTGAAAACTTATTTTGAAGACCATGCAATTCTACGTTCTCAGCTGAAGTTGTGCGGTTTGGCGCTGCTACTTTACTACCTAACATTTTATTACTTAGAATATCAGCATTGACTTGAGAATTCATTTCAATTTTTATCTTATTTGTTTTGATATCTTGTTTGTCAAGGGTAGAATTGATTTTATCAGGAACATCATAATCATTACTATCACAGTTATACTTATACGTCCTTATACTTGGATCAGGCTTAGGTGAAAACTTGTTCTGAACAGCACACGATTCTAAGTTTTGCTGTTGAACAGCTTGAGTTGTGCAGTTTTTTGATTGTTTTAAAGAACTAAAATCTTCATTACTTGCAATAATAGAATCAGCTGGCGAACTCTTTGCAATTTTTATCTTTTTTGGTTTAATATCTTGCTCATCAAAGCTACAATTAATTTCATCGAGATCATCATTATTAATGCCACACAAAATTTTATTTGGGCTTATATCCGTTGCGAAATTCTCTTTTGATGGTCCAGGCTTGGGTGAAAACTTATTTCGCAGTGTATACAATTCTAAATTTTCTGCTCGACTTGTGCTATTTGATGATGATACTGTACAACTAAAATGTTCGTTACTAGCGGTAGCTTGGGAGCTCCTTTCAGTTTTTATCTTTTTCGTATTACCACCATGCTTAACGAAATTAGAACTTATTTTATCAGCAACATCATTAACTGAACAATTAACTTTTTGTATGATTGATTCGACTTCTGTCTTCTTTTTAGGTCGCGACAATCCTAGTTGTAGTGGTCTGGCTTTTCTTTTCTTGACTTTTTTGATATCTAAAATGATTAATCTTATTAATTTTATTTTCTTAATACAAATAAAACATAAAATCTTAACAGCCCATCCCACACATGCAACATAATTAAAAAAGTAGATCAAGACTTAAAATATAAGTTATAGTTGAAATATTTTACAGACATTACTTTCTAGTGTTCATAAATAAAGAAAAATGCGGTTTGATCTCTTCAGGCAACCTTTTATTATTATTTGTTCATTAATTTAGAATATTAAATTACGATTATATTTAAGTTAAGGATAGAAAAAAAGGATGCGTAATTATAAACTTTTATAATATACTTACGTTCGTCATCACATGTTCCATCTAGCTGTGATATGTTAGCACCATCCCAGAAAGTATTATCCCATTCTGTTAAAGTCTTATCGGCAACACCATCACTAAAAATATACGTAAATAATATAATATAAATTAGGAAAACAATTAATGCATGCTTACAAGAAAATATTAATTTACTGTGTGTCTCATTTTGAAAAAGTAAGATTTTCAAACAACTTGGTAGAGAAAGTAGACCTTTGTGTTAACAGAATTAACATTCCTGTGTACTGTATTAACAATCTAAAATTTTGAAAAATCTTTGCTTTACAACTTAATTTGTTTTCCGTAAAAAGTCAACATAATTATGTTTATCATAAAGGCTTTTTAATATGAATATGGTCACTTTTGTTATGTAAGGTCAGCGAATTACGTTAGACATTATTGAAGAGAGACCCTGGCGAAGAGATTGAATAAATTAACCAACGTGGTATAACATATATAAATGTAACAACTTTTTACGGTAAACGAGCTGTGATACTTTGTTTTTCTTGTTTATATTACCTAGATACTAGCAAATTTGATTCGCTATCTTCATCAAATATTTGTGAATATTCGGCTTCTACTAAATTATCTTCAATATCTTCAGCTGGTGTGGCCATGATACTATCTTCTTCTATTGCATTTTCATCCATATCTTTTAGATCATCCAGCAAACCTAAATCTTCACTATCCACTGTAAAAACAGGAATTTTCTTAAATAGTTTTAACTCAAGGGACAACAAAATGGAGTTAATATAAATTGATATTTTACTTTACACTCACATTTTATCTGGCTATAATGTAATGAAAAACTAGAATTCAATGCTATTGTTTCATCTACTACTATACTATCATTTTCTCCACTGAGACCTTCTTTTGAATCCCTTCTCAATGTCCCATCAAGACTAGCCCCAGGAGTTGCAGTTAGAAGGAGACTGACATCAACAGCATTAAACAGTTGTGATCCTTCACCACTCTCTGCTGGGTAGTAAACTTCTTCATTAGAACTTCTTAAATCATTTAAAGATTCTGTTTTCATATCTTGTTCATTTGCCATTTTTTGAAGGAATCTGTCTTCATATTTGTAATGAGATTCGGTTTCTTGTTGATTGAACCTGCCTTGAGATAATGATTTAGATGCCATTGACATATTCAACTGAACTCTTCTTTGCATTTCTTGATTCCAGACTTCTTCGAGACCTGGATTTTCAATACCATCACCTTTTCCAATTCTCTGTCTATTTATGATATGTGTTGCACTACAATCTGCTTCATAGTAACACATGCTTTCACTTTTCAAAGATGAGTTTTCTTGACTGCTTAAGACATCATCACTATTTGGTATTGATTCAACTTTTTTTCTAAATGTTACATTCTGAAGGTCTATATTACTCATACCAAATAAATTAAAGTCAATGAAGAATTGCAAAGTAAAGTTCAAATGTGATTCATGTGGTTGTAATGCTTGTCCCAAGATGGCGCCATTGCTGCAGAGCTCTACTGCCTTCTTTACTAAACCAGGATTGTAAAGGAATACTTTCAAATACAAGTGGGTTTTGTCGTGAAATCCATAGAAAGGCCTGAAATTATGTCAAATACAAGTTTAGCCACTTAAAATTTAACTGTTGCCCTGACTGACATATTAGATCTGTTTGAAGTCATTTTGTATGTGTATGGGCGGAGTAATTAAGACTTATTGACTGGCACTGGCAAGAGCCCAAAGAGCACTTCTAAAGGTGATGACACTCAAGTCAAGTATTTATTCTACTGACCTACTAACAAATTGTACCAGGAAGGTACCCTCCTTACAATCAGGCAACTTTTTATTAGGTCCATTGTAATCAACAATTCAAGCTAGAAGGGTTCTGGGTTGTTAACAATTAAATAATAAAATGTTAAATGAGACGCAAATAGTTGTTATTTAGTACAGCTAAGCTTAAGACTCAAGCTACCTTTGGTGGAAAATAGTTCCAGCACAGCCTCAGGATTTACAACAAAATTAGTAGCAAACACAGTCTTACAACTGTAAGTATTGCTTATTTCATTTTTTTGTCCAGAACTTCCAGAACTCAGAAATTTTTGCTTATTGTTAATAAACGGTTTGACTACAGTTGTATTACTACTAAGTAATATAAAAAAAACATACATACATACATATACTCACGGCTATAAATCCCTTAACGGGGTAGCCAGAGCTTTGGAATGAGAAATTTCTCAACCACTTTTGGAAGTTGATGGGGGAAAAGTTGGTAATAATAAAAGTTTTTGGTGACGGGTCTCCAAGCCCCTATACCCTCAATCGCCTCTTACAATCACCCACGGGTAGAAATGGGGTAGTGTTATTCTAAGCCGACACTACACGGCACAAAAACAAAAAAAATAAGATATAACTTACAATCCTTTGACCAAAGATATTTTACAGACATGTTGGTTTCCAGAACTTGCTTGTTTTAATGCAATGTTTAATGCTTTGTCTAAACTTGCTGCCATCTGAAACAAACAATAATAAATAAATATTTTAAAAAGTATTGAGCTAACTGGACTTAATTATAAATATTGCATATTTAATATATTCCAAATGATGTTTGAAATATAAAATAAGCAAACTAGCCCCAAATTAAAAACTAGTAAATGGTTTATGGTAGGTATGGGTTGCTAGTAAGACAATATATTAACTCACTAAGCCATGGATATTTTCAGACACATATAGCTATACAGCTTAACAAAATACTTTTAAGTTTATCTGACCATACATACATATACTCACGGCTATAAATCCCTAGACGGGGTAACCAGAGCTAAGGAATTAGAAATTCCCCAGCCACTTTTTGAAATTGAATGGGGAAAAGATGGTAAAATAAACGTTGGTGATGGGTCTCCAACGGCATCACCCAAAAAATCCCACAATCCCACCCAAAAATCCCATACAACAGTAGTCGCCTCTTATATACACCCACCGGAAGAATTGGGGTAGTGCTATTCTAAGCTGTCACTACACAGCTGACCACAACTATGTCTAAACAAAACAAATATATTTTAATGATTCATAATCAAAACAAAAAAATAATGATTTACTATTGTCATTGTTATTTTTTACTTACCTGGTACAAAAACTGTGGTTCTAGGTTTGGTACAGGACATGGGACATAGAAGTAAGGAAAAACACCATGAATGTGAAGACATGTTTTATGTCCATCAGGAGACGACCCAAAAATTCTTAGAATAGGAACCTGCAACATTAAGAATCAAATAAAGAAATAAATATTTTAGATAGATATACAATAGGCAATAATATTATGTTGTGTAGTGTTGGCTTAGAATAGCACTACCCCATTTATTCTGGTGGTTGTATGTAAAAGGCGACTAACGGTATTGGGGCTTTTAAGGGATTTTGGGCGATGCGGTTGGAGACCCATCACCAAAAACCTTTATTTAAAAATCTTTTCCCCACATAACTTTCCAAAAGTGGTTGAGAAATTTCTAATTCCTTAGCTCTGGCTACCCCTTCTAGGGATTTATAGCCGTGAGTATATGTATGTATGTATGTATGTATGTACAATAGGCACTTCAGATATACACCTGTTCATACCAAAATTAGCTATTTCTTGAAAACTATCAATTATCAACTAGTTCAAAACCATCTGTAGAAAACCTTGAATGTTTTGAATTATAATGTTTATATTATCATTTTGTACTTAATCATATAACATGCAAAGAACATAGTAAAAATTTTAGGTTTGTACTAGAACCATTCTTTTCAACATCTGTCATAATTTAAATTGTTTCTTAAGGTATATTATCTATATTCACAGCCAGTTATCCATTGCTCCAAAATATTTAATTCCTTAGCTGCCCCTTGAAGTTAAGTGGAAAAATTCTCTTTTGAATAAATAAGGATTGGTGATGGCTAAAATAAGTTGAAACCCTTGACGAGTTTGGATTATTCAACCATAAAATCTTATAATACAAAAATTGATAAGTATCTTCGCTTAGTTCCGCTAAATACCTCAGTATTGTCAGTGCACCTTCTGAATTATTGGTATAAAAGCTTAATAGCAAGGCTACTGATTTAAGATTAAGTGGTATTGGTACCTACTATACTGTATTAAGGTCATTTTTAAAAACTAAAATAGTCTAGGATTAGATACAAATATAAATAAAATTGGATACATACTTGCTTAATGTTTGCTCCTCTAAACTCAGAATAGACTAGGTCGAAACCAGGAATTGGTCTCGTTAGATAATGATCACAAACGACTATCCTCACTGAAAATACCGGATTAATACTACTTTCGGACGCTAAAAAATTAAAAAATACATTTTATATTTACTTTCTTCAATATTAAATTGATGTGTTTGTATGACTATCAGTATGAGAACTTACATTTAGATTTGTCCATTGTATTATACATCAAAGTTGTATTTATAATATTACGTTTGTTTTAAAGAATTATAAACCTAAACATTTAACGATAATTACTAATGAAATAAAGATTTAAAATTTACACAACTTTAACCTAACTTATTATCACAACAACAACAACAATAATAACACCACACCACAGACTAAAAATACGTAGGAGAACCGAACACCACAGAGGAAGAGAAGAGATTCTTGTATTCCAATAGTGTTGTTGCTTAAGGCCTAGACCTCGCTTTTATAACATACCCTTTTTATATTATAAATCGGTAAAGGACATCAAACTAAACAACTTTGCCCATGGAATGCCTATCTAAAATATTGTAATTTTCAAAAAATTATAATAATTAAAAATTGTCGTACCTAGTTCAAACTGAGAATGTATAGAATGAGAATCTTTGCTTCAGTGAAAATAAGAAATAAAAAAAAACATTTGATCTATGCTTTTCGCTCTGTAAACAAAAATATAACTTCTTTCGGTATTTTCCAGTTGTATTGATCGTCGTTGAAAAATAATATCATGAAAATAAACCGGTAAGCGAGCGATTGAACTGGAAAATACCGAAAGAGGTTATGTTTTTGTTTACACCATAGATCAAATGTTTTTTTTTTATTTCTTATTTTCACTGAAGCAAAGAATCTAGTTCTATACATTCTCAGTTTGAACTAGGTACGACAATTTTTAATTATCATTTTTTTTTGAAAATTACAATATTTTAGATAGGCATTCCATGGGCAAAGTTTTTAAGTACGATGTTCTTTATCGATTTATAATATAAAAAGGGTATGTTATAAAAGCGAGGTCTAGGCCAATTGGCCTAGACCTCGCTTTTATAACATACCCTTTTTATATTATAAATCGATAAAGGACATCAAACTAAACAACTTTGCCCATGGAATGCCTATCTAAAATATTGTAATTTTCAAAATATAATAATAATTAAAAATTGTCGTACCTAGTTCAAACTGAGAATGTATACAATGAGATTCCTTGCTTCAGTGAAAATAAAAAATAAAAAAAAAACATTTGATATATGCTTTTCGCTCTGTAAACAAAAATATAACTTCTTTCTGTATTTTCCAGTTGTATTGATCGTCGTTGAAAAATAATATCATGAAAATAAACCGGTAAGCGAGCGATTGAACTGGAAAATACCGAAAGAGGTTATGTTTTTGTTTACACCATAGATCAAATGTTTTTTTTTTATTTTTTATTTTCACTGAAGCAAGGAATCTCATTGTATACATTCTCAGTTTGAACTAGGTACGACAATTTTTAATTATTATTATATTTTGAAAATTACAATATTTAAGATAGGCATTCCATAGGCAAAGTTGTTGAGTTTGATGTCCTTTATCGATTTATAATATAAAAAGGGTATGTTAAAAAAGCGAGGTCTAGGCCAATTAGTCTATCGAGGGTATCGTGATCGTAATACTATATAGTCTAACTATACCTAGTGCAATTGGCCTAGACCTCGCATTTAAAACATGCCCTTTCTATACTTTAAATCGATTAAGGACATAAAACTAAACAACTTTGCCTATGGAATGCATATCTAAAATATTGCGATTTTCAAAATAATCAATCTTTAAAAAGTGTCGTACCTAGATCAAACTGAGAAAGTAATTCGTTACCCTCGTCGAGAAAACACGAAACCGTTCGTTCAGTGACGTCACACGCCCTTGAACATGCGCTTATTTTACATGCTGTGCTAGCGACGGTCGAGAAACGAATCTTCTCTACGGGTGCATCGACAAAAACGTCTTTCTCGTGCGCCCCGACGTGTTTCATTACTTATCGTACTAGCTCCGCTGCTGGTCTATCTTCTGACTCTTCTGTAAGTTGGCTCAAAAGGTCTACGAAACAAGGCCGTAAAACAATTACACAAACAAAACTTCTAAAAGTCCGTTTGTCGCTGTCATCTGTCAGCTGTCAGTCATGTCAACCAGTACAGTAGTAGTCTGTGAGTAGTTGTCGTTGTCAGATTTCCGTAGCACGTACGTACGTTCCTCATACGAACGAATTGAAAAAAGTTAAATTATTTCAATGAATTATTTTTGTTATTTTAAATTATGTGTGTGAAAACAGCGGTAATATTCTCCAGCAAAGTAAATTTATAAGTATTTGGTAGACTAATACAAAAAAAGTGTTAAGAAGCCACAATTAATTTCTTTGTGTAATGTGAAGTGCGAAGATGATATTATTATGTCTCAAAAATAAATTTGGTGGTTCATCGATAAAGAGGTGAAACGCATTCCAAGGAAATGGAGGATGAAGAAGCTGACTTAAGGGAACAAATATTTCACAACAACGTCAGGGAACATATTGTACGTTGTCATAATCATTTTGAAGTTATGTTTTGTTTACAATGGATTTTAATAATTTTGATGTTTTTCAGATATTCCTCCTATTGTTCATACTATTGTATCTCTTCGCTTTTGTTGTAATCGAAAAGTTTCGTCGAAGAGATAGTGAAGACTTTTATACAGCCGATGAGGATGAGGTGAAAGTGTATAGAATTAGTTTGTGGCTGTGCACATTTGCCTTGGCTGTGTCGATTGGATCAGCACTCTTACTGCCTGTGTCTATTGTCAGTAATGAAATATTGTTGCTGTATCCAAATAGTTACTATGTAAAATGGCTGAACAGCTCTCTTATACAGGGTAAGTATTCCACTTTTTACAAACCTTCCACCATTATTCTTATTTAAAACAACAAGAATACATCTAAAAGAGTATTGCAGTCAATATAATATTAGGATCAATATAATAAGTAGGAAGTCAATATAGAAATGTATGGTTTTTGTGAATATAGATCAATTAGGAATAGAACAGCATTACCCCCTTTCTTCCCATGAATGTTAGCAACATCCTTTAATTTGCAATATTACGCCCACTCATCTTCCTAATATGGCTAAGGAATTTCTTTTTCTACAGGTCTAACTAACCCTTCCGGGGATTTATAGCCATGAGTATGTGTATGTATTATTAAAGAAACAATTGAAATCAACATAAAGTTATTAAATTTGTTAAAGAACAAACCACCCAATATTAACAAACAATGTGCAGATACAAGTCCTAGTAAGCAGACTTCAGACTTGTTTAAGCAATATTGATCAAGGCACAGATGTTATAAGCTGATGATTGTATGGCCATATTGTAAACATTTAGAAACAGTACAGTACAGTTTATGAACTGTGAATAACACTTTAAATATATATAACTGTAGTGTTAAGAAATTAATTATTATATTTAGGTTAATTTCACTGCAAACCTTTTCACTTGACATCCTGACATTTGATGCAGGACGTGCAAAATATTAAATAAGCCATCTTTTCCTTTTTGAGAGTGTGCTCAAAAAGGCAGGCGTCTGTAGTATGAAGAATAAAAGAGCATGTATGAAAAGATTGATGGATGTAAATGAAGCTAGAGAGGTTTGTCAGGATTGTACAAAGTGGCGATCAATAGTCTCTGCCTACCCCAATGGGAACTAATGGCGTGAGTATATGTATGTATGTATGTAAGCCATCTTTCGTGGTCTTCTATATACCATAATTAAGCTTATTATGCATAATCTCCTCAGATCAAATTTATATTATTTCGCCAATTATTATTGTTGATATAGAGTCTGTTTTAAAAGAAGACTAGTTTTAGTTTGACTGTTTAGAAGCTCTTTCACAGTACCTAATTTATACATACGTACAACTCACGGCTATAAATCCCTAGAAGAGGTAGCCAGAGCTAAGAAATTAGAAATTACTCAGCCACTTTTGGAAGTTAAGTGGGACAAAGATGGTAAAATAAAGATGGGTTTCCAAACGCATCACCCGAAAATCCGTTAACAAGCTCCAATTCCCTTAGTTACCTCTTACGTACGCACACGGGGAGAAACCTAATTAAAATACCTAGTTCACTTGAGGTTAAGCTCTTTTTTACTTAGCCACTGAACTACTATATGCATTCAATATGCAGTTGTGATACTAAATCTTTTTATATACAAGCAAAAGAATATTTCTATATTATTAATCAGCTCTTAATTGCATACTTAACAGAGGCTCATTAAGTTATTGAGAAATAAATTCTTTAGCCCTTTTGTAGTTATTAACATATTAAACACTTTATAACTTTCCTCATTAAAATTGTTAGACAAATTATGGCATTACAAGTAAGAAACGACTTAATCATTCATTTTTAAAAGTCATGCTGTGGTGTACATTTTAGCATTACAATTATATCTGATAGATATATTTTATACCCTTATTTTTATCATTGCCTAAAATTTAAATGAATTTCAGTATTAAAATATGAAGCATCAGATTCGATGATTGATACATACATATATACACACGTACAAATGGCTATAAATCCCTAAAAGGGGTAGCCATTGCTTCGGCATAAGAAATTCCTTAGCCACTTTGCATGTTGAGTGGAAAAGGTAGCAAAATTAAAATCACTTAAAAAGCGCCTAAACCTTTAGTCGCCTCTTACGATCACCCATAGGTAGAAATTGGGTAGTGCTATGATAAGCCGACACTATACAGCTACCAAAAAAAAATACTCTTAAAAGGTCCCTAATTTTAATTCCTTTATTAGACAAGGTAAATTGATAGTTTACAATATTTTGTATTAAAGTATTTTTGGTGACAGAAATGGGTTTGTGTTATTCTAACACCACTTGGCACTTGAATTGCAAAACTTCAACTTATTTTTACCATCCAGTACTCCATTCTATGGCTAGATAGTATTCCTTTAAATTTTCAGGAGAAGTTATTTGAATTGCATATTAACAGTAAATTAATAAATAATTAATATTTCAAATAGATTTATGTTGTTGCCCGCCTCCTTAAAAGTAGCAACTAGTTGCGCTGATCAAATTAATGCAATCGTATTGCTAATGTATATAGATAAAGGCAAATCTCGTCCCACATAGTGTTGCCAAGTGATTTATGTCGTGTACATATTCATCAAACCTGCAAACCCGCAAACTGATGGATGTATTATGCATTCGGAATTGGCATCTCCATAATTCGAGCTGCGTTGATGAATATGTATCATTTGATGCATAATAGTCAATAGACATGTATATTTTAGTACTTGACGCCATAAGGCTGAGACTACCACACTTCCACCCATGGGTGTTCGTAATAGGCAGCTAAGGGTTTTGAAGCTTTTAAAAAGTTGGTTTAACATTCTTTTCCCCACTTAAATTCCAAAAGTAGGTCAGGAATTTCATATCAAAAGATTATTTTTTCATATAGAGTTTTCGTACTAAAAATCAAACACTCATAGATATTTAATAATAAAACGTTTCAGTTTTTTTCGTCTTTAAATATCAAGCTTTAAAATTAAGATAACATTTTTCTCTTTAACCAATAAGGTGTATTTTTTTACTTTACAAGTGATACTCCGATGATTACACCGTTTGCTTGCGAAAATAGTACAATTGCTTACTAGGGTAGCCATAATTTGATGATTTTTATTTCCTAAATCGATGTTTTTTTACATGGCGTTGGTTTTACAAGGCCCCTGTTAACATATTCAGCTTAGTTTTTCTATACTGTAAATAAAATGTATTTTATTTTTTCGTTACATATATCGTAATACTCTTGTGGAACTTTAGACTAATGTTTGTGAGTTTAAACCATTTTGTTTATTTTCACAATATTTACTCTTTATTTAGTGAAAAAAAGTCCTGATTCAGTAATATGTTGCAAACACTCCAGTTAAAAAACAGCTTACTATTTTGTGAACCAACAAACTGACCTGTAGATATGTGTTCTCATCGGGCTGGTAGTTACAAATAATTTACATTTTGAATAACCCTGTGCAACCTCTGCTTTAATATGTTTAAAGACGTATGGCATTTCTTTAGCCGTGTAGTGTCGGCTTAGAATAACACTACCCCATTTCTACCCGTGGGTGATCGTAAGAGGCGACTAAGGGTATAGGGGCTTATTAAGTGATTTTTGGGCGATGTGGTTGGAGACCCGTCACCAAAAACATTTATTATTACCATCTTTTCCACAATCAACTTCCAAAAGTGGCTGAGGAATTTTTCATTCTAAAGCTCTGGCTACCCCGTTAAGGGATATATAGCCGTGAGTATATGTATGTATGTATTTATGTCATTTCTTGCACTGCCATCTTCCCAGTACGATTTTAGTTCCCAGAAAAACCCTAATGTGTGGTAGCCCTACACCAAATAGACACTGACCTAAATACCGTTTCATTAAAATATCTAACATACATAGTTATTGCGTTGTCGCATTGCGTTCCTTTGTCTCGTAATCTCAATCACTATCAGAACTCATTACTATTTTTAGATAATTTTACTTTTATTAGTAACCTTGGCAGGGCAGTGTTAATTAGGTATAGGTGCAGGGTAAAACTTCTCTACGTTAAACGTAGGATTTATTACCAATCATGGGACAGTGTATCAGTACAAAAGTGTATATTCTTACGATGTTCCACTGTCCAGGCAAAATATTGTTTTGCTTTGTAGACACACAAAATATTGCAGAACAACTCCAACACAACTACAACAACCGGGATCTTACTATGGGAAATCCTAGTGTCCCTTAATAAAAGCTCATCGCTTGAAATGTTGTAGAAATATTCCTAGTTCAATATATATTATATTCAATATATATTCTGTCTGTTCAGAACTGTTTGAGAATAGTTTATTCTATTTCATAGTGAAAACATAAGCTACAAAACTCCGGCACGAGATGCAGTTTAGTTAGTTCTCGAACGAGGCAGACTGGCAACATGTTTAAGGTCGCGGAAAGCCGATGCCACCACGTAGGAAAGGTCGTTGTAGAGATATTTGTTTGAAAAAGCTTTTATTGAGTGAAACACTGCAAAACACCAGCTACTCTTTCTATTAACATTTAAATAGTCCACCAGTACTACCACCCGCTGATATGATACCAGTAAGGTGTTAAGAAACTAGGAAAGACAAATTTCGCATCAGTTGTGGTTACTTAGCACCGAAGCTCAGTTGGCAGAGCGACCGGGGTGAAGACCGAGACCGAGAGGTCGCGGGTTCGAGTCCTGCTGGTGTCGAAATTTTTCTTTCCTTAATTAATTAGTAAAATAATCTTTATGCACAACAAAGTCTAAGTATTTAAATAGTCCCCCATAAAACACTTCTAACCGTCAAGTTTTCTTACAGGTCTATGGAACCACGTGTTCCTATTCTCGAACCTGTCGTTGTTCGTGTTCCTGCCGTTCGCATACTTGTTCTCGGAATCAGCCGGCTTCCCGGGATGCCGCGGGCTGCGGGGCCGGGTGTACGAGACGTTCACCGTGCTGGCGCTGCTCGGGGTGGCCATGCTCGGTCTAGCCTACGTTATATCGGCGTGGCTGAAAGGCGACCGGTCCAGTATTGATGCCTTGTTAAGTATGTACCCGGTTTTTGGTTTTCTATTATTTCAAGTGTAAGTTTGGTGATGAGCGGGATATTCAGAATTGGTACGCATTATTTTGTAGATCTCAGTGAACCTATCAAATATAATGATGTAAGATGCTTAACTATGAGTTTTGTTTGTGATTAACATTCAGAATTACAATAGTATGAAATTTCTAACGATCAAATCATTTGAAGTAATTATTTATTAAGCATATACGTCAATAACGACCTTATCAAACTAATATGCTCTGTTTCGATGTATTAATAACGACGTAAAACTTGTAGACACATCGTGACGTCATAGTTTTACCGTTCAGTGAACACACACAATACGTTAAATGCGTGTCTAACCATGTGTGAACGTCTAAATTCATTGTTTTGCTTCCACCGTTTCCGACTCTGGGTCCTGTTTGTATTCAGCTATGCTAAATGTACTAAATGGCGCACCGCGCACCAATGACGGCGATAAATTGTGAATGTTCTTTTCAGATCTATGGACATATCTTCCCTTCTTGTATTCGTGTGTGTCATTCGTCGGAGTTTTAATGCTATTAGGTAAGTACTATTTTGATTGTGATACAGGCAAAGAAAATTCATTATAGATATATCTTATCTGAAGTGCATTAAATTGCGTAATACTTTATCATTGATATTGGAGCTCGCGTGAAAAGTGGTGGTTGGTTCAAGAAAGTTTAATCAATGAAACAATTTCAATAATCGATAACAACAAAAACAAAACACAGTTGAACAAACATTACTAACTAAGCGTGTCGCTTGAAAGATGATGAAATATGTTTAATGATTATCACTACGTAAGAGGTTAGGTGAAAATGATGGTTTTCTCAGACTCATCATCATCATCATCATCATTTTCGGACACGTCGTGCCTATCAGTCTTCTCCAAGAAGAACTCGATCAAATCCAGATGTTGTGGGAATTTCTCGTGCAGCTCTGCCAACGCCTCTTCGTATTTATCAAATTCCTCTAGTTCCTTATAGGCCTTAGCACTGTAAAGGCGAGCCTTGAAACTGTTCTCGTTGAGTCGAAGAGCTTTGTCGCAGTCTTCTCTTATCTGAAAAGAGAAAATTTATTATTAGCACTTTTACAATTTTATTCAGTTTTTCACGAAAATATGAGAAAACCCTCTGTAATACATTAGCCATAAACATAAAGCAATCGATAGTGACTTTTTATCACGTAGTTTTATTTAACAAAGCAAGCGCTTTACGGCTATTATAGTTATCCTAGGTGGACAGGACAGGGAACGTGTGCACTACACCATCTCTTGCCGTAGTCATAGTATGCGACGACTATTTTAGCGATTGGTGTGCGATGCATTTGGAAATTTTATACCAACGATCCTTAGTGGGTGCGAATTTTCTTCTAAGACTAGTTACTTCTTTTTTGTTATCATCAAGTATAAATAAGGCAGACAAGGAAAATAATAATTCTTAAACCATTAACCACGGGACTTCCTGCCTAATCTTCAGAGTACCACTTAGACTAGATAATACACATGCAACATATAATCAAATGGCATTATGTACGTAACTCCGCGAGAGAGTTTAGATAAATCACACAGATGCACAGTGATTCGCGTAGAACAAGCTAGGTGGACAAAAGTCATTGTCCAATTTCCTGGAATTGATCGTTTTATGTTGTCAAGAACAACCCTATTATCTCATTTCCAAAAATTGATTGTGCAAAGTCCCGTTATGGCTTGCTAATGAGGTGTTAAAGGGTAAGTAATGACGATTATTACTAATTTGTAATCGTCTCAGTTGCAATTTTGCCACATATTCGACAACACCTCATGACTTGTGCAGTAAACGAATCAGTGTTTTGTGCTATGGATCCTATTAGTACAGGTAAGAACATTATATTTTTATATAAATCTTACTCCTAGGTAACTAAATCCAATAAAATTTTACGGTCTAAAAGATAGTAGGAAAAACACAAAGAAAAATATATTTTTTAAATGTTTTATAGACTGCAACTTTTTGTCTCCACATGTCTCCGGGTTAGATTTTATATATGTCGTAGATCTAAGCCTAAACTTAATATTAAACATCACTTTCCATGCTCCTTTTTTGCTCTAACATTTTTTTTTATTTTTTTTACAGAGCAAGTGCTTAGTGTTTCGAAAATTGAATTTTTCGAAGAGTGGATAAAACACGATAAAGAAAACAGAAATTCACGCATTTTCGATTTTTTTTCGGTTAAATTTGATCTCTCAAATATAACCGAAGTATCCTTGCGTGAAATCACCAAGAGCATCGCTGCTAGTAGCATGAAAATAGCCCAGAAATGGAATAGTGCTAGTCGCATTAGGGAAAGGTTTCTCTCTATGCATAAAACATGGCTGGAAGGCAAAGACTTTCATTTCAAGGTGTCTGTTAACCCTCCAGTTGCCACCACTTCTACTGAGGGTGCTCAGCGACCGGGAAGACCTCAAAAGAGCTTTGAGGAGTCATCATATAAAACAAAAAAACTACGTGTGGACGGCATCGTTTCTGAATGGAGTGCAAAAGAGTTGGCAATTGCTGCAGAAGTAGCTAGTAGATCGGAAGGCAAGCGGAACGTTGCCCAAGCTATAAAACGAGCGAGTGATGGAACAAGTGTTGAGCAAAATGTAGCCTGCCCTAATGGAAGACTTCTCACCGATATTGAAGCGTGTGCCTATTATATGGACGCTAAGTGTACAAGTCACACGTACAAAGCTAAGAGGAAGTGGGAAATGAAGGCGGGACATAAAGTGTTACCATCATACTATAGTATACGTAAGTGTTTTTTATCCTGTTATCCCCCTTCGGAGCACATTTCTGTAACGGAAACACGCGCAGAAATTAAGCTACAATCGATTTAAGACAAAACTGCTGAGAGATTAGTAAAAACACAGGAAGAAGATATAATAGGTGTGCTTCCACAAAATTCATTCGCCCATTTCGCGACCTTATGTAAATATCCCTCGTAATGAAAATGATTACATAGAGTCGGATTCTTCAGATGATGATAGTGATAGGGAATGATTGTAACATATATAGAATATTATTTTTTAAGTAACTGACTTGTAAACATTTGTTTTTCATATTAGTTTTAAGTTTAGAAAAATGTTTAATGTGGAAGAAATCATGATTTTTGCATTTATTTTAATATATAAATATATTTTTTTTCATTTTTTGTATTTTTATTTACACTACCCCCCTCCCATTTACCTTAAGTCATGAAATTTTAAAAAAAGTACAGAATACGTATGATTAAGCACATATAGAGCCATTCGAGTCGAAAAATAATTTTGTCCATCTAGCTTGTTCTACGCGAATCACTGTGAGATGATGTGTGCGTGTGTATGCTCTATTTAAAAGTATAAATATTTAAAAAGTCCGATTAATCGTCAGATAAGAATATCGATGTTTTAATAATGTGATCAGCCGTATCGGTTGCGGTCGCGGAACGAATTACACGGATCTGCTGATAACATTGCTTTGCGGAACTGATGTTTCCAAACATTTCACTGAAACACATCAGTTTATGAATAATTGTCTTTGTTGTCATTTCTTGCCTAGCGTTCATATTTTCAAAGGAACTCGCACCTGGAAATCTGTGAGATTTATTATTTATGCACAAATAGAAAACGTTTTTTTTTGACAGATTGATAAATTTGATGCAATTGATATTGAGATAAAATATCAGATTAAACAGCTCATGTTATCGAGACAAATATCTTAGTACTTAACAACGCCAATGGAAACTAATTAGTTGCATTAAAGTACCGAGCGATTGATAGATTTCAATGAAACGAATGAGTACAATTTAGTCCTACTTTGTTCACAACTTTCAGTAAAAAGTAGTAGTACCTTAACGTACTTTTAGTCTCTTGATTCTTACTTAGTTGTCATCATTCTCAAACATATATACATGCCTAAACCAAAAAATACATAGATAATAAATCAAGCAAATTTACTTTTTGATAGTTCCCAAGTTTTATATTGGTCAGCGCCCGATCGCAATAAAAAGTAGGGTTGTCCTTCACTTTATCGATAGCTTTATTGTAGCAAGAGAGTGCTTTATCGTACTCGCCACGCCGGAACGCCTTCTCGGCTCTGGTTTTCAGCGTGTCAGCCCTCTCTCGCCGGATCTTGCGGTCGAGCGCACGCCGGTCTGCGTCTTTGCCCATCTCAGACATGAACGCTTCTTTGCTCATTTCATTCTGAAATGAAAACATATTGATGAGGATCACAAAGTGGAATTTGGAATGAAGGAGTCTATGTTATATAAAAAAGAAGAAAGGAATCCTTGTAGCATTGTAAAAGCCTAAATACCATTGTCTAGAAGACCTATGTCTTTTTTTTGGATAAAAATTAGTTGTGGGTAAAGCTAGTGAGGGCTTAAAAATCGCACCACTTAAAAAACATTAAACTCCCTTGTATCGATAAATTTAGTCAAACTTAATTGTGAATTTTCAGGAAGGTTATAAAATTACTAATTGTACCCTAAGTACGAACAACCTACTAATAGATCCCCAACATACTATAGATTTTGAGGTTTTTTTATTTTCGTAGTCGGTCAACTGCTGATTTTATAAATACTTAGCGTTAGCTATCTTATGTCAAGAGTTGAAAAGAATATATTTTTTTAAACAAAAAATTCACCCAAGTATAACTTATGACGTGAGCATATTAATGATTGAAAGAAACGGGTAAGAAGGTTAATGAGCGCCATTAGTATAAGATACTCGATGCGCAGCTGACAGGAAAATCATACCTTAGGTAAAGAATAGCAAGTTTGTTTATTGTAAACTATATTGATAAGCTATGTAGAGCAAACTCGGTTCAGAATAATGTTACGTACCGGGTTCTTAATTTGATAAATACCAGTCACACTTTCGTGCAATAAGGTGTAATTATATTTATTGACCAATAACGCACTTTACACAACACAACAAACACTATCGATAATTAACTATCGATACTCGCACTAATTAACAACACTAATTTACTCCGTTATAGTAACACTGTCCACACCGTTAAGCTTATTTCCGTAATCCGTATATCACTGCACTGTCGTATTTAATTTCTTCGCTCTAGTATTTCGCTTGTTCTCGCTTAGTTCTTCGCACTCGAATAACTCCGTAGCACGCGTCGCTCTTTATATATGCCAAATCTCAAATACGCGAATATTACAGAAAGTTCTAGTACCACATTCTCGAAAAGTCGATATTCGAGAAACATCTAGTAATTCCTTTTTTTACTTATTAAAATACTAGTAACGCCATCTGTTATCTAGTAGTGGCAAATCCTATCTCCTACTTGCGAACAGATGTCGTAACATTACCCCCTCCTTACATTAATACTCGTCCCGAGTATTATTGCTTCCATGGTACTTCGCAAGTCGATCGATGTGAACTATTTTCGAAGCCCCTCTAGGTTGGCGTTGAATTCTGTACGTTACATCGTTTATTCTAGTGACCACCTTGTACGGTCCTTCCCACCTATTTTGTAACTTAGGGGACTTCCCTTTCTGGCGAGTTGGATTGTGTAACCAGACGAGCATACCCTCTTCGAAACGCGGCGTGTTAGCTTTACGGTCATATCTGGTTTTCATCTTTTCACTAGCATGTAAACCATTTTCACGCACTAGGGAATGTACATCTTGCATTCTTTCCCTCAAATCGCTTACATATTCAGTTACACTCTGCGGCTCATCTGGTGACCCTCCTGTCAACAAATCTACAGGCAATCGTAGCTCTCTTCCGAAATTGACGAAAGCAGGTGTTTCCTTCGTGCTTTCGTGAACAGCTGACCGGTAAGACAGTAAAAATAATGGAATGTGTTTGTCCCAGTCCTTCTGATGTTTTTCAACCATCTTCGCCAACTGTCTCTCCAGTGTTTGGTTGAACCTCTCCACCATTCCATCTGACTGAGGATGATATGGCGTCGTCCTGGTTTTATGCATTCCAAGTAGTTTGCACACCTCTTGAAATACTTGTGACTCAAAATTTCTTCCCTGGTCAGAGTGTATCTCCAGGGGCACGCCAAATCGACAGATCACTTCCTCAACCAGTTTTGTAGCCACAGTTATTGCTTCTTGATTGGGTATGGCAAACACTTCAGGCCACTTAGTGAAGTAATCCATCACCACCATGAAATATTTATTTCCGGACTCTGATTGTGGAAACGGTCCAGCCACATCAACGGCAATCCTCTCCCCGGGAGCTCCCACATTGTACAACCGTAATCCCCCTCTACTCCGGGTCTGCGGACCTTTCACCGCGGCACACGTTGTACATTTCCGGCACCAGTCCTGTACGTCGTCCCTACAATGAAGCCAGTAAAACTTCGCACGAACCTTCTGCAACGTACGATTTACCCCAAGATGCCCGCCCGAAACACCGTCATGTGTTTCCCGCAGTACATCTTTAACCTTGGCTCTGGGCACGACCAATTGTAGGTGCTCTTCCTTACCGTTGGGTTTCTCCCACCTCCGGTACAGTAGACCATTGATCAGAACCAGGCTGTTCCATTGCGCCCAGTAAGCTTTCGTACTCACTCCTGTGGACGCTACTTCACTCCAAGCCGGTTGATCGTGTTTTTCCTTCTTCCATTTCATGATGGGTCTGAGGTTCTCATCTTCTTCTTGGGCCTTCTGCATAGCTTCTGTTTCCCATCCATCCAATGGACAAATTCGAGTCACTTTCACGACCTCCTCCTTCGACTCTTGCTTCCTGCAATGTTTACAGTCTTGATCATTGACACAGCCCAATATCACCAAACTGTTCCCGATACAGGCTTGTGAGATGGTCATTGTCGGGGCTTTCTCCTCTCTAGCCAGCACCTGCCCCCCGGTCCTGGCTAATGCTCGTTTCCCTGGACGTTTGCGGCAGGAGCCTCTGCCTGCCTCTTTTCTTCCTTCCTCAGCGGGCAACTTAATCTCAAATGGCCCCTTTTCCCGCAGCCATAACAAATCGGTCCAGTACTCCTTCCGACGGGTGCTTTAATGACCTTGACGTCCTCATTTGCTTCCGCAATCTCACGAAGTCGATGAGTTTGGCGCGTATCCTGGCGGCAAGCTTCAACTTCTAAAGCGTTCGCCAAGGCATCCTTGAGAGACGTGTGGTGTTGAAGTCTCACCGCTGTTCTCACTTCGATATCTCTGATGCCGTCGACGAATGCTTGCACCAGGTTCATTTCCACCGTCTTCGGATCTACACTGGGATAGGCCTTGCGGACGAGCTTCTCGATTTCAAGGGCCCACTGCTGAAGTCCCTCTCCGGAACGCTGGACCCTATCACGCAGCTGAGCGCGGAACACGTGCTCCAGGTGTCGCTCTCCATAGCGAGACTCCAACGCATCCAGCAGGTCCTTGAAACCACCACTCGGAGTCGGCAGCGCCTCTATTACTGACCGTGCTTGACCTCGGAGCGCCACCGTCAGTGCAGTCAAACACTGTTCATCAGTCCAACCATTGGCAGCCGCAACAGTCTGGAACTGATGTCTATACGCCGACCAGGATGTTGTTCCGTCGTAGGGAGGAACCTTCACACGAGGACCATGGACAGCTACTACATTCTCACCGGAGACAACCTTGACCGGTCGTGATTCAAGCTGCAGAACCCTTTTCTCCATTCCGCGGAAGTCGGTCTTCATGTCATCGATATCTTTCTCAATATTACCTGCCTGCTCCTTCATCTGCTCTACGTCTTTTTCCACAGTAACCACCCGACCACTGACTTCATTGACCGCAGTGAGAACTTGTGAGAACTTAGTTTGCTGTTCCTCGCGCAACTCACGAACTTCTTGTTTCACAACACCCTGTACCTCCGAATGTATGTTTTTCACAACATCCTGTATGCTTTGTTGTGCTTCACGCATGCTTTGAAACATTTCAACTATCATCGCCAAGTCAGTATTAGTTGCGGCCGCCGGCGCCGTTGATGTAGACGGCGCGTTAGTCACCGCGGACGTCTCCTCTGGAATGTCACTCCGAGGGTTCGTGACCGATGACCTCATTTCCGACAGCTGTTCACCCTCTGCGGCTTTCTGAGCGCGTGTCTTCACACCCTCTCTTCCGTCTTCCTTCGGCATAACTGGCATCTTCAAATCCACTTCTGTCACCAATTGTTACGTACCGGGTTCTTAATTTGATAAATACCAGTCACACTTTCGTGCAATAAGGTGTAATTATATTTATTGACCAATAACGCACTTAACACAACACAACAAACACTATCGATAATTAACTATCGATACTCGCACTAATTAACAACACTAATTTACTCCGTTATAGTAACACTGTCCACACCGTTAAGCTTATTTCCGTAATCCGTATATCACTGCACTGTCGTATTTAATTTCTTCGCTCTAGTATTTCGCTTGTTCTCGCTTAGTTCTTCGCACTCGAATAACTCCGTAGCACGCGTCGCTCTTTATATATGCCAAATCTCAAATACGCGAATATTACAGAAAGTTCTAGTACCACATTCTCGAAAAGTCGATATTCGAGAAACATCTAGTAATTCCTTTTTTTACTTATTAAAATACTAGTAACGCCATCTGTTATCTAGTAGTGGCAAATCCTATCTCCTACTTGCGAACAGATGTCGTAACAATAACATGAACCCATTTCTTCCGGGGCGGTTGTCGTAAGAGGCTACTTAGGGTATTTTAGCTTTTTTAGTGATTGTTGGATGATGCTGCTGGAGTGGAGACCCATCAACAACCCACAACCTCAACCTTTATTTTACAATCCTTTCTACACTCAACTTCCAAAAGTAGCTAAATAATTTCTAATATGAATCCGTTTTTAGGCTTTGAAGCCGTGAGTATATGTATGTAGGTATATTGATAAGGTTTGAAAATAAGTTATTTTCAATTGATGAGCAAAGTTAACCTAAGCCGTCTCTGGACAAGTAGATAAACTTTCTCTTGAATGCGGCCGTTAGAAGGTCACTACACTCGTGGTCAGTATTACTTGCCTTTAAGTTGTCGCAATGACTAATATCATATGATAACTTGTCCATGTATTTGAAGAGTTATTTGTGTCTCTGGGTTAAAGTTTGAAGAACTCGATAAGTGGGTATTTTTGTCGTGGATGAGATATGAGAATACTTTTTACTTCAGCAGCAGGGATGGTATCGTAACATTTATGTTTAAATGTATGTTTATTGTTTATTATTTAGTTTTGAACCTAGTGAAAATGTCTAAGTTTTTAGGGTCCTTTATGGTTTATTCCGTTTATCCACTTTAAAACAGCCACCTTAAGGCGGATATTCGGAAACGCACGTTCTTATATCCACCCTGAACGGGGCGGATATCCGTAATTCGTATTTTAAGTTTCTTCCGATGTTCTACCCTGTCTAAGTGCAGTCATTTACTGAAACATATACAACACAAACCCGGTCCAAGAAACTTCGTGAACATTAAAATACTTAAGATACACATACCTACTTGTTTGAGCTGAAAATAGTTTTGTTTACGTGATCTTTGCATGCGATTAATATAGAAATAATTTATCTGTGTTTGTGTCAGTAATGAAAAGGCACAAAGTTTTTATTTTCCTTTTTTGTTGAGGGTTTCTTTCTTATTACATACATACATACATATACTCACGCCATTAATTCCCATTGGGGTAGGCAGAGACTATCGATCGCCACTTCGTACGATCCTGACAAACCTCTCTAGCTTCGTTTACATCCATCAATCTTTCTTATTATGGTTTCATTAGTCACAACGGTCATTTTAAATAGTATTTACCCAAATACGACCTCCGAATCCTATAGGCGCTTACCTGCAATTTAGATTTAAGATTATTTTACGTTATTTGTTTAAACAATAAATAGTAAATTAAAACTTCCCATCCAGATAACATACTCAAACTGTTAGTAGGAGAGTAGGTATGTATATCTTAAGTATTTTAATGTTCACGAAGTTTCTTGGACCGGGTTTGGGTTGTGTATGTTTCAGTAAATGACTGTACTTGGGGTGAAAAATCGGAAGAAACATATTATTATGAATTACGATTATCCACCCCATTCAGGGTGGATTGAAGGACATGCGTTTCCGAATATCCGTCTTAGGGTGGCTGTTTTAAGGTAAATAAACGGAATAAGCCTCCTTTACCAAAAAAATTTCAGCCAATTCAATTACTATAACTGAATACAATAAGTGGTGCAAATGTTATGCTCTTAACATAATTATTTGCTCGATATTGATAACGACAACATATCGACGTTTCAAATATTTACATAAAAGTAATTATATTATTCACTTTAAAATTATAAACTAAAATAAAATAAATATAATATTGGCATACAATACAACTAACTTGTTTGTTTGCCATTTTTAAAGATAACGGTGCGGAACCCTTAATTCGCGAGTCCGACTCGCCCTTAGGTGGCCTATGCTTGAAATTTAACGTGCAATGTAAAGATGTATGTAAATGTGTAGTATTTAAACTAAAACAATATTTATCTTCGTTGAAATTGTCTTGAACTGAAATTACAACTGCAAGTGGTGATCATCGGAGGGCGTTGACACATTTGATTAAGATAAAACATTTACATACATATACTCCCGCCTCGATACAAAATTGTATCTTAATTAATTGTACTACGTTTTGCTAGGTTAACATAGCTAATGATCCGTGACAGCTTCACCTTGAAAATATAGGTGTCCACACAAATAGACGGACAATAGGCGCGTGTCGCTATATTTAGCGGATCGACGACGAAAGCCAAATCGCTTTCTTTGATAAAACCCTGAGCAGATGCTTGTCACTCTATATATATGTCAGCCATTAATCTCGATTTTTAATGCATACATTATTAGCTGTAATCAGCTGTAATACATACATTTACTCACGCTGTTAATTCCCATTGGGGTAGGCAGAGACTATCAATCGCCACTTCGTACGATCCTGGCAAACCTCTCTAGCTTCGTTTACATCCATGTAATCAGTAGAGGTTGTAGTTGGGAAAAAAGGTGACCAGAGATTTGAATTCCAAAGATTCCTGACACTTTTAGAAGCTATAAGGGAATTGTGGTCAAATAAAGTGTTGTTAATTATGGATCTTCAATAGCATCGGCCAACAATTGCTTTAAAGCCATGTACTCTGAATCGCCTCGTTCGACACCCACGGAAAAAGATGTATTAATGCTCTTCATAACCTACACTTTGATCACCTTTGTATTAAACCAAATCATTCTATAGTAGTACCACTTACAGAATTTTCTTCACCAAGAGCTTTAAAAGCCTTTTGGTTGATGACGGTTCGGTCAGACTTGACCGTCAGCTCCATGTTTTCGTCAGTGATGATTTTGCCGTTAAGGTACTTGTCGGCGAGCATCTGAGCAGCATCAGAGGTAGCTCTGTCGCCGCTGGCCAGATCTTTTACCAGGTTGCTCACGTTTCCTACGCGCTGCATAAAGTTACTCCATTCCTCGTTCCTCTCTATCTCTTGGCGGTCCTGCAGCGCTGGGTTTGATAGGATACTCATGGTGAAATGTATAAGGATTTACGATTTTCTTTAATTAATATTTTTGTTCGACAAACGCTGATTGTCAGATTATTTGCTATTTATAAACAAGTTTGTTTATGAATTGCTTAGCAACCGCTGTCAGTAAAATAACATAGAGTTTTCAAACAGAGCAACTCTCTGCCGACATTGCCACCTAGAAATTTCATACTTTAACAGACATACATACAATAATCGCTTACTTAAATAATCGGACGCCAATCAGCTTTTTTAAAAAAAACAACTTAAAAACTGAGATTATGTACCGATAAAAAGTAATGGGTTTATTAAAGTTTATATTTAAATAAATCGATCAACCTCATTTTTGCTTTCGAAGAATATTTTTAATTCTCAAAGCAAGGGTTTTATTTATATGTAAACGCGTCAAGACAAATATCCCCATTTTTTAGCCTTCCTCTTTGTTGTTAACTAATTTTAAATCTTTAGTCCTTAAAAATGGTTTAAGTGATAAATGAACTTCCATGAATAATGTAACGTAAAATAATAGTTTTCATTTGTCCAACAGTATTCACCCCACTAGGGTTCGTCCGTTTGTTCGGCGTACTGGGCGCGGTGCTGGTGAAGCCCCAGTTTCTCCGGGATCTCAACGAGGAGTACTACGTGTACTCCTTCGAGGAGGAAACCCTCAGGAGGCGGTTACAGAATGCTACTGATACAGGTAGGTGGTAAAGTGGTTTAGTTCTGTAGACAACATAATATTAGTTATACATCTAATAGGTATAAAGACATAGGATTTCATTACGAATAGGGTTTTTGGATCAATCAGATTATTAATGCTAAGTGAACAAGTCCTTACATATTTATTTATTTATTTGCATCACACAACAGGCAGTTAACAATACACGTTTGAAAAACATTTTTTTATAAAATATATGAAAACCACCCTACTAGGTGTGTTGACAACTTGCACAATTATTTAACTTATTACTAAGTCTACCATCGTCTATTTACATGTTACTTAACATACTGAAGAAAATAAATACATACAATATTGTATACATAATAATTATAATAAACAGTAAATAATGAATTATATATTGTACGAGATATGTTTAAGCTTATGCTTGAATTGGGTAAGACTAAGAAAGACATCAAGATCGTGTTGAGATGAGACAGAGTTATATATTCGCTGCATATGAATAATAGGGTTATGATGAGAACGTAAAGTGGGACTAACAGGTAATGTGAATAGATCCTGTTTCTTTCTACGTGATCTATATATTGTATTGAGAGACATATTTGATAAAAGACAAGTATTTAGTGAACCATGAATAATTTTATGTAAAGTGATAAGAGATATATTATTACGACGGTGTTCTAGACGCGTCACGTTGAAGTAGCTTAATCGTAGATCATAGTTGCGACATTTATATTTTAAGTTAAACCTAAACGATAACATTCTTAAGAATTTTTCTTGTATATTTTCTATTGACTTAATATGATTTTTGTAATATGGGTTCCAAATAACTGAACAATATTATAATTTTGATCTAATGAAACTATTATAAAGAAATATACTAGATCGGGGGTTATTCATACCTTTTGTCACCCGACTGATAAAGCCAAGAATTTTGTTGCAAGACCGGATTAGATAGTCATAATGGGATCGAAATGTTAATTCTTTATCGAAAATAACACCTAAGTCTCTTATAGAGCTGACTGCTTCAAGGGAGTGTCCATCTATCGAATAAATGTAATTTGCACACTGGTCTTGAACTTTATTAAATCTAATAACAAAACATTTTTTCACATTTAAGACCATGCAGTTGTTTTGACACCAGTTATGCAGGGATACAAGGTCATTTTGAAGATTCTCACAGTCAGTTATTGATTGAATCGATTGATAAACTTTTAAATCATCGGCGTATAATAAGTGATCACATTGCAAAGAATTAGATAAGTCGTTGATGAAAAGGATGAAAAGTAGTGGTCCTAAATGACTTCCCTGCGGAACTCCAGAAGGAATTTCAAGGGGTTTTGAGTAGTAACATTTAATTGCTATTAATTGGTTCCTATAGGCTAGATAAGATGTGATCCATCTTAATAGACTGCCGTGGATTCCAAATTGGTCTTGTAGTTTATGAATTAGTATAAAATGATTTATTTTGTCGAAAGCTTTTCTAAAGTCTGTGTAAATACAATGTATAGGTTTTTTTTGATCGAAAGAGTCGTGTAAGTATTTGGTATATTCCAGTAAATTAGTTACAGTTGATTTGGATTTTACGAAACCGTGCTGCCTAGGGTTAATAAGAGTATTAATATTGGAAATATGTTAATTTTTTTACTTAATTCTCTTGGTCACTTGAGAACGTGCTCAGCTTCAGATACAGATAATAACGATTTACTTCTAAAATCAAGACTGCATCTCCGTATTGACCTAAAATCAATGTGTTGTTCAATTATTGGGGATTCTGGTAGGCGTGGAAAACAGTGCGAGGAAACATGGAAGTGTTATACAGAAAGTAGAGTACGCTTAGCCATAATAAGAGAATCAGTAAAAAAATTAAAAAAAACTTTATTATGGTTTTAAATAAAATTGGTGTTGGTTCTGATTGATATATTAAATAACTTTCGCTTTCTCTCCATCTATATTAATTGCAAGTATAGAAATGTAATGATAAAACTTAACAATATCCATAGTACTTTTAAGTAATATTGTTCACAGAACAACCTAATAATAACAAGTAAAGTGCCTATAAATATGTTTAAGAATATTATTTCTACACACGATAGTTTTTAGATAGATACGGGAAATGGCCTTGATAGATAAAATCTTAAAACAATGTGTCTCATTAGCACAGTGTAGATAAAAATTCTCAACAGAGACAAAAACTGAATATATGGCTAAAAGAAATAAAGGCTAGTAAAATTTATATATTGTAATTAAATACGTATTATTGAAATTAAGAACATATCGATCATTATAAAGTATGAAAAAACTACATAAACAAATGATTTACCATGTCGTGCAATAAATTATATACAAGGTTAAGCTGTCAAATTTACTTCCCATATTCTTCCTAGTCAAAATGGTTTAGTTGCTCATGGCCGTCTATGCATGTAATCTTTATGTGTTAGTGTGACATACACATAAAGATTGTACATAATATTTCATACATACATATATACATATACTCACGGCTATAAATCCCTAGAAGGGGTAGCCAGAGCTAAGGAATAAGAAACTCCTCAGCCACTTTTGGAAAGTTGTGTGGGGAAAAGATGGTTAAATAAAGGTTGTTGGTAATGGGTCTCCAACCGCATCGCCCAAAAATCCCTTAAAAGCCCCCTATACCGTTAGTCGCCTCTTACGTACACCCACCGGAAGAAATGGGGTAGTGCTATTTAGGGTAAGCCGACACTACACAGCTAATATAATATTTCCTTCCTTCTAAATATAGTGTGAAATAAAGATATTGGCAGATGACAAAGTAATATGTAGCTAATATACAAATAGCAGTTACATTGTTTATTCTAAATAGTCGTGCTAGTTCACACATTACGAGTAATTATGGTGTACAACACTAATGAATGTTAACTGGCTATTATAAGAGATATTGTATTATCTCTTCATTTTGTATGCAGCAGTCTTTCATTTCTGACTAAGTCTTAAGAAAAATATTTATTTGTCAATTTGTTTTCTTACATATATATCAAGACTGTTTAAGATTAGAATTGCATCAATAATAGCTGTACCTTGAGTTTCGGCTTAGGACAGCAATAACCGAATTCTTATCGTGTATGTCGTACGAGGCAACTAAGGATATTGGATTTTTTAACTGATTGTTGAGCGAAGTGGCTGGAGATTTTAAACCAACCGTCTTTATTTTTACCGTTTCCCACCTAAATTCCAAATGTAAGCGTGGAATGGGTAAATCTGAAGCTCTGGCTACCCTTATTGGCATTTATAGTGGTAACTATAGCTAAAATATAAAAATAACTGTTATACGTAACATTTGTTAATAGTAAATTTCTGCAAATAAATTTTCGCTAATATTTTTTTCAATTAGTTACACCCAATAAAAAGTATTGCATCTAAAGTAGTTATTAGTGACATTGTTATATAACAACTAGTAGTGGCCCCAGTTGTGACATAATAAATAAGCAGTAATACAATACAATTAAGAATTGTACACGTAAAAAATAATCAAACATATTTTGTCAAATTAAACATTATTTTATTAAAAAACACAGGAGATTCAGGAGCTTCTCTTGATTCAGTTTGAAGAGTTCAGAGACCTGAGACATAGTGTGAAAAAGATAGCCTGTATTTTAAAATATCTACTGATAACGTAGAAGCTTAATGAATGTATGATTAGTTTCTATACCAACAGTGTAATATAACGTCAGTCGAAGTTCGATAAGTGAGCTGACCTTCGTTCCGCTGTTCGGTTTAGGTGTTATGACGTGTTGGACGCCAGTTCGATGCAATTATCTACAATACTCGTACTATTTCCGTCTACACTATTTATAAAAACGCTGTGTCTAGATTGGCTTGCTTTTTTATTGTTTTTTGTGGGTGTAATAAAAAAGAAGATTTAATCGTGCACGCTGAACTTTTTATTTTATTCTTGCGCGCAACGTCATGCACGTTATGATGACTAAATTACTATAAATAATTGTTTTTTTTGTAATGTTTAAAGGCTAAGTTTTTCAGCTCTCAATTAAATTCTATGGATCAATAATATAAAGTGGCTATCTACTGAATGCTAATATATTTGACTACTACTCTCGTCTAAAATCCTTAATAGAGTAAAACGCCGATTCAACTTTCAGTAGCTTTAGTAAGTTACGAAAGAAAAGGTGACCGGTTACCAATCACCTCGCCCACCAACTTCTTATAAGGCTCCTTATTTTTAAGATTTTGTACGACAACCACGCTAAAAGATTGGTTATTGCTATTATTTAATACCGACACCACACGGCTTTACTTTCGCTAATATTTCCTTATACGTTGCCCCAATTCGCCACTTACGTATCGTTAATGGGAATGCAACTGTAATATTTCATAACTATGACTGTAGAAACTACTTCTGTTTTACAATTGCCATGGGTTGGGTACACACACAAGTTCAATTTGTAAGATTTATCCCGGTTTGGTGAGAATATGGTAGGCTGAATTACAACTATCAAATAACTAAAACAATTACAATCTTCAGATGGTACGCTAAATCCTGAGTCTAGGTTACAATCTTGGTGGTGGAGGATCTCTTTACCACCCTACCCAAGCTAGGCGCAAGCACTAAGGAAAATTTACAAAACGGAGATAGTGATAATAAAATTGTCTTCCCTCCAGGAGCCGGCTACATATCTCCCGAACCCATGTACCCCGACCAGGGCGACATTTCGTCGTCAGTGATATCTAAAGAGGAGGCCGGTCGTACGCCTTTGTTGCGGCTGAGGAATGGCGCCTTGAGGAGTGGGCTTGACGAGCGGCTCCATAGGATAACAGCTAGAAGAAAGGTATGTTTTATACTTTGTTTTATTAAAAGAGGTGATATCCAAACACGAGGCTGGTCGCACGCCGTTGCTGCGGCTGCATAGAATAGCAGCCAGAAGAAAAGTTTGCAATATTCTGCGTTTTATTTGGAGGAATGGTAACATTGTTTGGAAAAATAGAGTAGATGTGTGGGTATGTTGGTAAAATAAATGTAAGTAACAATTTCAGTAGAGAATTGCTAGAATGGAGAATGTGTGCAAAAAGCTGGCGTCCGAAGTGTGAAGAATAGGAGGGGTCTGAGTAAATTGGTACAAGAGATACACGGAGCCAATGTGGAGTGGTAATATTAGTAGAGGTCTACTAGAATAGAGACTACTTGCGTCCGAAGTGTGAAAAATAAAAGAGCATGTGTGAAAATGTTGATGTCTGAAAATGACGGCCTAGAAGTTTGCCAGGATTGCGCAAAGTGGTGACTTTTTAGTTTGCCGTTTTGGGGTAAAAAATGTGAAACCTATTCAGATACTCCGTGAACTGAAAGTATTATAATGAAATTTAACACGCTTAGGAGTGATGTAAGTCCTTATCTTCAACGTAAGAATTTAATTTAGCGTGAGGGCCTTGAATATATCACGCACAATGTACCATTTTAATGTGTAATTATATAAAACAAAATCTGTGATACCGCTAGTAGCATTCTTTATTACTCAACACATGATATTAAAATATTTTGGACTGACCAATAGCTAAAGGCATGGTACATGCACGGATTTCGTGTATAGCATCTATTATCATTTCCGTTTTAATTTTTTCCATTTTTTTTGTAAATAATGATCGAATTTGTACATGATGATTTGTATCATAGTGGTTTATATTCACTTTTGGAGCTGGCGTGGAACCAGCATTCCTTTGTTTATAAATTGTTTCCACCCTAAATTTCCAAATATGAATCTCTCCCTACTAATCTTAAGTATTTTCATCCGCGAACTCATAATCCCACACAACGACATCTGTATTCCAGGAAGTAGACGGGCAGCGCAAATCTTCGTCTCTGCAGCGCAACGTGGTGTACCCGCTGGCGATGCTATTACTGCTGGCGCTTACAGTGTGCTGTGTGCTGGTGGTGCTGCAGAACACGCTGGAGCTGCTCGTGGGGATCAAGGCGTTGCCGCTTAGCACCAGGGTATGTGCTACTACTTTAAAACGTCTTATTTTGATCTTGCGTCAAGACCGTGTTTGCAAACACTGTAACATGTCTGTTGATTGACTAGTTGCTGTCTGCAGGTTTGCAGAAAGCCAAACTTAGTCTACAGGAAAAATGGAATCTTGGTTTAGTCCCAATTTTGTTGTAAAGAATTGAACATGTATAGACTACAACACCAGTAGTGATAAACCTTTACCCCCTGGTAAAAATCCGAGGCATTAAATTGTATTTAAAATCTCTTAACACAAAGATAAAAAGGCATCGTTATTACAGCGGATAGTTCAATACAGTTTATTTATGTTACTTTGACAATGAGATGAATTAGGGCTATGCCCGAGATTATATCTTTGTGTTGCGGACAAAAGATAAAGGTTAGTGTATTGAAACAATAATGTTTGGAAATAAAGTAGGTCATGTTTTCAAAATGCGTGTATTTTCTCCTTAGGTGATAGGTCATACACATTCAGACTGTATGATAGTTGTGAATGTTTACAAAATTCTATTGTTTAGTAATATGATCATGTTTAAAATATTCTGCAAATTAGAAGGTGAACACATTATATTACTGTCAGTGGCGTGATAATAGGATGGCAGGGCTGGCAAATGCCACGGGCCCTAGAGCTAAGAGGGCCCCGGCCTAAAAGGCAGCGGGCTCAAATATTTTTTGTTTCGCCTTAGAGACGAGGCCTATGGCCATTTAGTGGGACATATACAACGTGTAATTGATTACGCTAAAAATCTTGAAGTTTATCAAAATTAAACTGAGCACAATGTGACATTTTTTTACTCAAAGGAAAACGTCAGATGGTATAGTAACGCCACTGATTACTGTGTCCACACCTTTTATAAACGGTTTTATATGCTCACCCCGTTTGTTTTATTCTTGGGTCAAATTTAGTAATTCAAATTTCACCCTCTTCCTATCAACCGATTAATCTGAAATTTTTTATACACTTTGGATTTTGGTGACAATACAATTATATTTATTCATTATCATTATAAATTCAAGATGGCCGCCGCTACAAAATGGCGGATAATTTAGGTTTTATTTATCCCATCAATATGGGTATCAAATGAAAGGGCTCAACAAGCAGAATACACTATACTATAAAAAAATGAAATCCAAGATGGCGGCCGCTACAAAATGGCGGATAACGTAGGTTTTATCAATCCCATCAATATGGGTATCAAATGAATACAATGTACTATATAAAATTAAAATCCAAGATGGCGGCCTCTACAAAATGGCGGATAACTTAGGTTTTATATCAATACCATCAACATGGGTATCAAATGAAAGGTCTCAACAAGTAGAATACAATTTACTATGCAAAATTAAAATCTAAGATGGTCGCCATACAGTGCACTATACCAAATCAATATTTTAGGTGGGCGCAGCCACTAAATGGCATATAATATTAAGATTTAAATTTAGAATTTGAATCTGTAATTTATTTAGGCATCTGATTAATCAGCAATAAACTAACGGGCAAGAAACCTTGCAATAATGAAGCACTATATGAATTTAACAAAATGCGAAATAAAAACTAAAAACTAGAAAATAAAAATTGATAAAAAAACTTTTTAAGTTAAACGGTTTTATTATTAACATACAGAGCAATGTTTAAGATAAATGTACTAAAAACCTAAAAATAATAATAAAATAGATACAGTCGTGGGAATTATAAACATATGCATAGACTAGACTAAAATAAAACCGTGGGGCACGTCAATTGTCTACAAATTATCGACTTAATGTACGATAGAAGAAACGTTTAATTCGTCGTTGGGCAGTTGGCCCGCAGACGGTGAGGAAATTACTTACTATTTTCTTGCTCATGGAAATTCCAATAGTCATACACTCCATGTAAATAAAAGAGATGTTTCAACTAGTTTCTCGTTGGAAATTTACACTGCTGACTGGCGATGAATCGGTTCACTGCTCGCAGTTTGTCTTTAATCGACAAAACATATGATAAAAGTACTACTCGCTCAACACTATAAAACCCTAAAACTCGCTTATAATCGAGCTTGCTAGCTTGTTTCCACATTCTGCCCTATTCATCACATGTCCATCATTGTCGGTTGAAGAACTGCCCAATTATATACACTATACATAATATACATTACAAAACAAACATTTTAATCAACAATTGTAGAGAATTGACGTGCCCCACGGTTTTATTTTAGTCTAGTCTATGCATGTGTATATAATTCCCACGACTGTATCTATTTTATTATTATTTTTAGGTTTTTAGTACATTTATCTTAAACATTGCTCTGTATGTTAATAATAAAACCGTTTAACTTAAAAAGTTTTTTTACCTATTTTTATTTGAGATGAACTCAGTTTGTTCGTGAATAATTAAAACGCTTTAAATAACAAAACGATGTAGGGCAACGTTTTATAGGCAAAATTTCCTAAAGATATCCGCTCTCGTTTTGAGAGTGATTTCACTTTTTCATATTAAATTATGAATCTTTCTTTTATAAACGGTAAACCCCAATAAAATGTAAGCTTTTGAGTTGGGTTGCCTTAGCATATTTTCCTTTGTTAATGGCTCTAATTCTCTTTTAATCAACTTTATTTTTTATCCACAGCAATTCACCCTCGGCCTCCGTTCGCTATCCCGCGCAGGCTGGCTAGGCGCCCTACTCCAGACCATCCTGATCTCGTACCTGCACGCCGCGTCGCTGACGGGGCTGCACTGCGGCGCGGTGCTGGTGCATGCCGCCCCCGCCCCGCGCCGCACCCCCCTCGCTCGTCTGTTGGCTACGGCGGCCGCGCTGCTTGTGATCTCTACTGCGCAACCGCTACTTGTCAAGATACTTGGTACGAATACTTACTTAGAACATTCATAAAACTATTACTGAAGCGCCCCGCGCCGCACCCTGCTCGCTCGACTGTTAGCGACGGCTGCAGCCCTGCTTGTGATATCTACTGCGCAGTCGCTACTGGTCAAGATACTTGTAAGAGAACTAACTTAGAAATCCTTTTGGAAATAGTGTGGGCAAAGGATTTTAAAATGAAGGTTGTTGAGAGGTCTTCAATCGCATCGCCCAATAATACTTTATCCCCTATATTCTCGCACACACACAGCCACACACACCCGCCGCCACCGCCGCTGCCCTACTTATAATGACCACTGCACAGCCGCTGCTTGCCATAACACTGGGTAAGAGTGAGGCAGCTAACATACGTATTACTATAACTACACCGCACCCAGTAAAGATACTGGGCGAGACTTGCTTGTTCTATAATTAGAATTTTTTTAGCCACGTTTGGAAATTGAGTAAGTTAAGGCTTGTTAAATAAGAGTTTATATTTTTAGTCGATATTCCTTTTTAATAAAGTAAAGTAGTCATATTTTCGTGATTGCGAACTTATTGCGCTTTGCTTTACGAACATTCAATACACCTATCGGGGGCGGTGTTCAGACGAACACAAGAAAGAGCTTAATCTGTTTCTATGCGTGAGTGCGATTCAATCTGTATGTTGTATCCATTCAAGCCTATCCACGGAGCATAAAAAGTTTTGCAAATGTAATGGTCTATCTTAAAACAAACTGCTTATTATTTTGGAAAATATTACCTCTAATCTTTTTATGTTTTTGGCTCCCAATACCATTCAATTCCAACAAAATCATTACCCAACAGGTATAACAAACTTCGATTTACTCGGCGAATTCGGCCGCATCGACTGGCTCGGCAACTTCCGCCTAGTGCTACTATACAACGCGATATTCGCCGCCACAGTCACGCTCTGCCTCGCGTGCAAGTTCACCGCGAGCGTTCGCCGCGAACTTTACAACAGGTTGGTCGAGAACATTAACACTGTCGCGCATTGCGTCTCATTTCTCAACAACTGATAGTAAACTAAACAATGCAATATGGCTAGATTTGAAATATGAGGCTTCTGTATGAATATCTATAACCAAGGTTTTTGTGTACTGTACGTAGTTGAAAATAATAACACCGCGAACCTAGTTATGATTGTTACGAACAAGCGTATGAACGTTCAGTGTTTATTATACCTCTCTCTCTGATATTAGTCGAACTGTCTTTGTTCTCAATGTGTATGAAGATATTTTGAGGTTTAATTCGCGGTGTTTTTGTGAAGCCCTGTTTAAAGTTGTGTGTACTTTGTGGTATCGCAAGAAAATGAATTAGTCTTTATTTTTCTGATAGTGAATTCTTGTGTTTCACACAGTAAGACTTCGTATCCACCAGAGTTGTGCGAGTACGCGTAGCGAGGAATGTGTTTTCAAACAACCAATAGAATTGATTCGTTTACCTGTCCTGAGCGAGTGGATTGGTTCTTTAGAAACTCGTTCCTCGCATGTCCTTGGTAGATATGCAGCCTAATATTCTTATTAGATCTGTTCAGTATTTGTATGCAGGACAAGGGCAATCGAGAGATATAATTTTTTTTTCACTTTTATGCCCTGTTGCGTAGTATGTGGTTTTTTTTTATATAAAAGACCAAATGTTAATGTGTCATTATATCCAATATAAAGTTAATATAACATAGTAAAAGCGCATCAAAAGACAAATGTAATTTGAGCATTTATTATTGTATACTAGATAGTAATATTCCAGTAGTTTTAGGTGAGTTGTTTAAAAGTGTGCGTATTTTGTGTGAACAATGAGAAGGGAATCATTAATTTAATATTTTGAAAACAATGAGACTGAATTTGGTTAACATTAGATTGTAACAGAGATTTATTTATTCGAGTAATTTCATGATATTTTAAATTATATTTATTGGATGTTTTTCGAATTTGTTTAAGCTTCCATGACTTGACATTTTTTCATATATATCGACATGAATTGACATTATTAAATTATTATTTATTTCATTAAATTATAAGTTTTGTTTCGTGTTCAAAGTGAGATGAATGATTAACCAAATAAGATCATTAAAGACTGTTAGATTCGTAGAGTTGTGTTGTAATATATTGTTAACACTAAATGGTACGCTGTTGCAGTAATCATTTATATTATAGTAAAATGCCATTGTTCGAAATAATAAATAGAAATAGTTCGTTATAAAGTGAGGATATGCAATCACCAGTCGCTTCATCATTCTGTTAATAATTCACATATTCGCTTGCCTACTAACTATTTGCACAAATTGTACGATAATGCATAATTACGAAAAATAATAATCTAAAATGGCCTCGATAAGTTAGCATTACATCTCTTAAGTCAATGTTTAAATAATGTAATCACAGTTCTTTTAGTTATTTTCCTATTGTCATATATTAAACGGTATTAGTATTTTAAATAAGTCAAAGTTGGTGCAGACCTGTGTATCGTAGTGATTAGCAATAATAATGTTACTTGTATTATTTCGAGATTTGTAATCTTTGTGCGTGCTCACTTGAGTGAGGTTTTTATACATTTTGTATCATCTCGTATGTACCAAATTTAAAATACATATAAAATTGCAGTTTATTTTTTTATTTCTCTCTTTTTTACATACTTTACCCCTACATATTGTAATGAATGCACTGAATAGCAAAAGCTTAAAACATAATCATTCATAAATGACCACAATGACATGTCATTGCTTCCGCAGCCTTTAACAAAATAATATCATATGGAACTGTGAAAGAAAGTTAAATAGTAATTTCTGGTTCACCAGAATAAGACGAAAATATATATTCATAAATAAAAGATGTTATTAAGGAAAGAAAAATTTCGACACTGGCGGGGTACGAACCCGCGACCTTCGGGTATACGCCCCCGTCGAACTCCGCCAGTGTCGAAATTTTTCTTTCCTTTAATAACATCTTTTATTTATGAGTAATAATCCCCACATGAGGAATTCATGTCAAAAAACATTAAATTATGTGAAAAGATATATTGTTTCTCGGACGATCGTCTCGCGTAGATCGAGATGCATTGCAGCGTGGTGAACAGTGGATTATTGTACTGTTTCTGTCGTTTTCACTTTTCTTTTATTGATTTTCCTTCACTTTTCCCCTAACTATTTGCTTAGCGGCTTATGATTATAGACAATTCATCTACTACTAAAACAAACGCGCCAAATATTGGATATAGTACATAGTCCACCGATCAAGGCTCGACAAGCCGATGTCACTAATTATGCAATAAATAAGATATTATGGATGATGGCTGGATAAATAAGATATCATTATCTTTACAATGTTAAGGTTTGTTGAATCGTCAAGTTAAGCGGGTATATTACACGACACGGCACAAAGAGTACGGTAGATACTAACTTGTAATGTGATAAGCTAACTAAGACTTACTTGTTTATAACTCTACCTGTACTCTTGCACCATGTCGTGAAATATCGGCTTTAGTATATATTGAACTTGAATAACTCAAGCAACTACAAATTATTGCATTAGAATTTTATCCTCATCGAATAACTTATCAAACAACGAATATGTGCATCTTTAAACTGGGTTTCTAGTATCCGAAGAAAGTATAGATTTTATAATAATCGACTAAGATTTTTTTAAAGGTAAATAGATCTTGAACCTTTATCAAATGTAATAATAGGAGTGCATCCTCCTATTTTCAATCACTACGTCGAAAGCTCCCGCAGTTATTATACAAATAGATAAATTAAAATAATCTTTACACTAAGGATTATGCGCTAAATAAAAGAAAAGAAGAGTATTCATAAAAAGGTTAAGTGGCAGTTTCAACAGTAGAGGATAACTGTAACTGTGTTAGAGTCGTATCAATGTTATAAATAACTTGGTAATACTGTTACTGTCTTGGACTTTGGTTTATCGTAAGAATTAATAATGAATGTGTGATGAAAACATCGAATTAAAAGTAATGTGGTAAACGGAACAAGTAAGGCTTTTTTCATGAGTAGGATATTAATTCGGCGCAAGTCCGCATGCATGTGGGTTGTCGACTTGCTTTGAACGTCAGAGTACACATTATGCATGTATATCTTGGAAATGGTGATTGTATTAATCCACATAATTACCCTACCACTTCGAGATTTTCCATCCATCTATTGCCCAATGTTGAGGTAACATGGTCTCACTTATTACAATACAATAGTTTCCTCTGGGTATCGTGTGATGTTCAATATGAAACACACACAGGTATAAACCCCACAAAGGGGAAGCCTGAGCTTTTTACAAATACTTGAAATTCCTCACCCACTTTTGGAAGTTGCATGTGAAAAAGATTGTGAAAAAAATAAACAATCGATAGCTGGAACATTCAGAAAAACATCTCGTTTCGTAACCGATTCCCTGATAGACAGCGCACGACGGCCTAAACATCTGGACCAAGAGAGCTAAAATTGGGCAGGTAGATATTTTTAGTGCTACTGATGAACACTAAAAGGATTCCCTAAAATTCTCACAGGAACGAGAATGACAGGAAATTGAATATTATGTAAAACTTCTGCAATTTAGATTCTCTAATAATGTTTTAATTTAGTAAAAATACTAAGAGATGTAAGCGTGCATTCGAAAGGATTACTATCGGTAGCAGAAATTATAGGAGATTAAATATTACACGAAAATTACATAATTTTCATTCCATCTATTTCTTGAGGTTGTGTCATAGTAACTATTTCATGCGGACGAAGGACGCGGGCGAATCATAGTGGGGTTTATTACATCATACTAAATCTAATAGGGGAATAGCAGTGATTGCAGTGACAGTATAACACTGCTGGGCGGACCACAGATATTTTTATACTATTTGATTTCTTTTATTTTTATTAGACTCAAATGGATACCAGATTTCTTTCATCCTGTGACTCACACCACCGAGCCCCAGTGCAAATCTCAGGAAGTACCTCCAGATCAAGAACAAGAAAAAGCCTGCTGAATGATAAAGAATTATTACCTTTAATTATTATAGTTCAATAATAAACAATACCAAAATAATATATTTTAATATTACTACTGTTTATGTTCTAAATCATGAAATATTTTAAATTGGTGACTTAAATAATAGTAAACCTTATGTTGAATAGAACAAAAAAAAATAGAAAAATGATTTTTTCTGTTGAAATTGAAAGTTGCAATATCTATGATGCAGGAAAACTATAAATCAAAATCATTTCAAAGTGAAACAGATAAAGGAAAGACCTAAAAAATCAACAGCTACTTAGTGTTAAGCTTGAGGATATCACTCTTTTATTATATACAATATACATAAGATATACATAAAAACAGTTGATAATATTATAGTAACTATAGTGATTAGTTTTCAAAATATGTGTTTAAAGTTAATGAGTGCATTGTGTATGTGTACCTTTCCATGTTATTTATAAATATTCAATAAAGTTATAGATAATTTTAATGGTAATGATAATGTACAAAAAATATTTGTTTGAGCCTATGAGTACAAATAAGTGTAATATAAAGTGTCCTAATAAAATTATAATGTAGTTAGCTATACTATAACATTGTAAATATTTCTTCTTTAAATGGTGATCAGACCATACAACTTGATAGTTGTCATACCTGAAGGGCAAGCACGAGCGCTATTTTATCGACACAACGGTTAGAATGAGATGGCAGTATATGATACTAAGTAAGTGCATAAGAGATGGCTGCTTTATCCCACCCGATTACTAGTTTAAACACCACTCGTACTAGCCGGGCTGGTTTCTGCATTTCTCTAGCATAAAGCTGAAGTTGTATGTTATAACTATTTAATTAAAAACTACTGTAGACTTTGGTGAATGTTTTTTTTACTTCAAATCTGAAGACAGTATCATTAGCTAACATAATCAACCACAAAGGCTTTCTGGATAACAAACCTGGTTTAAAATGATGTGATGCTGTTATATAATTGGCTTTCTCATATTATGCTTATATGGGATATTAAGTGTTAAAATAAAATATTACATTGTTTATTGTAGTGACAATATCTGTCAGACGGAACAGGCCTAAAATTCAGTAGTAAGTGGGAGGCTTCATAATATTTTAATTCTTTATTATGGCTTGTAGTTAATATCAATGTATATTGAAATTAATTACCATAATAATTATATTAGGAAGAACCTTGTATTTAGATTATAGTGCTAATGTGATATCTTCTCTTGCCACCACTTTATTTTGTATTTTTCCATAAGTCTGAACTATATTTATTATTCATCAAACTAAGGCTGTTTTTTAATGTAAGAGTTATTTTATAATATCTATATAAGAGTAAATAAAACAAGAAATAGCTTAACATTATTTTATTACCCTTGTCTTCCATGTCTATTTCTATGTACAACCTGCCACACTTTCGACTCAAGGATTTTAAAATTAATCTTCGAGGATTGTTTCTTATACTTTCAAGACTTTGGAGGTTGCTTAACCCAAATAGCAAACCAAGATTAATGACATCATAAACACCCCTCAAAAATGATAAATTGTCAGCACAACTAGAGACAAAAATGTTTTTTGATTTGCCTATTGCATGATAAACATGTGCTGTACTTATTATGTTTTTTCTAGCTGTTGAATCCTTAATAACCGCTGAGTATGATAGTTCAAAAAATACTCCTCGATCAACTGCTTGCCTGTATAGTTTACGACTAAGTTTGAATGGTATTTTAACACTAGGGTCAAAAGATATCATGTCTGTATCCATAGTCCCACATGCATATTGAAATGCTTGTAGTGTTTTAGGAACAACAGCAATTATATCATAAAGCTTAATATTCTCTGATTGGTTCATTTTGTGAGCAATACTAGAATCGGAAAATTCAATTGTCAAACGCTGTAAAATGTTTAATTTACTTTTGGTTTTTACATCACTAGAAACAGCTACAGGAGCAGGGAAAGCGTCTTGTTTCTCTCGAACTTCTCCCTTTTTCTTTTTCTTCTTAGGTTCGTCATTAGCTTCTTCAACGTATGTATTAAGTGCGACAGTATGATAGCCCAAGGTATTCAAGAAACTTAGTTTTTCAAGATCAAAAGTTTTATCAATTGAGAGATCACAGAATCCCCAATTCTTGACAGCCATTTTTTTTATATTCAAAGCCTAATTAGAAGTTTTGTTTAATGAGTCAAATTGCAGAGCATTAATTTAATAACAGTTTAAACAAAAATATATTTATATTGAACAAAAAAAGTAAAGTAAACATTTGATTGTTTTTGAGGTTATAATTGTGTTTTTTTTTCGTCTATACAAGACAGGGTAAGGTTTAACGCATACTACCAGTATCTAATATCTAATCCTTAGGGATCGAATCAAAAATCCTCAGAACCATTTTAAACGTCCGCTATTAAAGTATCAAAATAATTAAAGATATCAGTACTGTACTCATAGTTATTTTAAAGATTTCTATGCTTATTTGCTAAGCCCTCTCTGTATTTTAGAATAACCACAAATGACCCCTCATAGGCCAGTCTACAAATTAAGATATCATAGAAACACAGTCTGCTTTTGGTTAACCCATTTATTTACCAACAAGACACAAGTGAAAATAAGAAATAAAAAAAAACATTTGATCTATGGTGTAAACAAAAACATAACCTCTTTCGGTATTTTCCAGTTCAATCGCTCGCTTACCGGTTTATTTTCATGATATTATTTTTCAACGACGATCAATACAACTGGAAAATACCGAAAGAAGTTATATTTTTGTTTGCAGAGCGAAAAGCATAGATCAAATTTTTTTTTTATTTCTTATTTTCACTGAAGCAAAGATTCTCATTCTATACATTCTCAGTTTGAACTAGGTACGACAATTTTTAATTATTATATTTTTTTGAAAATTACAATATTTTAGATAGGCATTCCATGGGCAAAGTTGTTTAGTTTGATGTCCTTTATCGATTTATAATATAAAAAGGGTATGTTATAAAAGCGAGGTCTAGGCCAATTGGGCTAGACCTCGCTTTTATAACATACCCTTTTTATATAATAAATCGATAAAGGACATCAAACTAAACAACTTTGCCCATGGAATGCCTATCTAAAATATTGTAATTTTCAAAATATAATAAAAATTAAAAATTGTCGTACCTATTTCAAACTGAGAATGTATAGAATGAGATTCCTTGCTTCAGTGAAAATAAGAAATAAAAAAAAACATTTGATCTATGCTTTTCGCTCTGTAAACAAAAATATAACTTCTTTCCGTATTTTCCAGTTGTATTGATCGTCGTTGAAAAATAATATCATGAAAATAAACCGGTAAGCGAGCGATTGAACTGGAAAATACCGAAAGAGGTTATGTTTTTGTTTACAGAGCAAAAAGCATAGATCAGATGTTTTTTTTATATTTCTTATTTTCACTGAAGCAAAGATTCTCATTCTATACATTCTCAGTTTGAACTAGGTACGACAATTTTTAATTATTATGTTTTTTTGAAAATTACAATATTTTAGATGGGCATTCCATGGGCAAAGTTGTTTAGTTTGATGTCCTTAATCGATTTATAATATAAAAAGGGTATGTTATAAAAGCGAGGTCTAGGCCAATTGCCTCGTGTGTAAGCAAAGCGTACCCAATTTTTATCCTCCCTAAATCGCTTCGGGCGAGCTCACGATTCAGGGACGAGAACGAGAGTCCGAACTAGACGAGTGTGTCCCGCTCGCGCGGTTGCCAGTCGCGATTAAGTTCAAAGAAAAATTAATTTATACTTATTTACAGGGAATATTTTATAAAAAGCAGGTTACTAACTACTACTATTTCTTTTAATAAACTGTATTAATTATTATCATCGTCTATCAACTTAGAGATAAATAATTTATTAAGTTTGGTAATCGGTAAAATCATATTTATAACTGGTATCCTCATGGAAACCATATAAACAAGTGTCGAAAATTAATCATCTTTTCTCGTGTATCGGAGCTTTTATCAGTTATCTAAGAAAATAGTTGGCAAAGCAAAATATGGTGAAAATTATTGTGATCTTTCTATTTCAAATGTATAATATAAGTGAAATAAGATGCAGTGTAGTGTCGGTTTAACATAGCACAAATATTTTTCAACCCGCGCATTGTAAAAAGGAACTTTGGCTTTTGGTTCAGGGCTTTTGAAGTTATTTGCCAGATACCTAATCATCCTTTTAATACCACCATCCTTTCCTTACCGTTTTTTCTGTACCTAACATCGAAAAGTGGCTGAGGAAATTTTAACTCTCAAGCACTGGTATTCCTTCTTTTATAATCTACTATTTAAGAATATGTATGTGTCGTGGCCATATAATAGATTTAAACACATCGTGAAATGATCGATCATTTCATGAAATAGTCACATTTCATGATGTGGCCAACTTAATTTGACCAGATCATAAAATCGTCAAAGTTTAACGATTTTGTCATCTACGCTTGGCCAGATCGTAGAAAAAGGGTGACCTGTGAAATGCAATCCAAACTTTACGGTTTTTTAACATATTGCTCAGTTTTTTCGTAATTTGCAAAGTACTCGAGAACCTTTTCGTCGAAAACTCTTTTGTTATCACTTTCTTCCTCGCTTGGTAACGAATCATCAACTTTTTTACTGCGAGAAACAACACTTTTACCAGCGGCCGCCATCTTCACACTTAAACAAAGCGTTTTCAGCGCCTCTACCGGTAATCAATGTAACTACTTTACGATATGACCAAATAATCTTAACCATTTCATGAAGAGGCCATGCGTTTAGTCGCCTATATCGAGAAACGATTTCTTATCATTGATCTGCCCAAACCACATCACGATGTGGTCAATAAACAGTGAATATTTCATGAAATGATCGATCATTTCATGATGTGTACAACGACATGGCCACGACATATGGAAGTAAATATAAGTGTTTTTGTAACCTTTGGAGGAACTGTCATTAAAACACAAACTGATGGTCACCCTGCTTAAAACGAGACACAGCTATCTAGTAGCCAGCCTTGGTCAGGACACTTTAGGGCGCCAGTGTTGAAATCTATTCATTTATAGGAGGTGCATACTCTTTCTCAGCCTTAAATAGGAATGACCTGAACTCTCAATGTATTTTGTACATCCACAGGTGGCGCGTACAGCAGCTAGTTCTGCCCCTAACAATATTCTGATTTACTTAAGTGTTTTGAGTTTCTTTAATTTCAGTTATAATCTAATTAATTCGCCTATAGGTGGAGGGGGGCGCAAACTTTACCAATAACCGATTTAAAGATACCCCACGTGCGTGGTTTCTATAAAACATTAAATTTTTACTTTTTTAGCCCCCCATTTTTGTTTTTTTTCATCATTTTGTCCTTAAATCTTGAAGCGGCTTACAGTTTATATCTATCTCGTTTAAGCCACTTAGATTTTATAGTTTCGGAAATAATTGCTGTGACACACGGATAAACTGACTAGCAGACATGATGAAACTGTACATCGGTACTCTGAACAGCAGGTGACAATGTAATTTGATGCTTAGAAGTATTAGTACCTCTGCCAACCCCTACGCGGATATAATGCGTAAACGTTTGAGAATTGACTTAAAAAAATGAAATTAATGTTTTTCGTTTTCACTTATTCAATATATCTGTCGTGACCACAACGTAAATTTGTCCACTTCATGAAACGATAGAGTAGTTCATAAAATGTTCGTAATTCACGATGTAGGCAACTCAATTTAACCAAATCATAAAATTTCCTATGGTTGAAGATTTTTTCATCCACGTTTAGCCAAATAGTATGTATGTCGCGGCAACATTGTAAATATGCTCACTTCATGAAATGCTCGAGTAGTTCACGAAATGGTCGCATTTCATTATGTGATTTTGAATTACCCACATTTTGTATGGACAGTGTACTCACGTGACAGGGGGGAGGCCGATCGCCGTTTTTGTACGAAACGCTGTCACAAAACTAAGTACATACATACAAACATATACTCACGGCTAAAAATCCCTAGATGAGGTAGCCAGAGCTAAGGAATAAGAAATTCCTCAGCCACCGTTGGAAAGTTCAGTGGGGAAAAGATAGTAAAATAAAGGTTGTTGGTGATGGGTCTCCAAGCGCATAGCCCAAAAACCCTTAAAAGCCTTAATACCGTTAGTCGCCTCTTACGTACACCCACCGGAAGAATTGGGGTAGTGTTATTCTAAGCCGACACTACACAACAACTTAGTACAACTCAGAAATGTGGGTTTTTTCACGATGTTTCCCTCAGCGTTAACAACCATGATAAATCAGCACCACTTCAGGTTATTTATGTAAATATATTATGACATGATCTATAACTACTTCATAAAGAAGCCGTGTGTTTAGTTGCCCACATCAAGCAGAAATACTGTTTCTTGAAATACTCAAGAATTTCATGAAATTACCTGATCTACGATATGTCTACGACATATATTCTAAGTTTACATAACGAGCGGGTGTCAAATTAACTGTCAGATAATAAGCTAATAATGATTGGAGAATTTGAGAATGTCAATTGATCTGCTAAGATTTCATGAACTTTGGATTTATGAAACATGTTGTAATATTCAGATGAAAGCAAACACTATTATATGTAAACAATATTTTCGAATTGAAGGGCCTGTCAATTTACTGAGCAATAATTGTATCTATATCGGCTACAAAAGGTGATCTAAATACCAGAATCTTATCCGTTGCATTAGAAATGGTGGTGCGGTTGGTAGTTGCTGGTCATAAAAATTGTGAGAAGTTCGCGCAGGCTTGTCTTGTGGCGGACTACCTTTGTCATCAGCTGCCCGACCTCTGCTATGATAGGATCGAGAAACCGCTCGTTCAGTGGAAGGTTATTACTTTTTACATTCAAATTTTGTTATAGGTAGCATCTATGTAATACTATTTATTATAAAACTTAGTATATTGTGCCTGTGATGAAGAGAGGTCCCACTTAACTGTCATAAATGGATGAGGAATTTGAAATTCAGATGCTCTAACTGTATTCTTTTTGGGATTTGCAGCCGCGCGTATTTTTATGTATGAATGTATCCTTACGTTGTTAAGCTAGTGCATTATGTATGTGGTTGCGTAGGGTCAAAAAAGAGTCATTAGCGAAGGTATGTCTCAGATTCTGTACCTGTGTATTTTTTTGCTGTGTAATGTCGGCTTAGAATAGAACTACCCCATTTCTTCTCGTGGATGTTCGTAAGAGGCGTATTGAGATATGATTAAGAGTATTAAGGCTTTTAAAGTGATTTTTGGGCGATGCGGTTGGAAACCCGTCACCAAAAAGCTTTACTACATTTACTACATTGTTTTACTAAATTTACCCCATTGAACTCCCAAAAGTGGCTGAGGAAGTTACATACATACATACATATACTCACGCCGTTAATTCCCATTGGGGTAGGCAGAGACTATCGATCGCCACTTCGTACGATCCTGGCAAACCTCTCTTGCTTCGTCTACATCCATCAATCTTTTCATACATGCTCTTTTATTCTTCATACTTCGGACGCCTGCCTTTTTGAGCACACTTTCAATTTGGTCCAAGTGTGTCTTTCGAGGCCGTCCTCTACTAAGATTACCTTCCACATTAGCTCTATAGATACCTTTTACCAATTTCCTATCGTCCATCCTCTCTATGTGCCCAAACCACCTCAACATTCCTTTTTCTATCTTACTTACAATATCATCTTTTACACCACACCTTTCACGAATCACGTCATTCCTCACACGATCACATAACCTTACATTACAAACTTTTCTGAGGTACCTCATCTCTACTGCATTCACTCTGCTTTCATGCTTCTTCTGCCACACCCAACATTCACTGCCATACATAAAATAAGCGTAGGATCAAGAACAGCATCGTGCACAGCCATTCGGGCCCTTTCGGTATTGCTCCTTCATTGATTTAGAGAAGGCGTATGATAGGGTGGTGAGAAAGTGTTTGTGGGAGGTGTTATCCAAGTTCGGTTTGGGGAGTCAACTTATACGTGCATTGGTTTCACTCTATGAGGATTCTAGTGCATGTGTAAGAGTAAACGGTGAAAACACTGACTGGTTTGGCATCTCTAGGGGTGTCCGACAGGGTTGTGTTGCTTCTCCGTGGCTCTTCAATTTGTTTATGGATGACTGTTTGACAGAATTGCGTGAAAGTGATTATGGACTAAGAATGGGTGGATTCATTGTTAAATGCCTCTTGTATGCTGACGATCAACGTTACTTGCATCGTCGGCGGAAGAGTTGCAAGAGATGATGAATATTGCATGTGCGTCATTTGAAAGAAAGGGAATGAAAGTGAATGTAGACAAAACTAAAACCATGGTTTTTGAAAGAGAGGAGAATATGACCGAATGCGTGATTGAGATTAATGGTAAGAGAGTGGAACAAGTAAGTGAGTTTGTATATCTGGGAAGTATGTTTACTAGGGATGGAAAGTGTGTTGAAGATATTGAGAGGAGAGTGAAAAAGGGTAATGGAGCACTGGATAGTCTAGGAAATTCTTATGCCGAAGCTCTGGCTACCCCTTCTAGAGATGTATATATGCTTTAAACTGGAGACATTTTGTTACGATGAGGCCCTAATACCTTAGGTAAATAAATATTATTGTATATTTATATATCCTATATCCCAGGGGGTCGGACTCGTCCAAAATCCTTACATGTCTCTTTCTTCCTCTACGTTCATACAAAGTCTACACACATGTGGGAACAGCAAAGATATACTGGCCAGTACACCCTGCTGTGTACCAACTTATAATTTGTATCTATGCTTAACTAGAAAAACAACTCTCCGCGATGTAGGAATATGAGTGAGACGCTGCTATGTGCGTTTGAGTCCGCAGTATTGTGCGCTCTAACATGACTCCCACAGTACTCCCCTCCTAGTCGATACGACGATATCAAAGCTAAGAGGTTACCTATTACCAATTACCAAATTCAGTGTGAGCAGTGAGGCCGGTGATTGCATGCCTGTAGATGCTCTGCTGAATGAATGGTGTGGTGAGGAAAGCGAGGAATAGAAGTTGTGGGTAGATCGAGAAATGTGGTAGAAGGAAGCGTGTGTTCTTATCGACGGGTCACCACTGTAAGAACAGCAAAGATATACTGGCCAGTACACCCTGCTGTGTACCAACTTATAATTTGTATCTATGCTTAACTCAAAAAACATTTACACTCCGCGATGTAGGAATATGAGTGAGACGCTGCTATGTGCGTTTGAGTCCGCAGTAGTGTGCGCTCTAACATGACTCCCACACACACTATAGGAACTGATGCGTACTTCGAGGTTGGCTTGAAATCAGGACATCGTGAATCTGATCCTTATGTTTTTTTGAAGCAATGCACGAATGCCAACCAACATTAATAAATTCTTTTAGCAGCATACGCATCACCAATTCCTATTTCTTTGCCTTTTCGTTTTTCATCACAAAAACGTGTTTTATTTTCACATAACACAATATTTGTCACCCTATAATTAAGTCTACTGTACTTTTGTTACAGTATCTAAACTTCTTTCTATCGTGTTCTGTTCCGCCGGACTTTCACCACAATATTATCTATGTATCATATTTCATATCTGAATTAGTAATCCTGCTACCTGTTTTTCAAATCAGACACTTTTTCAATATCATTCTCAAAAAGGAAAAAGTGTCGACAAAAATTAAAAGAACCAAATAGAAATAATATAAATTAATTGCAACTGTGATGTTACTAGCATCAGCTCCTAGTTTGATCTTCTTTGCTATTAGTTTTTTGGTTAATGGCTTTTATTCGAATTATTATAATGCTGCTGTGCGTAGTGTGTACTTAACATATTTACAGTAAAATACGATAGGATGTTAAAATTAATTTGAAAATACGAGTAAGTTGATGTCCACTTGTCGGTCGGTGTAAAGATAGTATAAAATAATTTTAAATTTTAAATTTTAAAATGTTGTCAGAAAATGAATATGCATGTGATATGCATAATATTGCTCTAATGATTCAATATGATTTTAAAAATCCTTTTCAGGCTTGGCTTGTTACTATCAATACGAAAAACAAATGGAATCACGCTTCCTCTCCATTAATTTGGAAAGAATTGTTACTAAAAGGTAGCAAACCTTATTATATAGGAGACGCAACGGATTTTTGGGAATATTGTTACTCCTACTACAATTTAGAAACTTATCTATCTCCTGAAAAATTGGAATGTTTGAATCAAATAATTGATCAAGTAAATATAAAACATAATAATGAAGTTAAAAGTATAAAAAACATAAATATTAAGGAAGAATTGGGATTGATTCACAAAGAATTCTCTGTGTGCATCTCAGGAGCTGGTATATTGCCGATGTTTACTACACATATCATATCAAGACTACTCGATTTAAATTCTGAACGATGTAATATCTCTAATGTTTTCCTAAGTGACGAAGACTGCTGCCAGTCAGTCCTCGAGGAATTGCAAGAAGATTGTCGCTACGTGAACACCGGCAGTTGCAGGGAGGTAGTGAAATGTGTCTCCAAATTAGGCACAGCTCTTAACAACTCAGACTTGTTGGTAATATTGGATCATGCTCCTTTCAAGTACGTTATATAACTTTATTCTTTGCTAGGATAAAATTACTATAAAATATAAATGTTTACATATTTGTTTTATTTAGCTCAGATGAACCAATTGGGTTCTGGTTATACGAAAATAAGGAAATAATGTCCAAGTTATCTTACATAATCAATCTGGCGGCCCCTTATACTATGAAGATATTATTCCCAAACCTTGGACCCGCTTGTTACAATGCAACTGTGTTAGCAAGAGATTTGGTAAATATAGACAAGAGGAACGTAGTGGTTGCAACAAGTGACTTGGGCTTGGAAGTAGCCTCTACGGTTGCCGAAATGGCGCACGTGCCACTAAGAAATATGTTCTGTCCACCCGTATGGGGGTTCGTGGGTATAAACCATTTCGTTGATGTTTACAATACAGTTCATAAATATAATACCTTTGAACCCTACGAAAGGTTCGTGAAAATTAAGGACTCTACGTTGACATTAGGAATATTGACTCCGAAAATGAGAACGATGGCGTATCTGATGTACCAAGACGAAACACTTTGGAATGTAATTGCTAAAAGGAAGGTTAGTAATTATAATTACTATAAAGTAAGGAATGATTTCATTGAAACTTGAAAGCCTATTGGAGTTCGCATGCCATTTTTGTAGTTCATAGGTTCTATGTTACCTGATTCTATACAGTATTAATCAGGTAACTAAACGTACAAGTATTTACTATACTTTGCGGAAAGAATATCATAACATAACCATTTATTTCTAGGAAAATATCACAACACACTGTTTGAAAATTCTTAATTTATTTAATATTTTTTTCTTAAAACACATATATAAAAATATTTATTTCAGGAATCGGAAAACGATAAAATCGATAAAATCAATAAGAGCATAGCTCTGGTTGACATTATTAGGCTATGGTTAATAGACACCAAGTCTGATCATATTACAAGCTTAGGAATATATTGTGATGGTGAGTATTAACGACTTTTTATTTATATACTAGTGGATCGTCCCAGCTTCGCACGGGTAGCGTTGTTTTTTAAATATCTGAGGTTTCTTTCTTTAGTCACTGCTCAAGCATTGTGAAATTCAGCGCAATGTTTTCAATTTATTAAATTTATATCACTCCCTAAACAGTGTAGTTATGTGATTTTTAATGCGCTTTAATGAACGGTTCAGTTTTTCCGTTTAATAGCAAATTTTGGAATAAAACGCTGTGAAGTATTTATAACATAACATGACATATGCATAAACGTTCACGCCGTTTATCCCCGAAGGGGTTGGCAGAGGTACCAATACTCCTGAACTCACATGGCAAGCGCCATCTAGTTTCCAGAGAAGGTACCCACGTTTTGCTTAGACAGTGTACTCACGTGATAGGGGGCAGGCCTATCGCCGTTTTGTACGAATACACTGTCACATGACTAAGTACAACTCAGCCATGTGGGTTTCCTCACGATGTTTTCCCTCACCGTTAGCAACCATGATAAATTAACCACACATATGACTTTAGAAAAGACAAATTGGTGTAGGCCCGTCCCAGGATTGGAACTCACGCCCTTCTGTTTTTCTGAAGTATTTATAACAATCTAAAAAATAAATCATTACGTGTTGTAGGATGCAACTAATGGCGCCATCTAGTATGTTATATGTAAATTAGTAACGATTCGGTTTTGGTCACGGGCGCGATGGCTTATGTTATGTATAAATTCGGTGTTTGTATCGATTTCTATGATTCTTTTTTTATTGAATAGGTAATAATGTTACCTTTTTTAAATTAGGGATGAGTGAGAGGTTTACAAACGTAAGAGTAAACAAATATAATCAGAATGTTCCGAACTGCTAAGCTATCAGGAATTACACGTGTTATTGTGTGTCAACCGTAAAAGATAGACATAAACTGTTGAGGATTATTTTTTAGATAAGTTTATGAAGAATATTTCCGTCATACATGATTTCTATGTAAGTTTAACCATTAAGGCTGCACACGCGACGGAAGCTTAAAAAATGTAGTAACTTCTCCCGTTTTCCCAAAATTTCCCAAAATTTTCCTTTACTACTCTGCTGGAAAGTATACAAAAACCTGCCCAGGAGTATGGAGAATAATTGTACCAAGTTTCGTTAAAATCCGTCGAGTAGTTTTTGTTTCCATAAGGAACATACAAACCGACAGACAGACAGACAGACAGACAGACAGACAGACAGACAGACAGACAGACAAAAATTTTACTGATTGCATTTTTGGCATCAGTATCGATCCCTAATCACCACCTGATAGTTATTTTGAAAATATATTTCATGTACAGAATTGACCACTCTACAGATTTATTATAAGTATAGAAGATATAATTGCACTAGTACGACAAACAATGTAGGTATATAAAAATATTAGTACCAAAGTAAAATGATTATGTAGTACATACATACATATACGCACGGCCATAAATCCCTTGAAGGGGTAGCCAGAGCTAGGGAATGAGACATTCCTCAGCCACCTTTGGAAGTTGCGTGGGGAAAAGATGGTGAAATAAAGGTTGTTGGTGATGGGTCTCCAACCGCATCGCCCAAAAATCCCTTAAAAGCCCCAATACCGTTAGTCGCCTCTTACGTTCACCACCGGAAGAAATGGGGTAGTGCTATTCTAAGCCGACACTACCTCGCAGCCAGGTGTAAGTAGGTTATATTTTGGTGTGTTTTATACGTTCATAAGTTAGACGCATATTTCTTATATGAAATTAAAGCTATTTTTTTCCTAATAGCTGCCTATGAAAAAGTGGCCGCAAATTAGGGTGGCCATCTGTTAAAAACGCGAAATATCCAAATATATATCACAAACTATGCTATTGTTTCTGTTTATATTTTATGACTTATATAATAACTATATTTATATTTTTTAAATACTTACTTACTTATACTCACGCCCATTATTCCCATTGGGGTAGGCAGAGAATATCGATCACCACTTAGTACCATCTTGACAAACTTCTCTTGCTTCCCTTACATTAATTATTCTTCTCATACATGCTCTTTTATTCTTCTCACTTTTTACCCCCGCCTTTATAAGAACGTTTTCTATCTGATCTAGAAACGTTTTACGAGGCCGTCCTCTATTAACAATCCCATCCACATTGGCTCTATATATCTCTTTCGCTACTTTATTTTTATCCATCCTCTCTAAGTGCCCAAACCACCTTAACATTCTTTTTTCACTCTATCATACAACCTTACATTACATATATGTTATCAGAAGTATATTTCTGAGGGATCTCATTTCCACTGCATTAACTCTACTTTCATGCTTCTTCTGCCATGCCCAACATTCACTACCATACATCAACGTGGGGACCAGAACAGCATTATGGACAGCCATTCGAGCCTTTTATGACAACGACTGGGTCGACTTTTTTAAATAAGCTGGTTTTTTAAGTAATATTTAGTGAGTAATTAAGAATTGTATGAACGTATAAATGTATGTAATAAAAATAATATTTTTTCAAATGTCGTATGCGTATATATTTTCTTTCTTGAAAACTAAGACATAAACAAAAATTTTTTTTCATACATACCCATTTTTCCTGTTCACTTGATCAATAAACATTTTTTTATTTTAAAATAAATGTTTTATCATTTTTTGTGATTTTCCATAATATTGATTACGTAAAGCGTAAAGATCAGATAGAAAACATTCTTATAAAGGCGGGGGTCCGAAGTGAGAAGAATAAAAGAGCATGTATGAGAAGAATAAAATTAATGTAAGGGAAGCAAGAGAAGTTTGTCAAGATGGTGCTAAGTGGTGATCGATAGTCTCTGCCCACCCCAATGGGAATAATGGGCGTGAGTATAAGTAAGTATTTAAAAAATATATAAATATAGTCACAAAATATATAGGCAGGCATAATTTGTGAAATATATTTGGATATATCGCGTTTTTAACTGATGGCAACCCTAATTTGCGGCCACTTTTTCACAGGCAGCTATGTATTATCATATTAGGAAAAAAAATAGCTTTAATTTCATATAAGAAATATGCGTGTAATTTATGAACGTATAAAACACACCAAAATATAACCTACTTACACCTGGCTGCGAGTTAGTTGCGGCCGAATTTGCAACGGCACCTATGGATTTTTATATTCTTTATATACATTGCTATGATGGGGATGTTATTATATTGCGAAAACAAGTGAACGAAATTTGTCTTCGAAAAATAATAAACATCAATTAAATTAAAATTACTTGCGGCCACTTTTGCCTGGCTGCGTCTTGTCAGTGTATTCTCCTATTCATAAACTTATGTTAAAATGTATGTTTGACTCAATACGTAATAATGAACGTAGAGATTTAGCAGTGGGATCATATACTATTAAGTATATTTTAAAAATATAACTGAAACCCATGTGAATGTGAATGATATCAAATCAAAATTTAATATATGCGTGGTGAACTACCATCCTAGCTCTATATACAAATAGTTCCCACTGGAACTCTAATCTGTAAATCACAGTATAGTTCACAATTAATTCCTTTATTATTTTCAGGAAGTTTTGGTTTAGGTTTTGATGGCATATTCTCACAACCAGCTAAAGTGGTTGAAGGAGTCTGGCGACCTTTTAGTGAATACTTGACTCCTGCTGACCCGCAAATGAAATTGTCATACATGGCTCAGATGGCGAAAGTCACATTGACATATGAAGAAACTGATCTTCCAGAGTTGAAGTTTACAGATTTATCGCGTAGTAAGAGATACCGATCAGAAGACCAAGGTCATTCCAAGTTGGAAGTTAGATTTATTTGAACATATATTTAAAAAAAGTTATTTCATTATAACATGTATCCATTGAATTTCTTGCATTTTGTTTAAATTTTAATAAATTATTTAATAATTTTCTTGAATTTATTAATATGAAAACGCAGAGAGTCCCTTAATTTGGATGGCTCTACATTTGTGAGAGACGATCAAATATATAGTAACACGGAGGAATGAGCAAGACGGACTGAGAATTGTGTTGGGGTTATTGCTAGCTTGCTCTGTCCCCATAGTGCTAGAGCGAGGCGGTGTGAGGAGCGAGCAGTGACACTGAACTGGCTGCTGTGAAATGAGTGGCGAGCAGAGCCTGTAGAGTTGTAGAGCAGCCAGTATTTGAGAAACCGCCGCGCCGACAGGCTGTGTTGACCGACCCAATGTTATGACGTGCACTAACTGTCTTTGTTTCAATAACATTACAATAGTTTGTTTTCCAATTTCTTCAATGATGATGTGATAAAGTGTTTGAGAGATCATGTGACAATCATTCGTAAAGTTCTATTCGAACCATTCCAAAGTATGATAGTGCCAATAGCTGTAATTAGCATAGTTAGGTTTTCATATTGGTTAAGTCTTATGAATGCAGTGCCAATAATGAGATAGTGGAGTGTTGTGATGTGTTTGCGAGAAGTGTGGGGCGTGGTGTGGCGAGCCGCGGTGCTGGGGCAGCTGCTGGCGGTGGCCGGCACGCCGCTCGACCCCGCGCCCACCAGCCCGCCAGGTGAGCCGTGTTTGTAAGCAACATCGCTTCCCACACTGCGATACCAAACATTATACACTGCTCGTAGCGCTCTTTTCAATAAGCTTTTCAAAGCTCTAAGCTCTACATTTTTGATGCTATTGTTATTGTACTGGATGTAGGAATGTTTTTTATTTCATTAATAATATTTACTGCTCTTTATAAGAACTTAATACCAAAATGTGCGTAACTTAGTTTCCATCCATGTTTTATTGTAGAAATAAAACATGCATGCAGCTAGGAATTTGAAGAAAATAATAAACGATGGATTTTAAATAATACTGTCTACTATCTTAAAACTTTCATAAATAAGTAATGTAAAGTGAAGTTCTCACTATTTTGTTCAAAACTAACTCCACTCAACATTCGCACACTAAATACCCGAAGGGGTTGCAGAAGTACATTAGTACTTCTGCAACCGTATTAGTATTAGTACTTCTAAATATCACGTGACATTTCTGTCAACCAAGAATATTCAGATTTTGCTTAAATAGTCCATTCACGTGCTAAGGGGTAGACCTATACTATCACCGTTTTGCATGAATACACTGATTGATAAGTCAGCTGTGGGATTTTTGTCACGATTTTTTCGCCGCTAATATCAACCCTGATAAATTTACCACACCTATGATTTAAGAAAAGGTATAGTATGGATGGGCCCATTTTTGGATATAAAATCACGTGTTCTGCTTAAGAAGCGAAGGTGGTCCTCCCACTGAGCTATCTATTTAATTAAATCAGCGTTGAAATGAAGGGGAGACAAAAGTTTCTGGAAACGTAGAGCGTTAATATTTTAAAATTAATATGTGAATAGAAATACATTTAAACATAGAGCTATAATTCCAAAATACGGTAACCATAAATTCATAATTAGAATTTCTATAGCAACTTTTGGAAGTCGAATGGAAAAATCATTAAGATTGTATAGATTAGAAAACTCTATCTGAAAACCCAGACTTTTTCTATCAGCAGTCAACGTTAGAATGTCTTATTAAAAATACTTAAATATCCATGTACAAGGTAAAATTAGCAGTAAGTTATTTGCAGTTGGCCTTAGAATAGCACTACTTTATTTCTTATAGTCATTGTCCTAACCTACAAGCCTGCAAGCCAAAAAACAAATCTGAGAGTCCCACAGCTGTAACTTAACAACAGATTAGGCAATAGGCATCCTCAACCAAGCATTCCTTTATTTTATTTTTTAAACTTGTAGCTACCCTCTTTTGGAATCATATTCGAATATGTTTCCAATAAGCAAGTCATTTGTAGAACTCGTAAATGTCGAATTGTTATCAAATTTATCAAAAAATAAGTAAAATTCAATTTAAATATAAATAAGAAGTTTTTTTTTCAAATATTTTAGGGAGCTTCAAATGATTTTCACAAGGAGTTGCAAATAAAGTAGCGAAAGAGATATATAGAGTCAATGTGGATGGGATTGTTAGTAGAGGACTCGTAAAACGTTTCTAGACCAAATAGAAAACGATCTTATAAAGACGGGGGTTCGAAGTGAGAAGAATAAAAGAGCATGTATGAAAAGAATAATGAATGTAAGGGAAGCTAGAGAGGTTTGTCAAGATCGTACTAAGTGGCGATCGATAGTCTCTGCCTACCCCAATGGGAATAATGGGCGTGAGTATAAGTAATCGATATGCAAATGTTTTTTGTATTTTTTGTATTTAATTAATATTTTTATTCGATAGCAAACACGAAAAAAATTATTCATTTTAAATGAGTAATTGTAAAGTTATGATTTTTTAAAGATCGTTCAACTTTTGTTCTTGATGACGTCATCGTTCGACAAAATCACGTAGCGACGCGACGTGCAAATGAAGCGAGATGTTGAATAAAAATGTTGCTGATTGCAAAATATTTCACGAATTTGTGATCTCAAATGAAATTATTGGGATATTATACTAAACCAACCTACGATTTTCGATATTTTACTGCAAAAACGAACGTCTATGACATAACATTGAAGGTCAAACACTGCTACAGTTTTTTGATAAAATAACAGTCATCTTAGCTTTATTTAATTTGATTTCAAAAGAATATTGTTTAAAAACTTAATATCTCGAAATGGTTTCGTAATCAGCATCACTTTGGTAAATCTTTGCATACTGAATTGCAGTTGTTTCTTTTCAACACTAGATAGATAATAATTAAAAATACTCTGATCTGAACCGCGATTTCTTATAAAGCTTATCTTCTTTTACTATGACAGCATGGTGTCATGGTTTTGATTTTCCGTTCAGTTGTTGGAAACCTATTAACAACGATAAATTTATATAACACATCTCTTTAATTTCTACTCCCAGTGTGAGTAAAGTAAATGAGTTTTAATTAAAATTGTAGATTTTGAGGCTCTAGCCACCGTATTTTAAATTGCGAGTGGTGATAAGTAGTTTTTAAATAATGTTCTAATTGTATCTAGTCTACGTTATATATTAGCTAATGAGGTTTATTTCCCGGGCTAACACTGAAATAGGTAGATATATGACATTTAGCAACGGAAAAAAAACGGCAATAGGCCTGTCAAACGTCAATGCAATTTTAAAGAATAACATGGGTACTCTGACTGAACATCAGGTGGCATAAATGCTGGGGCCAACTAGCATAGATGTCTCGTGATGTTCAGAAATATTAGAACCTCCGCCACCTCTTCAAGGATATACAGCGAGAACATCGATTTTTTTTGAGGGTAAATATAAAAACAATAAAATAATATTACCCGTATGATGGTACTATCTTTCTATTTCCCCTAACATTTAACGCTGCAAATAACAATGAAATACTATCAGTGAAACCATTTTGTCTATAATGAAAAACAGTTTCTCCGAAAGAGGTTCAAAAGCCCTCGCTAATTGGTAGGGAGAAGATAATCTCTAAGCTATTGGATTGCAATAACCATCGTCTTGAAGAGGGCGTTATCTCATCGACCCGCGGCGACCGCTGCGATTTATTGTGGGAATTTGTATTCGGGGTAATAAGGGAGGATATTTTTATATACTCAAATACTGACTGTAAGTTAAGAACTTAAAAGTCTGATAAAAAATACTGGAAAGACCCACAAAACACAACCAGGCTTTGACATAAAGGTTTTATGTGACCTAGAAGTTTTTTTTTTCTAGGACTATCACATCATTTTTCTATGCTGCATTTTTCTTTTATTTTATTAATATAAGTTTGGTGAAGCTACTAATCCCAATGCCTCATACAAGCCGCAGGTGTCCGTGGGGAAATTTTAATAAACTATATTTTGCTAATAATAAATTTACATAACTTATAAATACATAAATTAATTAATATAACTTTTCTAAGTAACTTATTAATAAGGTATAAAGAAGGATGAATAGATATATTTGTAGGTGTGTAGGTTGAAGATGCTTGTTACCATTTTGATTAAAAATTCTAAACTTATTTCAAAAGAGTAATAATGATAATTTTGTTCGTGCTAATACGAAAGAAATTATTATTTCTGATGAAAACCTGTTTATTAAGAGACATAAATTATTTGAGAAATATATCTTAAAATATAGAAGTATTTTACGATAAGTTCTTACAATTTATTCATATTCATTCAATCTCTTCCGGTAAAGCCCTGTAAGAATCAATAATTTTTTAGTTAATATTTGTGTCTGTCTAAATAGTTTTCAACTATTCATCGGAACATATTGAGAGACTCATTGCTAACATAAAATTAATTATTTTATTTTGGCTACAATTATAATAAGTTAAGCTTTGTTCAAACATTATTTAATTAATAATCTAGTACCGAATAATCTAGACTAATTGTTTAGATTCTTTTAAATACAGGTATCGATGTACACTGTTCACGAAGGATAATTGCACGGTAAACGCTCAAAGAAAAGCGAGGTAGGGCTCAAGAAAGCTAGCTAGATATTTGCATAACCTTCCTATACTCACGGTTGGAACTGAACAGGGGTAACAGAACTTCTGAATTCATTAGTTTTTGGGGATTTCTGGAAGTTTGCAGTGTGAAATATGTTAAAATAAATAATTGAAAGTAATACTGATAGCTAGCTGACTTTCCAACCCGCGAATCATTTAAAATCGAATTACCATGTACGAGTACCATGTACCTACCATGTTACTCGTATACGAAGTAGCATCATGCAGTATTGTATTTATAAAATTTTTAATTAAACCTTATTAACATTTATTTTTCGGCACTTGTGTATGTTAAACTAATTCGTTTTTTTTTATTTCATTGTTAGTTGGATATTTTACACTGCTTTACTTATTTGTTTCTATTTATATAATTTGACCCATGTTACAAAATCATAATAAAAAAAATAAAAAAACTATTTATCCGAAGAAAGACATTAAAAGAAAAAAAATGGTACGAATTAATTTACAACAAAACTTAATTTTATGTTTACAATAAATGCAAGGTAATTTTAAAGAAGATTAGGCATAGCATAATTGATGATTTATGCAATAAACAACATAATAATGTATCGTATTGTAACCAAATGAAGAACTTGTGATTATCGTCACGGAAATCGATCAGGTTGTGCTATTCCAAACCGACACTACACTCAGCTGATATCACGCGGTATTCAAGTAATAACTGATAAAACAATACTCTTATCATATTCTACACTTTTAACACTAAGATCGCTATGAAGTTACATAACTCCATTCCGCAACTATCTCCGAACTAATTGTTCTGCAATATTCGGAAGTCGAAACATTTGAGGCTAAACCACGGATGTTGCAATACATATACTGTATGTAGCTTCTATTCTATGTATTGAGTATACAGTAATTGTTGCAAGCTGGAGACCAATATAGCGAGCAGTAATTGCTGCAGAATATGCAGAGTGCTCAACATCCGCCGTGGATGCGATCATCCGGATAACGGGATACTGGTGGGGAGCCAGGCTTATCTACTACTGACTGAGGACTTTAATATATCTTGATGCATAGCAGTATTCACGATTGGAAAACAATTGGTTTGAAGGAACTTACGATTATAGTTACTGAAACTCTTGAATATTTGTTTTCGGTGTTACAATAATAAATGTGATGGTTGATTGCAATGGTAAATAACATAATATAACATAACATAAACGTTCACGCCGATTATCCCCGAAGGGGTTGGCAGAGGTACTAATACTTCTGAACATCACGTGACTTTGTCCACTGGTGTTCAGAGTACCCACGTTTTGCATGGACAGTGTACTCACGTCAGGCCTATCGCCGTTTTGTACAAATACACTGTCACATGACTAAGTACAACTCAGCCATGTGGGTTTCCTCACGATGTTTTCCCTCACCGTTATCAACCATGATAAATTAACCACACATATGTCTTTAGAAGAGACAAATTGGTGTAGGCCCGACCCAGGATTTGAACACTAGTCGTTTGCACGATAACCGAGTGTTCTACCCACTGGGCTATCACGGTAATTGTGCAATGGTAAATGTGGTGGGAAGATTTTAAGCAACTTATGGTTGTGACATTTTAACTTAATATAATTTCCCAATTTCTTTCCGTCAGTGTTCGAAAGAGGGGGCTAAGGGCATTGGGGTTTTTATAGTGATTTTTTGGCGATGCGGTTGGAGACCCATCACCAAAAACTTTTGTTTTACGATCTTCTCCCCACTCATCTTCCGAAAATGGCTGAGAAATATGCCGAAGCTTTTTTATATGATTTAGTCTGTTAGAAGACTGACGAAAATCAATTCATCATCCTAAAAGAAAACACTTCAGGGCAAATTATTTGTCGTAGTGTACATAAACTAGTTACAAACGTGTTATTACAGCTCTTTCAAAGAAAAACGTAAAGAAACTTTTGATGTGAAAATTGCAAATAAATAAAATTAAAGATTCAATTCTTTTCGACATCTTCTTTGATGTTTCTTGCACATTTTTTCTTTTATTTCTTTATAACGTTCTAAATAAATAAGAATTCTAATTGAAGTTAGCAAACGCGACGCTCAATTAAATTGTGCAAAATGATGAAATGTGATTGTCAAAGGGCTCTCTGCAGCGTTTACATCTAGAAAATTACGTAGAAGGATCGTAAAGGAAAATTTTCTTTTATTTTCCACTTCGTATATTCGAAATATTAATGGACAATTGTAGGAAATCGTTTAACATCTTCCGTAGCTTTATTCACAAAGCGTTTTAATAATTTAAGCATGATGAGTTTATTCCCTTTGTTGTCGCTGTTCCATGCTGGCGTTTGTCTCAGAAAATAAACATTAAATTCATAGAAACGACCACGATCTATCAAAAGAGACGGGTCAAAATATGAAAACTACACACAGACTGATAGGAATTATGTAAAAAAAGTATTGGTTTTAGATTTTGTAAAACGGATATCGCAACAAATTGGCTATTGATATTAGCCAATTCATCTACCCCTCTTCTTCTTAAACTTCACTCCACTCTTCACGATCCTTCGCAGACATTTCCAATCCCGCCCAGTCGATACCAATTGAAGCAGCCTCTTTTGCGACTGGTCGCCTCCAGGTGGTACGAGGTCAATTAAGCTTTCTCTCACCATGCCCTTGCCACTCCAGTACTTGTTAGGAGACACACTAAGTGAACTAAAAAAGCTAATTTTATGATAACATACATACATACATATACTCACGGCTATAAATCCCTTGAAGGGGTAGCCAGGGCTAGGGAATTAGAAATTCCTCAGCCACTTTTGGAAGCTGCGTGGGGAAAAGATGGTGAAGTAAAGGTTGTTGGTGATGGTCTCCAACCGCATCGCCCAAAAATCCCTTAAAAGCCCCAAACTGTTAGTCACTTCTTACGTACACCCACCGGAAAATATGGGGTAGTGCTATTCTAAGCCGACACTACACCGCTAAAAAGCCAATTGAAGCCGCCTCTTTTGCGACTGATCGCCTCCACGTGGTACGAGGTCAATTGGGCTTTCTCTCACCATGCCCTTGCCTCTCCAGTGCATGTTTGTAGACATAATAAGTGAACTACGAAAGCTAATTTTATAAGTGGTAACAAAGCACATTTTGAAAAGCCTACCCTATCCAGGATCATAGGCCCAAGTTGTTAAATACATTCTCAGTTGAAGAGTCGAGTGTGGGTACCGAAGAGAATGGCATTACAACACAATTATCAGTCACGAAGTGTGTGAACAAGTCGGTTAAAACAATATCGAATGGTTGCTTAGCGACGGAGGTAGCTCATTGTGCTGTGACCTCCAGATTCCCGACTACGTAACATGGCTCGTTTCAGATATTTTGAATATCACATCTAATGAAGCGTAATTTTTGCCTTATTCATTTTAAAATGGAGCTTCATACTCGTGTTTGACATTTGACATATATCAATACAAGTTATAAAGATAGAAAGTAGTGTAAATGTTTGCTTGTAATAAATGAAGCTCTGACACCACTTATCCGATTTAAAAAAATCCGTCATCAACACAAACCTAAAACGATCAGGAAAAATATATACCTCGCACGTTATATTTCATTGGTTTGACCAGTTATTGAAGAACCCTAGATATTGAAGATAAAACAATATCTTTAGCTAGTGTGTCGGCGCGGTGTACCTTTACTAGTAAAAGATTTTGAGATAAAAGACTGTTGGTGTTGATGGTTATGACAAGTTGCCAACTGTATAAGACCTAGATCGCTTATACCTTTCTAGGCAAAGTATAGTGTAGTGTCATTCCAACCTAACACAACAAAGCCTCCCCAGTATTAAACTATACGAGTAAACACTTCTACAATAATTATAATGAAACGCAATACAGTAATGCCTGCCATATATGTCAAAACATGAACTTACATCTTGATTAAGAAGCAGGTTGTATTAACTGCGATATCAAGGATCTAGCGGAAAACAGAAATAGACATGACTAAGACGTTAGCCTCGCAAATTATTCAGATTAGCCATCGTTGCTGTAAAGGTTGAACGATGATAAACGGAGGACCGGTTGCGTATGCGCAGCTGATGTAAACAACGCTATGTTACATTACGTTACCTTTGACTTTATGTTAAAAGCTTGTTTCCTTTATAAAGTTAATAGTATGTTTTAATGTTCATAGAAATAGAACGTATATCTATGTAGATATATCTTTGTAGAATATATAATATATGTATATATTATCTTCGTAGAAAGCTTTTTCTGTTTCTAGCATAATATATTGCTATGGTGCAAAAATAACGTATAGAATTTTTATCTTAAATTAACCTCATAGCCATAGGGTGTATAGAGAACGGAAGTTTGGAGTAAAATAGACAAAAAAATATTTCTCTTTATTTTTGTTAGAGGACATACGCCCGATTTCTGAATTGAGTATTCCAGCTGAGAATAACTTAAGTATCGTTCTGTTGCATTGAATCTTAACAACTGAATGAGACAAAACGATACTTAAGTCGTTCTCAGATTGAATACTCAATTCAGAAATCGGGCGATAAAAGTCGTTGTGGTGTTTTGTGGAAAATTAGTGGATTCTGAGGTTACACCGTCACATGCACCAGTTTAATGGTAGTTATGTAATTATTGGGTTCAATACCAAAAAGGTAAAACGGTACCCTATTATTAAGGATTATAACAAAATATTGTAACGATGCAGTGGTAAACTGCAGTGGTAGCACGCTTGTCCTCTTAACTACAATTCTCTTGGTTTAAAACAGATATTTTGCTCTTCCAAAGATCGTATATCTTCTTCTGTTTCCAACCGACGAGCTCACGATATAATCAAGAGCGTGCTACAACCTCTGATTTAATTGTGATGTATATTTTCAAATTGAAAATATCATAAATTTTAATTATCAAAACATTTATAAAAGCCCATAACAAATTCCGCAGCGAACCTTGAATAAAACCATTTGGAATACCAGAGAGGTGCGTGTTCTTCTTTCATTAATAAATAATTAAAACTCTGATATACGAAAGTATTAAATTTTGTAAATTGTAGACGAGACCCCGTAATTTGTGTTACACCCCTTTATATGTTCGTTATAAAACGAACGAAACGAATTAATTTCCATTAGGCTTATATATAAATATAAGCCTAGTGGGAATTAATTAGGCCTTAAATGTAGAAAGGATGATCTGTAACTTAAAACGGATATCTACTTAGTATCGTCTATAAAGTCTTATGTTTGCTTCATTACCGGAGTTGTTAACATTGACGGCAAACAACATAAGGAAACCCGCATGGTTGAGTCATAGATAGTCGTGTTGTGTTATATAGTGTATTCTCACAACGCGGCGCAAAATCAATGGCCTTAACACGTGGAGACACTAGTGAGGCAAAAAGTGGGAACTCTTTAATACCAGATAAGACAAAGTAGTCGGATATAAAAAATACTGTCTTCCTTAAGAATGTAAGGCTTATGACGTGAATGTTATGTCCTATATATTAATTGTACGGATATTGAAAGTTTCCTTGAAGAAGCAGTCGGCGCTTCTTACTAGATTAACCTTTCTACGGTTTCTGTTACCACGTGACTTGCGTCAGAATAGTTGACGCAAGACTTGATACGGAATAGTTTCGTTCAAACATTTGGAAGCACCTCGTTTTATATCATAGATTTAGACTTTAAGACACTATGGTGAGGAATTAATTGGTACTTGTATGTTACGAACCAACAATTCTTCTGGGAAATGGTTTCGGAATTGATATTTTCATTATGACTTGCAATATTTCCCTTGGGATATAACTAAAGCCTCAGAAATACGTAATAATAACGTGGATCGTGAACACAGGAGTTTAAGATGTCAGTGAAGATCACAATAAGGGGATTAAAGGGACAAAGTTTGTTACCTCGCAATCCCACGGGACTACCGAATTCAGGAAGGATACTTACTGACTAACACGCCATACAAAACCCACACGTATACAAAAAAGGTATTACATTTATTATATCACTAAGATTAAAGTTGCAGCTGCCGCTACTTACTAGCTGTCATTGTTAATATTTCTTTTAATGTAAAATAGGCGAGATTTACGGGTATTCACCAATATCACTACAACCATACTTCCAACCTTCCATAACTTTCGTTTTGCTAATATATTATTGCTGTATAGTGCCGGCTTAGAATATCACTATACCGTTTCTTCCAGTGAGTGTACGTAAGAGGCGACTAACGGTATTGGGGCTATTATGGGATTTTGGGCGATACGGTTGGAGACCTCTTGGTTACTATCTTTTCCCAATCAAATTCCCAAAAGTGGCTGAGGAATTTCTAATTCCTTAGCTCTGGCTACCCCTTCTTGGGATTTATAGCCGTGAGTATATGTATGTATGTATTATTAATAACCCCTAACTTTGAAATACCGCTAACACCTCATTCTCGTGATAGTATTTCCTTAGTTGTTTATCAAAATTCAGGAAAAGACATAATACAGATTCGCTTCTGAAATGTAATGTTTAGTGTTTACGGTACATATCCTCAAACGTATGGCAGAGGTACTAATACTTCTAAACATCTAATCATATATTTTGTAATGAAATTTAAACAGCAGTAATGTTTGTAATTTCTATTTGATATTTTAAGCTATAATTGCTTTTGCATAAGCTTACGCCCACATTAATATATGTATAGGATTATTCAGAGCTTGTAAACTATTTCAGATCAGCCAGTTATTCATAAAAAAGGAAGATAACTTTATAAGAAATAAAAAGCATAATATACAAATTAGCATCGAAATCGAGTGTTTACAACAACTTAATACCTTTGTTATTAACAACCATTTACTTAAAACTAGGGTAAAAGACGGCAAAAATAGGGTTCGAGATAATTACAGAAATAAAATGGCAAGCGTGGCTATAGCAGTAAGCTGTGTCCACGAGTGCAGTACAAATGCTCATTGCATAACCTGTTATTACTTGCTCTTGTTTCCATACAGTCCTCGAATGGTTCCCACACAACTATGGGAACCTAATGTGCTTCGCAAAAACTGTTTATCATAGAAAATTATACTTCCAAGAAAAAACACTCGATACGCTTCAGTTTATATCAAATTATCAACGATATACTTAATAGTATGTTATTATAGGACTCGGACGAATAATCGTACTCAATTATTCAATGTTGTTATATTTTGTTGTGGTTTGTCGAAGAATGTTACTTTTGATGTTGCGATTTGTAGCTTTATCATTTTGTTACATAAAACCCTATCAGCGGGATGTTAAGCACTACTCCTCATATGCGATAGAGACAAATTTGAGATCAGCGTAAAGCCTTATTGTGGTTTTGTTTTGTTAAACATGCGGCCCAGGAAAATGTCATAGGAAAACTCCATACATTCTGTATTGCGACTGTATATTTATAATGTCATCTCGTGTTTTCATTATCTGACAGGTATACCAACCTGCCTGTCTACAGGTACACCTGTCTTACTAATGTGAATACAAGATGATAAAACTTCTCTATATCTAAGAGAGAACTCTCGGCAAAACAGTTTGATTTACTTCTGTCCCTTCAAAACTTTAATTTAATCAAAGATTTAAGAGACATTCAGAAGAAACACATAAACATTTTTAAAAAAATATATCGTTTACTAATAATATACTATGTCTTCAGTTACACCTTGTATCTACCTAAGCACTCAGCAAGTTTAGAAATAATTAGGCTTAGCGTAAGCTGGTTTAGCAGAATATAACGATATCAGTTATTTCGCAGAGCTGCTATATGAGACTATAATCGCAGTTCCGTTCAGGATATCCCAATCAATTGTAGAACTCGAGTTTCCAATAAATCGGCAAACTTAATTTTGTTTGCGAGAGTAATATTAAACACCGGAGAGGCATCAGTTACACTAAACCCAATTTAAATGTTTCCAAATTGCTGAATTCGAGTTGAGGAAGCATCGCAAACGGGCCTCATAATGTTTAGCTTGTGGCTTCGTCCTTTCCTTACCATTTAGGATTTTAATGACCTAGTTAGTTTTATAAATGTTTTCAATTAAGTACTCGTTTTAGACGTGGGTTCAAATTACCTTAGCTCTATAGTGAAATGTATTATGGAGTGCTGACGTAAAGTAGCTCTATACCATTTTAGGTAAATATTAGGAACGAAAATGATGTATAACTATATATAATCGTCTCAATAATTCATGTACTTTTTCATTCAGTACCAATTGTTTGTAAAGTGACTGACATCGATCAAGTATTTATATACAAATATATATTTCTAAGAACAGGCTCCTCATAAATTTAAGATCAATATTCACTCACGAGGTCTCACAAGATAGTACTGAAATATACAAGAGTTCGTCCAGCGATCGAAAAAAGGATATCATTTCCTTGATAATTTCAGTAAAGTATAGACTTTACGTATCTCAGACTAACTAAGAAGTCCAGAACAGTGACATGATGCCAATTTGAAAGTGAAACTTTATGTTTGCTTAAAGTTGCCAGTACATATTTGATAGATCTAGCTGTCAATGAAAGGTGCACTCTGATGATCTTATTCGGTTTGTTATAATCTACTTATAATGCCCAGATCAAGGTGTTGTTTTGAAGTGATTTACTTAGGTGTTTCGCGTAGTTAGTGTAAGATTAATACATAGATTTTTTTCCAAAGTGCTCATGTGTTTTCATTTCTATTTTTAGTTTCCTTAACTTCACTCAAATCGGAGTGAACTATTCACTGTCAATCATGTGTCACACATGGATTTCTACAATACCAACTAACGACAAACTTAAACGGTCAATGAACAGACAATATATGCTAAAATCGCTTCGTGAGTTGCCGAAGTAATTAGTTTTGCGCATATATTGCGGCAGAAAAGAAATCCTACGCAGACACGTTGTGATTGTAATTCAAAAGTCATTCGGTGTCGGTGTCGGGCGCACATTCACATAGGGAAATAGTTCCGCCCACACGCGACAACGCACTGCACGATACCTTTCAATGACAAAAACTATGGGCGTGTCACTCACCTTTGTGACACACCAATTATCATGTACACAACATTGTAACTTACATTACTCTTAACCAGGAGGGGGTTGTCGATCGATATCAATTGATTTTCAATGTAAGTTCAGAGATAGATCTTCGACATCGATAACGGTATTGAAAATATTATTACAAAAACATTAAGTAAAAATAAATACTTATGCTTAAGAATATCTAAATAATTGAGAACAGTTTTTGTTTCAATAATGTTTCTGCTTTTATTATAAAGTCAAAAGAAGAAAAATAAAATTAAGTTTACATCCTAGTAATGATCTTCTATCGCGGCTACCTGACTAAAATTGACTAAATGGCGCATGACTACCAGATACTCGTATAATGACATGAACACACACATACCAAAACTCATATCACTTCGGACTAAAACACGAAGGCTACATTTGGAGGCAAGTCACACACTGACGGTACAGCGGAAGTCAGTAAGCGGTCGGGCGCATAGCAAATGTGTAGTCTTCAAACATAATGCTTATACATCCTGAAATTAAAAAAAACCCACAGTGGTATCAAAAAGAAAAAACAAGTACAGTAATTTACTACATATGTTCCCTGGTGTCATCCGATCGTATCATAATGATAATGAATTAGTGAGTGTTGAGTTGTGAATAAGATCGGTTTGATGGGTTCGGGATTTTAGCAGTTGGCTATATTATTCAGCTATCCGATTAAAATAAAAGAACAATAAATATTTTCTCTCTAAAAAAATCAGTATAATAAATAAGCTTCAATTGGCGTAGAAATATAACCACGAAGGACCTAATAAAAATATACCTAATGAGAATATATCACATATGTGGTTAACTTAACGCTTAAGCAATCAATTAAAATTAACGAGTTCATTTAAATTTTGATTGAATTCGAACAGTTGGGAATAAAATGGCATCAAATTCGAGGTAATTCTGGGAATACAAGTCTGACACCAGCTAAAGGCCGAGTGTTGAAACATTCGCAATAAACAATGCATTCGCAAATACAAGGTTAGAAGATATTCCAACAGTTTACTTTAAATATCAAAATAAAAATACTATGAATTAATAGATACATACGACTCTACTAAGGTCTGCAAAAAGGGTAATTAGAGATTCAGAATCATAATATCTTAGCCCTTTTAAAGAATTTAAAAGAGAAGTTATGGTGAAAGGTGGTTATAATCGTGTTCATTAATATCTATCTAGATTTAACCTGTGTAGGGTTGGCTTAGAATATCACCACTCAATTTTTTCTCGTGGGTGTGCGTAAGCCGCGACTTAAGGTATTAGGGCTTTTTAAGTGATGTTTGTGCGTTGGAGTTTCAGACCTTTATTTATGTAACTATTTAGAACGGACTAACATGAAGTTATAGTACATTTGTATAAAACAAAATTGGTAGCTCAGAAAAAAAGCGTAGCATCTAAGGCGATTGGTGCGTTGCTCGAAACTTAGTTTGAAAATACATCTCATGTGACATTTATTCATCAGCGACGACATTAACTAACGAATTGACGTTGAAGATAAACCACAAGGCTAAGTTTATATTTATTTACACAACAGAATATTCATAATAAAAGGTGATAGGTGTATCCTTTATAACATGGGAACACTGTTTAGACAAGAAATGGGTACTTTGAATACTAATCAAATCAAGTAATGTTTAGAAGAACATAGTTAGTCTCCATGTTTTCTTTGTGTTTGAATAATAGATAGGGACAGACTGAGATCGATGTCATTTACTTTTTCTAAAGATGTTTTTCACGAGGATGAGTTCCAATGCAAGGGTGTCAATAACGCGAACTTATTTATTTTCGTGTCTCGTGTTTGCTCGCTACCCCGCGTCGCGGGAGCGTGCACACCTCCTCACCAGTACAAGTACCATCGCGTTCTTCACTATTTTCACATATTGAACGTTGCTTGTTGTCGCTCCTCTTTCTGCACCAACGCTTCCAATCAACTAAACTATTTGAATTCACTTTGTTACGTACTTTTATTTCATCACGAAGTTTTCGTGTAACGTTCCAAAGATTTTATTATTTACATACTTCTTTCTAGATTGAAGCTATTTTATTTTCAAACTAGTTATTTATATTAGCGATAGGCCTGCCCCCTATCACGTGAGTACACTGTCTTAGCAAAACGTGGGTACCTTCTCTGGAAACTAGATGGCGCTTGCCATGTGAGTTCAGGAGTATTGGTACCTCTGCCAACCCCTTCGGGGATAAACGGCGTGAACGTTTATGTTATGTTATGTTATGTTATTTATATTGTAGCCGTCACAAACTTCGCTTCAATCTCTAAAATTAAAACCAGCAACAAAACTTTGTTTTGACCTCATAGAACTTATAAATCATGTTTAGTTTGCCGTCAATCTAGACTATTTCATTACTTTTAGTTAGAAATCTAGAAGTATATATATATGCATTATTGTCTGAATAAATCTTCGATCATATATGTTTCCTCACGACAGGGGCTCGTACCTAAAGTCTCTTAAAATATAATAAAAATTAAATAATGTAAAATATAAGTTGATTAAGATAATTAATATAGAACGTTATAGGTATTAAATTAAAACAGTTTTGAAAACTTAACATCCAATTCTCAAGCTTGTACACATGCTATAATAACGTTTTTCTTATATATTTTTAAATAATTGCCGCTTTGTAATATTTCGTTGCAATCGTTGAAGGCCTATTCTATCAATCATAGATTTTTATGAGTCAGTAAGCGGTTCCGTTTTTACTTGCTTCCTGCGCTCGTCCTTGTATGGAAGTTATTATTCTTATAAGCCTGTGACCTTAAACGAACATGGTGCCGGTGCATTGGTTCGATTAATAACCGGTTCTAAATTACTAATTAATTTAAAAACATTAAGTGATTAACAATGCGGCTACTTATTGTTTGTATTTGCAATATTCACTGGTTTTCTGACTAAGACAAGACTAACATCATTCTTAATCCTATTTTTTAATTGTTAAACTAATTGGTCATAATGAAAATGAAAAACTCAATGAAACGAGAAACGCTAATATGTTATATGTAAAATGAATGAATTTCTAGTCCCGACGAGTCAATTTCTAAAATTGTATGATATTTTGTCAAAGCAAAGTCTACCGACATTTACTAGACTCGAGCGCCAGCGTGGCGCAGTTTGCTATATATTCTCTTTGATATAAAAGAGTCACTTCTTCAAGATAGAAATATGAAAGGACAAAATACACTTACTTCCTCCGATTTCATGAAGACTTTATGTAATACTCAATAAATATTACAACGATACGTCTAGCTTTGCGTGCTGTCGACTGAACACGCTTGAGCTGTTAGTAGAGTTGTAACTAAAGGTCAACATTACAACAATGACCCTTACATCCCGTACACAAAACGCACATTCCATATTTAAGTGAGAATATTACTGTGTAACAATAAGGTTCATATTTCCTCATAAATATGTAGTTTGAAGTTCATATGAGCTATATCGCACGCTCCATAAACTGTCTCTAAAGAGTTTACAACAATGGCGCACGTATCGGTTTCAAACTGTTATGTACAGTTATCCATTGATTGTTATGTTTATTAGTCGGTTCCCGGATTGTTGTTACAGACAAGCTAATGGGACATGGTTGCGTTAAAACAATTTTGGTATTATTTTATCAGCTTCTTTATTAAAATAAAATAATAAGTTTTGAACACATTAAACCAAACACCTTAAATAACTGAACATATTTTCTAAAACTGTATTTAGCTCCGGTATTCTCACAACTAACTTAAGTTAATTAAAGTCTACTAAATAATATATATGAACATAAACTGAAGTCTGATTAGAATATGTTAGAATAGCTCTACACACTTCCTTATTCCTGAACCTGCCGTAAAAGGCAAATAATATTTACAGGGGCTTTTACGGCTTTTTATATTAAATTTCTTATTTTTTTAAGATTACGAATCTTATCAAAGCATGGTATAATTCCATACAAGATCGGAATAGGAGCATTCGGACCGTAAAATAGGAAGTAGGCTAACATAGGTTTGCGTTGCTCTTGTGACTGATGTATTGCCTGCATTGTATTGCTAGCTCTGTGACCTTGTTGTCAAGACCAGTTTCTTCAACACTTATGTACTGACTTCTTTTCAAACATTTAAATCCTGCTGGTGTAGGCAGATTATTAAGCGCCACTCATACCGATTACAGGGATACCATTACTTTAATTATTCTTACTTATATTTTACCCTTTGATGTCGCAAGTGTCTACAAAAACCGAAAACGTGGTAAGAATGCTACCCGCTTATCGCTACATGACATGAAGCTATATTGTTTGTGCTTCAAATATACCGCGCTAACTAAAATTCCTTTCGCTCGAGTTTTTCTATCATACCTACACGACTGACATAATATCGTAATACAACCACACAGGTAATAGCGGCGTCTGGAAGGTCACGACATCGCAATTAAATGGAAACTCGGTTTTCTTACAACCGTGTAAAACTGCGCGACAAAGCTTTGTGTCGCGTATAAGCCGAGACTTAATGAAACTCTGAAGTCGTCTTATTCTGGCAAATCCCTTCTGTGGATCGTCCGAGGCTGTCGAGGATTCCTGCCGTAGTTCGTAACATTTTCATGGTATGATTACTGAAGACGACGCCCGGTGAAGTCTTAAGGATTCTGTGTAATTTTATTTTCCCTCGCTTTTAAGAGTTGCTACAATTTCACGGAAAACATGTTTAAGCTTTAATTAAAGTTGCGGCTACATAGAAATTAATATCTTAAAACGTTTCTGGTGGTAATCTCCGGTAGACTGTATGTTTTGTAATTAAGATTTATATTCAAACAGAGAAAACGGATAATTATTTTTAGAAATAATTTGTTCTTTGTCTTTGTTACGTGTTGTTTTTAGCGTATGGTATGTGAATTGAAAATAAATCACTTTGTACATACATACATGCATGACACATGAACTCCCGGCTATATAACCCATGAGAGGTAAACCAGAGCTTTAGAATTGGCAATACCTTTGTCACTTTTGGTATATAATATGAAATATTTTTACTAATGCTTAGCTAAAAACTAAATTTCCTACTGCAAAAAGTGTTCCAATTACTAAAGTCTAGGACAAATTACAAGTGACTACTAATATAATAATTTAAGTGACTAGATTCTAACGAATATGACTAAATGAAGCCCTTCAAAGTTCCGTTCACCCAGTTATGCGGTAATGAGATTTCTTTCAGTTCCAACATCGGCCTTGATAGAACCGCAAATAAGGCTTTCTTCCCGATTGATTGCGCAATCTTGCCTGACTGGCTCTTAGCTGAAATTAATGTTCCGATATTTGACGTTTGAATTTGGAATGGCAATAGCTACGAGGAATGCCTACTTAAGAGATTTTAATTCGCATTTTAATTTTTTATCTATTTACGTTTAAGTTGTATATCTACGAAGGGATGGTAAAGGTACTAATATGTCTGAAGTTCATGCGACTTTTATATCAAATAGTTTTATATCCACTTTTTGCTAGGACTATGTCTTCAACTGATAGGTGCCAGGCCTGACACCGTTCTGTACAGATACCCTGTCACACGACTAAGTACAAGTTTTATTTTTATATTACGCAAATTATTTGTAAATTTTCAACAAAGTAACACATGCATGAAAAATTTTACTCATTCAAATGACTTAAGGCAATCCTGCGGTTGCAAAAATAAAATCTTAAGATAATTTTATGAATGTGTATTCACATACATGCATGCATCACTGCAATATCAAGCATTTGTTGGTGTTTTGAAATTATTTATAATGTATTAGGAAATTAAATACGTTAACTCACGTCATGTATGTGTGACAGAGCTTACAGACCCCAAAATCTTAATGAATTTAAGTGATATATGCAACGTATAGTGCCTTTCCAATATCACACTAAATTAAATATTTTTAATGGAGGAAAAAAGTTTCATTTTAGCCTGTTTATTGGTTAGTTAGTCTATCAATAGTGCAAAATTTTGTAGTACACTTTAGAATTACAAAGACACAAAATTGAATCAGTAAAAACGTTGAAGTTTTTAGGTGTTTAAATAGATAAGCAATAAAATTGGAAACAGCCTATTTGTTGAGTACTTACTACATTAGACATGGAAATGAACACATATAAAAATAATAAAAATAACAAATTCGTTATGCTGAAATGAAAAGATAAGTTTTCGTAGCAATTTAATTTTACGATATTACTACGAAGCAATATCGTAGACGTACTATCTGCGACTAAGAAAAAGACATCAACGAAAAAATACCCATTATAGTTGCCCATTGAAACTGATAACTCCTTTCTATCGGTTAGTTGATTGGTTATATTAAAATTTTCATTTACGATAAACAACCTGCACTCCTAGCACAGATCAATAGAACCTTCATAACCTAATGGATGTTAACAAATTTCAAGTCTGTTCTTATTTCATTATCATTCTACAGACTTCGAAATTTTAGCACAGATTACTGAAACCAAAGCTATTTCTATTTATATATATATTTATTTATAGCTGTATTAGCAAGGCAAGAAGACCAAGTTAACGTATAAATCGAAATAATCGTAATTTCGGAGGGGCAACGTGTCGACCCGAAATGTTCGTGATTTACGAGCAGCCCTACTCTCAGAGTCTTGTGATGGAAGAGGACACAATATTACCGAGTCTTTAGAACTTGTTCATCGCGTTATTGTAGCTCGTAAATATGCTGAGGTTTCATATATTACACTCCCCTCTATTCTCATGGAAATTATCCTCCGTCAAATATTATCTTGATGAGTATCACCCGTGGTGAGTCTTCGTATGATGTTTGCTATTTAGCTAGGATTCAATATAATACGAAGTGATAGTCATAAAAATAAATTTTATGTTCCTACCCAAATTAAAGAAGGCAGTTATGTCTATTATTATTTTTAATTATGCCATGGTAGTGTTGTTACACAATATGGCTGAGACACTACACTTCATAAGTAAAAAAGTGTCATTCTATAAGTTCCAGAAAAAAAGTAGGTAGAGCTTCAAAATTGGTTATAAGATGTTTCAATTAAGATTGCACGACTTTTGGTTTTGATTCAGTCACATCATAAAGTAAACATAAAATTTCAGAAGTTTTCATAACTTTAAATAATTTTATTCATGCATTTTTATTACTAATAGGCTAGGATCGCGTGCATAATAAAAATAAATTATTTCCACAAAAATGTGACTAATGAAGTGTATAGACAAACCTACTTTGCACCAACGCAATCAAAGTGTATCAAATGGTAAACTGGGCAGCCAGTGACCGCAATGCACTGCAGTTAGGAGGGCATTAAGGGCAGTGTTCCAACAGCCTAATCCGACTTTCACTCGACTACCCAGTACTCGGGCCTCCGAATATTCTCTGCCAAATAGGAATCAGGTCTGTCCAGTCAATCCTTTGCGATTTGTTGCACTTTCATTTCGATGGCAGTAAATCGTACAATAGCTTAACTAGTTTACAAAACGATGGTATTGTTTCTATTCTAATTTAGGCTTAGTTGCCTATCAATTCTTCCGGGTGTGCATAGCAAAAAGGTTCGTTTTTATACGTAATAATTAAACGTTCCTTGGCCTCATTTATGTGTTATAATGATAAGCCTTATCCCCCAACAATCACATATAAGGGTTTTATCTAGCCTTAGTTTATATCTTTAAAAGTACATAATATATTGTCAAGTTCAATTAATAAAATTTACAATTTACAATATAAACCTATGTATCTATAAACCTAACACGGTTTTTGTCAATACACAATTGCTGTATTTCAACTGCAACAACGATAAGTCTTCGATTGTAAGGAGAAAATAGCTCGTTTAGCAAAAAAGAAATGTCAACGGGCATTCTTAAATTTATTTCATCATAAAAAGGAAGTCAAATGGCATTAAAGTGAATGCGATTCCGAGTAGAGACTCGATGTAATAGCAGTATCGATACTGGTGCAGCAAGCGGGGAAGTCCCGGGAGACAGTTACTTACTTTCGTCCATCTCTAACACTATTTACGTTCATTCGGGGTCGTTTTTAGTTCAGTTATTAAGCTTAGTAACAATTATATATTTTTTCAACGAAATATATACAAGACTCAATATGGTTTTCTACTTATTTCTATTACACTCACGCCATTTATTCACACTAGCTTCGCAGACACTATTGACCGCTACTTTGTACGATCTTTCGAACATAAATATATCTTGTTGACGATCAAATCGAAAAAAATATTATTAGCCTCACTTTGGAATTACGTTTTTTTTAAAACTAATTTTGAAACTTTCTACGCAAATCGTTCGGTTCCAAAAAATAAAGAGCGAATCTAAGGCTATCCTCATATTTTTAAAACACTTTTTTTCGTCCATCTCCTTATATTTTCTTGTATTTATAACTTCTAATACAGGTTTCCACAAGCATAAATTTATTGCAGGTATCAGTATTGAAAAGGCAAATTATATAACTTGACTCGGTAATAAATTACATATCAAAAAATACTGCACTTACTAAGAAACGTTTAGTTTTGCTATTTCTTTAATAACAGCTAATTATTGAGTAATCCAAGGGCACAATTAAAGTAACAAAAATTACATTTCTATTACTACTCACTTACGATTACGATTAACGTCAGTACAATTGCAATAAGTGTGTAACAGAGTTATAAAATAATTATAAAATTGGAGTACGTTTCAAAACACTACTTACCAACATAAGCGGGCTTGTACTTAGCTTACGTTGCGTAAAGTATGTGGCCTTAATTTAAACTAATGCATGCATTTCAATAACAGTGTTTCAACTTTTATTTATTTATTGATGCACCAATCTGTAAAATTGGAGTGTCTGTTTGTAATATTGAAATAACAACTTTCAACTCAAAGCATATGGTTTATACACAATGCATGTACCGAAACAGCATTTGTTTGTTCCGGTTAATCTTTGAAACGGCTAGACCGATTTTGACAAGACATTCTATGGCAGATAGCAGTAGTAACATTTTTTATGTAACATTTTTCAACTCTGTATACTCGTATAAATCCGGGGGAGCAATCCTCTAGTAAACTTATAATTTTATATTTAATTTACAGAAAAACCAAGAAAATATAGTATGACTATTGTATATTTTATGATGAAATAAACGAAGTGAGAAAAATATTTAATTCTTTTAACAAATATATTTTAGTACAATATCAATTATCCAATTTCTATTTCGTAATCCCAACACGGGAAAATTGTTTTCTGTCCACCGATCCCGGGATTAGATTAAATTGAAAGAGAATCCCGCCGAATACAACTGACCAACACAAAAAATATCTCACGTCCCTATAATCCCGGTACATGGACTATAAATATAGGTGTTAACAATATTATAAGTATAGGTGTTTTTTTAATTTCTTGATCAAAACACGAGTTCAGTGATTACAATGAAATATTTAATCGATACATAAACACGTGATTGCTTACTAAAATGATAAAATATGATGTATTTTGAACTATCATTTAACATATTTTCTGTTGTATTGTTCAGGGTCGTCCCATTCCAAATTAATTAATTTAAAATACGACTTAGTGCGAATAATTATATTTTTATATACTAGCTTCTAAAGACTCTGGGTTGCGAAATTTTGAACAAAACTATTTACAAATAAATAAAGAATATATAAAGGAAAGTAAAATTTCGACACAATTTAGATAGAACAATAGGATAGAAGAATTTCGCGCTGGCAGCCATTGACACGGTAGCTCAATTGGCAAGAGCGACGGGGGCGTATACCCGAGGTCGCGGGTTCGAATCCCGCCTGTGTCGAAATTTTACTTTCCTTTATATATTCTTTATTTATTAATAATAATCCCCACATGAGGTTTTCATGAACAAAAAGATTTAAAAAACTATTTACATCCTATTTTTATTTAAAAATATAGATGTTTGCTTTCTGGTAATATATTAAAAATAAGAAAGTTATAGTATTATTATTTTGGCCCCTCAGACAGTTTAATTTTTGATGTACTTTATTTGTCAAATATTTAAAAATAAGAATGCGAAGTGCATAATTATCAGCCCACGTCAGTAATCATCATCAATTCAAAGTCTTGTAAGTACCCAGCAGGTAAGCACATTTATATCATTGTTATTCTTTCTTACTTCTAATTCAATTTCTAAGCGTGTTGATCGATTTAACTTCTTGTGTAACTTTAAATCTGTTGAGATAAGAGAACGCATTGGTTTTAGAATGTTCTCGACACAACAATACCAAGAGTTGGAAATGTTGATCGATTTGCGTGTGACGTCGAGATGGTCATCATTGTTTGTTTACTTTGGTTGGAGACTTTCTCTTTTCATGGTAGAGTGAGTCGGAGCCGAGAGCCGACCGCCGCCGCCGCGCCGCCACCCGCGCTGTCAACGACTGGCTAACACGACTCGCTTTGTTGCAATGTCAGCCATTTTATTAAACATTACATCAAGTTAAATTATGCAAGACATAATAATATATAATTATCATAGAGTTCTCGAATGATGCCGCTGTAATAAGGAACTAATACTGAAACAATGGTGCGCGTTAATTGCTTTCGCAATTCGATGCCTCTCGGAGTTAACTCGTTCGCGCAAAATTTGTTTGAAAGAGAATTGGACAGTGAAGCGGAATGTTTAATGTGGACCCTTGGCAGCGAGCGCCTAATTTTGCGGTCACTGAGCATGAGCCGTTTTTGGTGCTATCCTTGTGAATATTATACTAGCCGGCTCGCATGTCAACACCGTGCAAAGTGATAACATACCACTACGTCGTAAGCACGTTTTTAAGCAGTGAAATATGTTCACGAGATTTCATATGCGCTAGGATAGGTAAATTGTAAATGTGAGATTGATAGTGACAGACATGTGGTTAATATTGTATTGTATGTGAAAGTTCGGGACACGGCAATATATACTATTTGTGTTTAATTTTTATGATACTAATTATTAAACATTTAAACTTTTGACAGAATTGCAATTTCAAGAATCATATCACAATGAAATCGTTCACTTATCGTATAAAGTGGCGATCGATAGTGTCTGCCTTTACCATTGGGTACTAATGTCTTGAATGCAAACTAACATCAGTAGTCAAACTTGGTATTTTTTTGTAAAGATCATTTGTTTATTCTAAAGATCATAAAAATATATTTCTTACATCAGTTGTGCGTGGATAATGCTCAAAACTCGGTACAATAAATATAGCATAGCAACAGCCTTAAAGCTTCAGAATTCCTGTTATTTCATTGTGAAAAAAATAAAGTAGATATTCATAACCTCCCAGTGGACGAAAGCGGTTCCCTTTACATATTACGCGAATATAAAACATGTCAAATATTTACTTAGGAATGTATTTTATCCCTTTCTTCTTGAGAGCTCCTGTTTCTCTTTTGTATGAACACTCGTATATTTGAAAAGGCAAAAAATCAATAACTGATGTTTATGATAGAAAGAAATTCTAAATTCACTGGAAAAAAAATATGTTGGAAAAAAGTAATTCTCTTTTATAACAAGTTTCATAATAGTAGTATACGCAATATATTATATTCTGATATATTATCATAATACTCGTGAAATATCTACAAGCTAGAATTCTAATCAAATCACTGTGTTACGAGTACAAGTATTTTATTTTCTTTAATATATGTATATCAAGCCTCGAGACACGCCGGTATAAAGAAACACTACCCAACTCAAAATAGAGCTTAATTTCCATGGAGTTAAGGCTCCAGACATTAATGTTAACACGTAAATGTTTTATTAAATAATCTAACTATCATCTAAATATCCAATAACTTCTATGTAAATAACACAACATATATGTGCAACCACACCACCAAGTATACACATACGTGCGCGGATACCGACAATATTCTGAGGACATTGTACCGAGCTCAATTAATCAGCTATTTCCCCAATCTTGTTGCATCCGCCCAATGATGGATCGCTCTATACATTACGTGTTTGGTGTACGCATTGCATGCAAGTCAACTCGCTATATCGATGCATATAGCATTATTGAAACTCCAAATTATGTTGTATGTAATTGTAGGTATCAAGTATAAAATTATGTGTTTTGTTTTCCTCGAATATTCAGCAAGACTTCTTACCATAAAATTTGAAACAAAACAATTATGATATCAGTGTTTGAGATTGATCAAGCGCTAACAGAAATGATAAAATGAGCGGTTTTATGAAATAACAGAAATGTATTGCCATATTATTATTTCTCCCCTTACTTTCCGAGTTGATATGCATCCGCGACTTTTTCTAGTTTAAATGAGTAATACTAAAAGGTATATTTTTAAAAAGATTGCGCATAATATTGAGTGGTTCGGTTAATGTCTGTTGTTGTGTTGTTGTATATTAGTTGTAAACCGCACCTGGTCCCGGTTGATTGATGAGCTCGCTCCAAATAAGTGCAGAACATTTCAGTGGACTCATTTTCGCTCTTCACTTATTCACTTTACAATAAATTTGCTAGGATTTGTTAGGGTTTGTAAATTACTGTTCATTATTTTAACTGACTTGATATTTTTGTTTAAAAAATTGTAGTCATTAAGGTTTTAAATGTGAGTTGAAGGAACTGAAGATGAAGAGTTGAAAACAATTAAATGTTATGTATTTTAGTTTCGTATTCAATAAATTCAAATACATTTGATTGTATAGCATCTATAACCATCACCAGTACATTGTTAAAATAAACGCTATTACTGATTGATGACGACGTCCGTGGCCGAGTGGATAGGTGACTAGTTTCGCGGTCCGGAGGTTGCAGGTTCTTAGCCGAATCTAAAATAAAAATAAAAAACATATGGTCAAATCGCAAGATGTTTTTTTTTTATTTCAGCTGAGGTTAAGAACCTCACTATACTTTCTCAGTTTGATCTAGGTACGACACTTTTTAATTATTAATTATTTTTAGCATTCCTTAGGCAAAGTTGTTTAGTTTGATGTCTTTTATCAATTTAAAATATAAAAAGAGTATTTTTAAAAACGAGGTCTAGGCCAATTGAGCTACAGTGTAAATGGCTTCCAGTGCGAAATTCTTCTCCTACCCTTAGTGGCCTCTTACGATCACCCACGGGTAGAAATGGGGTAGTGTTATTCTAAGCCGACACTACACGGCAAGTCCGTATATATGTATATATTAATAATGATATGATAATATGACATACATACATACTCATAATATATTTTGGATGGGAAAGTAATCCTACGTGGAAACGAACTCGTACCTGTTCCAAAAATCAATGTAACAATCATTCCACCAGCCACCAGACTATTGTATGTAACTTACCTGTGAGTTTACCTTTAATCTAAATAGCAAACTGACATACTTAATTTTCATAATTAATTCCGACTGCATTCAGAAAATAACTAAGTATTTAATTAAAAATATTTGTGTCGAGAAATATTTGTTTTTTACATTTTCCTGGTATTTCATTTTTAATGAAACATTGAAACCGTTTGGCTCTGGTTTTATTTAATATTATGCTCCTGGAAGGGAAGAAAATGACCTAGTTGTATGAATACATAAAACAAAATCTTACATAAATATACATACTCACGGCTATAAATCCCTTAAGGAAGTAGCCAGAGCTAGGGAATTACAAATTCCTCAGCCACTTTTGGAAGTTGCGTGGTGAAAAGATGGTGAAATAAAGGTTGTTAGTGATGTGTCTCCAACCGCAGCGCCAAAAAATCCCTTAAAAGCCCCAAGACAAATATTCAAAGTACCCACTTCTTCCTCACACAATTACCCAAATGAGGGATTCCTATCAACCTACTGTTTTCCTAATGGCAAGAGAATAGAAACAAAGCCCAGTTTAATAGAATCGGTCGGCACGTGTTGTACACATCAGGATTAATTAACAATTAATTTGGTTCACTAATTCGTTATTGGTGGAAGCCATCGCTATGTAATATTCACGAGTTGTAATTAATGTCTAACTTGCCTCACTTGTGTAGTAATGTAATAACCAAACAGAGCAGATTGATCACGCCGAATTAAGTGGCTGTGGCTTTGAACTGTGTCTCAGTGATTGCTTATTGATATTTACATACATATACTCACGGCTGAAATCCCAGAAAGGGGTAGCCAGAGCTTAAGAATTAAAACTCCTCAGCTCAGGAACTTGATAGGGGAAAAGATGGTAGAAATAAAGTGTCGTTGGTGATCGGTCTTCAACCGTATCGCCCAAAAACCACTATAAAAAGCTACATATCCTTGGCCGCCTCTTACAACACCCGTCGTTAGAGCGGGGAAATCACTACATGGCATATATTTACTGTCTAGAATTAAGGGGACAAAATAACATTGATAATTCCAATTGTAATGTTTGAAAATAGTATAAATTGCTATTATCAGAATAGCAAATATAACATTAATAGGAATAAAATTCATGATAACAACAAGAAACTACCGCGAATTATACATATACTCACGCGATAACTTTCTATTAGGTGCATTGACGAATGTTAACAAAACACGAGAGGGTAGCCAGGATCGTACTAAATAATAAATTGTCTGCCTATACCAATGTACATGAATAAATATGGAAACTAGATACCTAATAATTGCATTGCAAAAACAAAATAGCAATACCTTTTTTTTCCATCATTTCGCTTGTCGAATATAAGCTTACCAAAAACATGTATTTAATAATGATAACATACATGAATCCCAAAAAGTAAAGGAAACCAGAGCTTTAGACTTGGGAATTCTTCTGCCACAATTTGAAGTTTAGTAGAGAAAAGATTAGAAACAAAGGATAGTTGGATTGATGGAAGAAGGAAAATGGAAAAAGAAGTGCATAATGGGTATCGCCAAAAATGACAGAAAAAGCCCCAAAACACTACATCTCCTCGTATATCACCTGCCCGTAGAAATGGGTTTGTACTATTCTAAGCAAATATAACACAGCAAATAAAATGACTCGAAAATATTTGTGTAAATGAATGTTTATTCCCAGTGAGGAGATCGACAAAGCCAGGGAAGGCATAGTACAGCGCAGCGAGCACCGACACCCATTGTGTGCACTAATGATGCCACTTTCAAAGCCCACGCTCGCTACACAGGATCACTTGGGCCTCAATACAACCTGCTTTACTTTTTAGACTTTCCTGTTTCCCTGCAAGCTCCACAAATTCATTATGCATGTAATAGCTGCATTTCCTTGGCGTTCTCACCTACTGGATTTTTAAAGCGAAGCCTAGTTTGTTGACTGCCTTTCCAATAACTGGAGTTAATTTATGTCTGAAACGGCTAGCTTTATATAATCGAAATATAGAGCTTGGGAAGATTACTAGATAATCTATTATGCATATTACAATTATACAAAGTGTTTTTAAAAATATACATTAGCTGAATTTGAGCAAACGATCATAAACGAATGACGAATAAAGAAGAAAAACTTTAATGAAAAAAGTTTTTATCTGAGGATATAGTAAGTTAAGAATAGCTTTATTTCATACTCGCTGACCCGACAGACTTCGTACTGTCAAATTTGCTTATGACAAAGCTTAAGGCGTTTTTTAAATTAATTTAATAAAAACTCAAAAAATTTAGCCTATGTGTTAATTTGATGTATAAGCTATATCCTATGTGTTATTCTGATGTATAAGCTATATTGTGGTAAAGTTTCATTCAAATCCATTCAGTATTTTTTACGTGAAAGAGTAACAAACATCCATACATCCATACTTACAAACTTTCGCCTTTATAATATTAATAGGATTTTAATTTCATCGTACTTCTAAAATCCGCCAAATTTCAAGTAAAGCAGTACACGTACTCACTTCGAGAACCTCCAATTAGCAACTAAATGAACGACGAAAATCGATTCATTACCCGTACATAAATAAGCGTACATGTTACTGTTAAAGCTCGTTTTGTTGGATAATCTTAGGCTTACGAATTGGTAAACGTAGTATTTACAAAAAAGATGAATTAATACTATAGAAAATATATATAAATATTCACTGTTTCATTTCATTTACTAGCCGATATAGATTTTATAACTAGCATTTACCAGTCGCTGTCACAGTTAAAGTCTGTGGTTAAAATATATCTTTTCTGTAAATCCTAATATTTCCCAAATCATGTCAATGAGTTTTAGTACATACATACATATACTGACAGCTATAGATCCCTTAGATCCCCATACCCTTAGTCGCCTCTTACGACACCCGTGGGTAGAAAGGGGAACTGACATTCTAAGCTGGCACTACATGGCAAATTTAGAAATTTTAGAAATTTACGATAATACCTAAGATTTACAAACGGACTTTTACAGTAACATATACAATTTCGACACATAAGGTGTGACTTGTTTTCAACAGGAGATGTGAGTACAGACAATACTCGCTGATTTGACATCATAAGCGTTGCTTCCGAAACCGTCAGATACAGCCTACACGTGGGGGCTAATTCTCGTTTGCTCGATAATGTTTGTAAATGATGGGGTCTGTACGGTGCATACATCTCTTGACATAAGCTTCTTGAAAATAAACTTAAAATATTCTCGGTTGCTCTGTACTCTATGGGCATGGAGCAGGTGTTTTTTATAAAATGTAACTGTGACCGTTTCTAATCATTAAAATGTAAGTTTTATATTCAGAAAAATAAAATTTAGTTTACTTAAAACGAGATTTTTAAGAGTTAGATGTATTATATTATCTGAAGAGTTACATCACTTAGGTACATCAGAGTGTTTTATTATCCTTGTTATTATTACTCTTTTTATGAATAAAAACATAAAAAACGTTATATTTTGAAGTGTTATCGAATATATGCAGAAAAAAATGAAACAGAGAAGCATCGTTTAGAGAAGATAGTTTCGAAATCCTTGAACTACTATATTATGTACAAACTATTTATCGATAGTAGTCATCAAAGCTTCCATTAGTTCATATATAATCCATTCATTCGAAGATTCTGAAGCTATTTGCATACGATACCCTTGCGAGAATGATTCCAATGAATGTTGTAAAGTCCTTGGCGCAAGACAACATCATCATATAATAACATATACTCACGCCATTAGTTCCCATTGGGGTAGGCAGAGACTTCCGATCGCCACTTAGAACGATGCAAACTCTTATTTGGAACAAGTGTGTCCTTCGTGGTCTTCCTCTACTAACATTACCTTCCACATTAGTTCTATAGATCCCTTCATCGTATATTTATATATAAAGTATTTAAAAGTCTGTATGCGACATTATTTGTTACAAAGTTAAGGATAATGTTACGTGGATGTATTCTATTCAGCTAGAATCGGTCTCCTGCCGGCTGCGACACAATTATTCCTAATACTCGTAAAGTTATCTAGGTCAAATGAAATTTGACACGACCGATGTCGTGACACGTTCTACGGAAGTGTATTGCAAATGTTTTTCATTTAACTGTTTTGTTTGATACGGATTTTCAGATTAAGTAAAAGAAATAGTTTGTTACTTTAAACTTACTTACTTACTTAAACTTTTAAATTTATTCACGTAAGTGTGTGAAAGGAAATTAAGAAAAAAAATATTATAATAGCATAGGGCGCAATAAACATGATAAATTAACGGGCTACTAAAATTAATTATTTCTTAATAGAGGTTCGTTGAGAATCTATTACTCAATTTTTATTCAATCTGGTTTTATTTGGTAATCTGTAGTATACTCTAATTAGTGCTTAAAGTTTCAAACACATGGCATAACAGTTCTGACGATAACGCTGTATAATCTAGGTCAGACTCGCAGATAAGCCTAAACCTAGACCTAAATAGATATACGTTAAAATTCCCTTTGGGAACCAAACTCATGTCAAACTATATAAACCGCCCGTAATTATACGAAACTAATAAAGCAACAACAAAGAAAATGTTTTTCATAATCGCAAATTCGTTGCTCTGACTTTTCTTTTTATTACTTGTCCCTATAATTCCCTACTAAATTATGTTTCAATTTAATATACTTTTGCCATTTTATTTTGCGTGAAAACAGCAACTTCATTCAATAAACTATAGAGTTCTGCTTGATTAGTTTTAGAACAAAGAAGCTGGCGACAACACGGCAGCGCGTCCCGACTTCTAACACTTTAACAGCAGTTGGAAAGCTCACACTGAGAACGCGACATAAGTTTCAACCACCGTATGCGTGTACTGGTGTGCTTGTGTGAGTGCTTATTGTGATCTCGAACTTTTGGACAAAAAGCAACAGATATCAGTTTCATGAAACATAAGCAATTGAAAATGTTAGTGATGTATTAAATATTGCCGCGGAATGATAAATTGTTCTTGATTTGTTTTTTTTAAGTATGAGATATTTTACTTAACTTGTTTACAGTTTAATCTGCAATGGAACAATATGCAAATACAATTAAGATCATCTTAGATATATTTATGTTCCGACCATTCAATTTCTTACACCTAGTCAAATATATTGCTGTAGTAAACATTAAAAAAAGCATTCACGAAAAAAATGCTATGTGTATATGTTTTGCCAGGACCATAAGTCAAAGATGAGATGAGTAGTCTCTGCCTCCCAATATGGGATCTTATAGCGTGAGTATAAGAACGCATGCATGGTTATAGTAGTTTGGTTACTACGAAACCCTTCTTGCGCGCATTTATCATAATAACTTAACTCCAACTTTATCTATACTATGTAATTATTATCTTGTAGCGACGCGCTGTCAGTACACAATGACGCGCACTACATAGAAACGCTGACAGTGCAAGAAGAATCACATTCCACAGCAACACGTAACGAAGCAACATACGTCACATTCGTCATCAAGACTCGCCATACAAATCGTACATCGCGCAATCAAATGTTTACTATATATACAAGTTCCAACTTAATACAGTTGGACCGCGGTCCCCAGGCATACCACCGCCTGGCGGAAGATCTTCCCTTTTCCTCCACAATCTTAAAGTACTATCAAGATTTTTTAAGTTCGTTCTTTGCATTCAATACTATTCAAATAAATTACAATATTTTATTTGCAACATTTCTAAGAAAGAAGTTCTTTAGAAAATTGCGATAATTAGTGCAAATGCTTTCAGTTTTATTTTGTGTATAAGTAGGAGCTAAGTGAAAAGGCAAGGAAAAAGTAGCAGTCCCGAGCTGAGCAAGTTAATGGTTGTATGGAGTGTAATGACGCCTCCAGTAGCGTTTTGTAAATTGCTGGGAACGTTAAATGAAATCGCTCTCAAACAGTCAGACCTACACAATGCCAGTACTACTGCTTCCACTTCCACCCACTGTTCATGCATTTTATTTACTGTATAACTTTTTGTTTCAGGTAAAATCACATCCATAATGCTACTATGCTGAATAAGTTATAGATGCAACAAGTAAGCTATTTATGACTTCACAATCACAAACCTTGAGTACTTAAATTTTCTTCTATGTAAAATCTATGACTGTTTTATGAAAATTTGAATGAATGTAGAATATAAACTAAGCCAGCACAAGGCTTGTGAGCGAATTTTGGGTAGATAGAATTAATAAAATAACTCCTCCGGGACACAGTTACAGGCAAGCTATAAATAATAGCTAAAACGCCATTTGGAGGTCGAGACCAAATGTAGATCTACATAAATTCAGACAACGTACCGTGCAAATGAAAAATGATGTTCCACATCCATATGATATGTGTATGACGCAGCAGGTATGGGCTAACGTTGCCAAAAGTGTCTGCATTATTCGAAGTTTGTTTACGTGTTGCGGCCCCCCGCGCCCCCGGCCGCCCCCGCTCTCGCCGGGTCACCCGTGGCCGTGGGTCCCGCGACTCAGCCGCGCGATCGATACAAAGGCGCCGACAGACTTCAGAATTCTTATTGAATTTTAATGAACGCAAACTTAAATAACTGCTACCAAATCTTCACGGTGAAGTAAACTTTGAAAGTGCGTTAAAACTCGGTTAACAAGCGGGAAACTTTACTTTCGCGTTTTAGATGTGTTTGGAAGTATCAACAATGACACTCTTCAGCTATACGGTGTCTTGTTTGAATTTTTAACAAAGTTCTGATATACTTACTTATGCTCACTGCCACTGTTCCCATATGATGTACAGAAATGTATAAGAAGTTTAATTATATTTAGTTAACAAACCTAATTAGACAAACAAGAAAGGTATACATTAGAAAAGGAATACGGATTACGACAGATTTGCGAAAAGAAACATCCTGAATTTATCACATTATATTGAAAACTATTTAAAGTTTATTTATTTTCATTAAATGCTACGATTATGTTATTTTTGTAGCACTTTCAAATGTTACAAATTAACCATTTTCCAACATTTGTAAATATAGTGTCAACATACTAGTATTGATTGTCTACCAAGAATGTGTACATTTAGAATGTTATTGGTATTGGGTATTTCGGAATATATTTTAAAGTGATCATTAGTAACAAAAGGTACTCCTATAAATAATTTAATCCTGAACTCGTTATTTCTGTAAAGTGTATAACGTCATCAAAATTCAGTAAAAAAAACAGTAAAAATATAAATGATCAAATAGTACTAATAATAGTAATAAATGAGCCAATTAGTAATACGAAGTAGGCAATTATTGACCGTCAAGAAGTGATATAACTGAAGTTCAGTGCACCGTGTGGTTCTACTTTAAAATTTTGCAAATAATTCCATGAATGATACTGTATGGAAATTCAGTGATGATCAAAATCAGTGAGTGCGGTCTTTCTTCCACTCAGCAAATGCAGTGATATAGAAAGACACGACGCCGCTCGTTTCAGAGTCTCACTTCCGGAACATGACAATTTTTCGTTAGTGAACATAGGTTTTTTAACCGACTTCAAAAAAGAAGGAGGTAATCAATTCGTTGAGAACCTTTTTTTATCGATACACAATCCGTCACACATGATTATAAATGCAAATGACTTGGTTTACTCTCAAAAACGGTCTACAACCCGTCCGTAGGGTTGCCAACCGTACTCTAAAATAGAGTATTGTCCACTATATCAAGTGGTCGTACTCTATAATCTATGACACTCATAAAGTACGTTAAAATACTCTTTTTTTTACAAAATGTTTAGTGCACGTCTGTAATAATACGCAAAACCCTTAATCAGAATAAAAGAGTCTTTTCGATCAAAAATGTGAAGTGACGAGAAGAGAGAAACAGAGCTTCATTGAATTTAATCAAAAATGAGCTCTTGATATATATAAATCTAGAGTTAGAATGTTTAGACTCATTCAATACCTTTAAAAATAATGAAAATTTGTTATATGCTGCAATTTGAATATAAATGATACTCTTTTTTATAAGTGCATACTCTTTATTTACCTCCTTTAAAATCAGATATACTTTATTTCTGCTAAAAAAAGTTGGCAACCCTACCCGTCCGATGTCTCACACTGGCGGTTTTTGTCTTAGTCATGAAGAGGAGGTAGCCACACACGTAGGTGGGAAATATTCCTTGTACTGAGGTGTATGTAAGCAAACGGTTGAGCGACTATTGAACTGTTCGGGGACCACGGGGTCATGTGACCGTGGTGGGGTCAACGGCCTCTGCTCAGCATCACCGCGTGACTAACCAACAACCTAAAGCTATACTTTTTAACAACACGCATAATTAGTTTTTTATATTGTCTGAATAAGATAATTTTCTGATAACTAAGGTATCACTGGAGCCGTTAACTTACTAAGGAATCCAGACTGGTAGCAGGAACAGTTATATAAGACTACTAGCGACCCGCCCCGGCTTCGCACGGGTGCAATGCAAAATATACCTACTACAGAATGTTCTTATGCACAACGTTCACAGCTTTTTTGTCATTAGCCAATACTCAAAGTCTTAATGGAAGAAATACCAAGAAATATGGTTTTAAGCTAATCCTATCTAACCTAATATAATAATATAGACTTCGGACTTTTACCGACTAAAACCCCTCCGGCTCGGTGCTGCTGGCCCTGCGGCCTATGCGGCGTCACCTTGATGTGTTGTGCCGGGCGGCTGAAGGCCGCCCTAGCGGTGAAAAGGAGTGTACCTAAGCTAAGTCGGATAGGGTGAGTATTAAAATAAAATAGACTCTAGTTGAGTCTGGTGTGACTCTAAGGTTAGTGTTAAGTTCTACGACCTCGCCGGCGGGGTCGGTGTCGGGAGTGATAGTAGTTGTTGGTGTGACCGCGAGCGCCGGTGGCCCCTGAGGCCTCGAGCTCGCGGGTGATGTCGTCGCCGGGATCCGAGAGCACGCTACGTGGGCGTCGAATCCCGGCGTCCGGGGAAATCGTGTAGTCGAGCGAGGCTCGGAGTAAGGGGTTGGGGTGATCGGGGATCTTATCAAAGTATCTACGTGAGATTTGTTTGAAGTGATCCCTGATTGTGTTGAGTGCCAATGCGAAGCGCGGCCATCGACGCGCTATTTATAGGCACGCGCCGCCCGGCGCAAACAACTACGACCCTGCATTTTAAATTTGTAATATCTTCGGTAATATTCACTTGAATTACATGCTGTAAAAAGCAAATTGATCTATAGTAAATGCACAATTTATTTAAGGTACTTAATTGGATAAGGATTAATGCTGTATTGTTTAAAATCACTTCGTAAATAACCATTTTTTAGTAAAGAATAAAAATGGTTATGCTGGGTTATCCCTAAGAGATAGACATATACCATCGCGGACTTTTTTGTTGAACTTTTTAAGGTGAACAATACTGTAGTACATTATTTTGGTCTATCTCGTAGAGTTCAGCCAACGTTTGCAATATAAGCGCAAAAAAACGTGCTTATTTACGACATCACATTAGAAACCTTTAATTTTATCAGTGTTTCTCTACTATATTATGCATTTATTATACATACAAACCTTCCTTAAGAACCACTCTATCTTTTAAAAAAAACCGCATCAAAATCCGTTGCGTCGTTTTAAAGATCTAAGCATACATACGGACATACAGCGAAAGCGACTTTGTTTTATACTATGTATTGATTTTGAAAATATAATATTGTAATCTATGATTGTAATAGTGTTTGTGTATGTAGGGCTGCCAGTACATATTAGACATCTGTGTCTAATTTTTTCAATGTTCCATAGAATATACGAATAAGGCACATGTAGTTTTGATTATTTTATTATTAAAATTTTAGTTAATTGAAACAAGAAGCTCATATAATACAAATTCTTTTCATAAGCAATATGACTAAATAAATAACCAACTTCCAATATTTGCCAATAAGAAATATAAAGTTTGAAAGCAGGTAGGCAATATTCATATATCAAAATTATGAAGGCACTCAAGCCAGTAGAGTGCAAACCTGAAGTACGGCGTACGGCCGGTTCGTAACAAGCTCATACAGATTCCGTCCGCGGCATGCCTATAAAGTGCTCTTACTATTCATCATGCCCAAGAATATATTAAGTAGAGCTATCTATCAGCTCCATACTGTAAGGGGTTTTATTCGCAAATTACAGCTGCGAAGATTGCTTCTCGAATCCGAGTCGTCGATTCTACTAAACGTTCGGCGGCCATACATCTTCGAGCGCACGTAAACGGCGTGCGATTTTTCACCGTGTAATGTAAAGTATTTCCGAATGGCTGCGACCAATTGTTTGCTATTCTTTGACTTTGACCAATTGGTTATCTACTTCAGTATACATTATATCGTAGGACGTAGCCCTACGTGTTTCACTGTTGGTTCACGAACTAATTCACACAAAAAACTAATGTGTGTTTCTTAAATAAATTTACAACTAAAATTAAATCAAAAATATATTCCAAATAATCAATAAAATAAATATTCAAACATATTTGAAGTACTTTATCTGCTCGTACCATTATCTCTTGGAAACTGCATAACGTATTGTTGAGCTAAGATACCATTGTTTTTAAGCACTGTTAAAACATTAAACAGCCACTTTTTGCAAACGTGGAAACTTGTAAATGGCTTTTAGTCACTATATAGTTATTAACATAGAAGATACGACTGTAAGTTTTTCCAGTATTTTTTAACGAGCCTCTGAACCTTTAGAGGTATTATTCTTCCATTTGTGAAAGAAGTTTTAAAATCAGTTCAGTAGTTTTGAAGTCTATTCATCGCAGACAAAAAAAACACAAACATATCTTTCCTCTTTATAATATGTATACAATTATAATGAGTATAGTTTATAGCACGTAGGTGTTGAAGTTTATGAGGTATATCACGATGAGTCGTGAGTTTCATGACTTGGCGAGTAGGAGGAACAATGCTGGTGTGAGTGTCCGGGTGAATGTCGCGACTATCATAGCAAACTTTTTTATTCGCCTCCTTGCACGGGTCATTGACACCAGTTTTTTTCTAAATTATTCTTTAAGATCATCACGAAATCTGCATCATCCATGTACTAAGAACAGATAGAGAATAAACCACAAACTTTTATTCTATAGAATAAACATAATATAGCGATTACTCTCTATATAAGTATTTCTTCATAGTTTGTGTTAGGCATTTTTGTTTAAACACATGATTTTGTTTCTCTTTAATGCTAATAGACCGATGAAGTTTTATATCTTTAAAGCATCGTGAGAAACCCTACCACTATCTTGAGTTTATTGTATTATTATAACTATGCAGTTGTGCGACAATCTATCCGTACAACAAAACAATTATTACTTGTACAACAACAAAGTACTTGCTTATTTAACTATGGCTCCCAGTTCAGGCAAAATGTGAGTATTCTTCACGCATGACCAAAAATCACGTGGTATTTAAAAAAATGTGCTTTTGGTGCCACTGTAGAGCTATCTGACGTAGTGGCTATGGTTTATATAATTTAGGCAAAATTCCTTCGTTTTATAAAGTACCGACTGAAGAATAGGGTTTTTGAACTGTCTGGTAAAATCTTCAGCATGCAATATATTTCCCATATAATGAGAATCATGAAAATTTAAGAGAAAAATTTAAAGGTTTTATTATAGAAATATGGACACTGCAATGTGAGCTTAGAGCATATTCAATATATCAGACGAGTCCTGTGGGAACAGCTCGGTCATTATATTCCGTTTCGGTGAACGGAAAGTTCCTGAACAGTCGTTTAAGATACTAGTCTATCGATTTACAAGTTAAATAGTACTTTCAAAAACGATATGTGACTGTCGATCTCTTGAGACTTATAATGGTTATGTCTCATCGTGTGACATTTTAAGCACAATTTCGCAACGACAGTATCAGTGAAGTACACAGAGTATTTTACTTATGTGACGTTTTATTCAAGGGTTATAAAAACCTTGGTGTGCGTAACGGTAACCACCACTGGCTATCCTAGTATTAAGTTTAAGATAAATTATATTGCATCTATACGAATACCGAAAAACTCATTAACCTTTTGTCAATGTCTTGCTTGGCCGTGCTTTAAGACTGCTATATAATATAGGTCCTACGTCTCTATACGAGGGCGGGTCAATAAGTCCGTGACTTTTTGAATTTCTGACCTCTTTACTGAAACAACAACACTGCTCCTGTGAACAGGCATCTGTCAGTTGACTCCTGTCTAAATTTTAACTTGCTGCGTCAGTTAGTGTTTCACAGCTATTTTTATCAGACTACTCACAAATTTGAGGAGAAAATGGAAAAAGTGAATTTCGTGTGCTTATTAAGCATTATTTCTTGCGAAAAAAAACCATTACCGAGACCAAGGCTAAGCTTGATAAATACTATGGGGACTTTGCACCATCGATTTCAATGGTAAAAAAGTGGTTTACTGAATTTCGTTGTGGCCGTACAAGCACTGAAGATGCCGAACGTCCTGGACGCCCAGTTGAGATCTCTACACCCGAAACAATCTAAAAAATTCACGATATGGTGTTGGCCGACTGAAGATTGAAAGTGCGAGAGATTGTGAAAGCCGTAGGGATCTCGCATGGCTCAGTGGTTGCAATTTTGATTGATCACTTGGGCATGAGAAAGCTTTCCGCAAGATGGGTGCCGCGTTTGCTCACAGTCGACCACAAACGCAATCGTGTAATAACTTCACAGGAAGGTTTGGCGTTGTTTAATCGCAATGTGTAGGAGTTATTGCGCCGTTTTGTAACCGTGGATCAATCATGGATCCATCACTACACACCAGAGACCGAACAACAGTCAAAACAGTGGGTTTCTAAGGGTGAATCGGCGCCAAAGAAGGCCAAGGTGGGTTTGTCAGCCAATAAAGTTATGGCGACTGTTTTCTGGGATGCACGCGGGATAATCCACATTGACTACCTACAAAAGGGAAGAACAATCAATGGGGAATATTATGTCAAATTATTGGACCGATTCAATGACGATTTGAAAAAAAACTAACCTCATTTGGCTAAGAAAAAAGTTCTTTTCCACCAAGACAATGCAAGGGTGCACACATGTGCAGTTGCCATTGCCATGGCAAAAATCCATGAATTAGGCTATGCATTGCTCCCTCATCCGCCTTATTCTCCAGATTTGGCTCCGAGCGACTACTACGTGTTCCCAAACCTGAAGAAATGGCTAGGTGGAAAAAGATTTGACTCCAATGATGAAGTCATCTCGCAAACAAACGCCTATTTTGAGGACCACGACAAATCATTTTTTTTAGTTTGGATAAAAAAATTGGAAAAGCGTTGGACAAAGTGTATACAGCTCAAGGGAGACTACGTTGAAAAATAAAATTATTTTTTTATCAAAAAATCTGAGTTGTATTCCAAAAGTCACGGACTTATTGACCCGCCCTCGCATGAAAAAGTGTGTAAGCTGACATGTAAAAAATTCAGCTGTCACAATTCTGCTGAATCAAAACTGTATGAGTAGATGTAAATTTTAGAGTGTAGTTTGTTTACAAACCGCTTTATCACACCAAAAATAACTTTAATTTTACGAAATCATACATACATACATATACTCACGGCTATAAATCCCTAGAAGGGGTAGCCAGAGCTAAGGAATTAGATATTCCTCAGCCACTTTTGGAAAGTTGAGTGGGGAAAAGATGGCAAAATAAAGGCTGTTGGTGATGGGTCTCCAACCACATCGCCCAAAAATCTCTTAAAAGCCCCAATACCGTTAGTCGCCTCTTACGTACACCCACCGGAAGAAATGGGGTAGTGCTATTCTAAGCCGACACTACACGGCGTAACAAAATCAAAACGTCAATTATCTGTTACATAAAGTAGCTCACTAGCAACAACAATAATTATTTTGTAAATCAGAATATATCAGTTGTGTATTGGTCATCCAAGGGCAAAAGGTCAGATTGTAACGTGACCTGAGTAAACGAAAGCATTTCGTACAACGTACGTAATAATCTGCGTGAGATTTTAATATCAGGAAGTATTTGATGAGAAAAAGCTTAGAATGAGATCGGAGGCAATAACTAACTTGCGAGGAAACTTTTTATACAAACTCCGTGAAGCGTTGTTTAGAGCTTAAAAGGTTCTCATCAACAGCTGACTACGGCTTGTCTGTCTAATTGATGGGTGTTATTTCATAGGCATTTTATGATTGCATTGTGTAACCGTCTATACTGTTAATTTCAATGCTATATAAATTACATCGGCTTTCAACGTTTATATTGACAAGGATTAATCGCCACATCCATTATATCTATTAAGCATAACTGGTGTTATTATTGTATGTAATAGACTAAAATTTGACCCGCGGGCCTTAGTCACATTAATCAGTACTAAACAGAATCTCGAGTATTCTTTTTACCCACAGGTTCAAGCTCCTAAAAAAATTGCCCTTAGAAATTTCATATAGTAACCTCGATTTAGTACTTTAATTTTTCTAAGGATTATTATACTTTCTGAGTTTGCAATGGACGATAGCGTATAGGCTGTAGTACTTACAAAATACTTTTTATAATATTACGTACTCTAAACTAACAGGCAATAAAAAAAAAGATGTACAAACTAATAACTGCAAAATATCTTGTTGTCGTTGTAGCTGTGTAGTGTCGGCTTAGAATAGCACTACCCCATTTCTTCCGGTGGGTGTACGTAAGAGGCGACTAACGGTATTGGGGGCTTTTAGCCTTTATTTTACCATCTATTCCCCACACAACTTTCCAAAAGTGGCTGAGGAATTCAAATTCCTTAGCTCTGGATACCCCTTTTAGGGAATAATAGCCGTGAGTATATGTATTGTATGTATCTTTTTGCCGATCCAGAAAAATCAATATGCAAAAGTAAAACCCGTTAGTTGTGCAATACCGTGGAATGAAACATTCCTCACTTCACTAATGTGTTAATTTAAGCTAATGCATTAATTTAAAATACATTAATTTGGATATCTATCTAGTCGTGTTTAAATAACAGACCGAATAGCTAGTAGCAAACATTTAATTAAATACATTGGCAAAGTTAATTTTAATGTAAAGAAACACTAAAATAAAGTAATTCATATCAATATTCACGAAATATGCAGTTCGAATAGCGAATAAAACATTCGCTTTGAGCTCAAAAGCTGCGTTAGTAAAATTATACCAGAAGGGCAAGCACGAGCTGTGCACGCAATAACTAATTTGAACACGGCTCGTGCTTGTCCTTCTGCAATATATGTGATCGGAAAAATACGTATCGTATTTATATAACAGGATAAGTCCCCGTTGCATGAGGCTAGTGAGAGCGAGTATTTCGCGTCACAATTAAGAAACTAGATTCCTGGAAAATCTGTCAGTATCTCACTTCTCACGTGACATCCTTGCTCTCACACGCCTCATCCTACCTACACAGGTACTAAGTTTTAACAGAACACTCTTAGTCTCTGAGAAAAGCTTTATGGAAAATAATAGCGTTCCAGACAACCTTTGGATGGTAATGTCAGTGAAGATAGGTAGATGAACAAAGTGAGAGAAATTAAAGTAGAAATTAGTTCAGCTTTCGAAGAAATAAGTTAGTCTTCTAGGCGCTTAACTAATCAAGAATATTTGAAATCCTTGTCCTCTGATTTTTAGACAATGTGACCTTAATTACTAGAGTAACTAGAAACTGAAGGACGTACATTCCGTAGTCGCAGCGCAAACACTGTGCTACGATACGAAGTTTATCTGATTTAGTCCCTCAAAATTTCTCAATCTGACATATCACTTGTTTGGTATAAAATTAAAGGTCTACCAAAGGAATACCATTACAAATATACATTTTAGTTCTTTTCACGTTTTTAAACTTTTTCAATAGTTGTTTTCTGCTTGCAATTTTTTCAATAGGTAGCGATGAATAAATGTTAGTCTTTGTCTCACAACTTATTGTTTCCACTTAGCAGTTATCTAAACAAGACGCAAAGGCTATATGCAAACGAGATCGCCACTAAGCCATAGACAATAGACGAAATAATAAGAAAACTGTTACTTTATTCACAATCGAGTTGGCGTTCGACACTCTAATCGCGGATGTTCAAAAACTAACATTCGGTACATCACTAACGTAGAGTATCGCCGCCGCCGCCGCGTTGCCGCGCTATCTTCAAGTGATTGATGTGGGCCGTGCTACACGTAATTGTGCCCGTCTACCCTCATTTATATTGTTGTCGTTTAATCTCCTCGACAGGACTAGACATTCCACGGATCTGACTCCCAGCCTGTCCTTCACTTTTTAGAAAATCTACTAATTAAGGTCATATTGTCTAAAAGTCACGTTGAGGACAAGGATTCCAGTCATCAGGACATTTAGAGAAAATTTATGTCAAGTATTTTACTCGAATTTTTCTTCTTTTATGTTTATAGTTAATACTTGTTCTAAAACTAAGGGACTAAGTAACAATAAAACGAATAGGTAGTCATTCGTATTCAATACATTTTCCTCCCTTTTTTCAATTTAATGTGCAAGACGTTCCCAGACAGGAAAAACATTAACTATGGTATGTCGAGCTACTGTCTTCTTTGTGGTACCGATTCAACCATTGATATATAAAGTCCTATAAAGTCAGTCTTTGTTAAATAATTATGAATTTGCAATGTTTATTAAGACCAGTGTGTGGTAACTTATACTGTTCAGTGTTATTTTAATCAAGTCTTAGAACAAACATATAACTTTACTCGCTGTTCCTTGCGAGGTTCTTGCGGGATATCAACATTTTGGGGTCATATATTTACGTCGTTTTAGTCGCGCAGATGTCAGGTTAATAAAAACTTTTCCAACTAACTTTAAGAGGGACCAGATTAAACTAGCAAAATAAAATCTTCAAAAAGGTCAGCTTCTTAGAGTGTTATTTAGAATTCGTGTGTAGTGTCGGCTTAGAATATCACTAACTAATTTTTTTCCACGGGGCTTGAAAAGGCGTTGGTTGACGTCGTTATTAAAGAAAAATGTAAGCAAAAATATTACAGAAATTATCCATTAATGCAAATGCTCGATCTTTTAAAAAGTCAATTTTCATTTTCTTAATCTGGCACTGTGCATGTGCAGTCGAAAACTAGTTTGTATTTTGCTATTTTTGAATAGTTCAATAGTAAATGAATGGGTCGCGGGTAAGACATCGTTCTCGAATTTAGGTGAAGGTGTATGATGTTTAACTAAATTATTAATAAGGCTAAGCGGCAATGGTGAGGTAGATACCACTTTATAACTATGAGAATAACACATATATGTATAAGTATGCAAAAATAATTTATGTACATTTTCTACCCACGTTTTAAAATTAAGACATATTCTAGAATAAATCTTTGAAGTTAGTTTATCTAAAGCAATAATGGGTGGACGCTAAGTGCGGGGTGGAGCTCAATGACAATTGTTTGGCAACCACGTCATAGCTCTTTCGCGTGCCAGTCGACGTTAAAAGATTTACGCGTACCAAAAAAGGTTTTAGGGAAACGAATTACTAAACACTGATATATTTAGTAACCCTAAATAAATATCCTAAGGTACATATACATACACACATATACTCACGGCTATAAATCCCTAGAAGGGGTAGCCAGAGCTAAGGAACTAGTTCCTCAGCCACTTTTGGAAAGTTGAGTGGGGAAAAGATGAAAAAATTAATATTGTTGGTGATGGGTCTCCAACCGCATCGCCCAAAAATCCCTTAAAAGCCCCAATACCGTTAGTCGCCTCTTACGTACACCCACCGGCAGAAATGGGGTAGTGTTATTCTAAGCCGACAATACACAGCACAATTATATCCTAAGGTGTGATCGTAATTAAAGCTAGGTAAAAAAAAATAGTACAAAATTACAAAAATAATTTCCAGCGAAACCCTATTGGTTCATCTACAATGTATATTTTTAATATCACATCTCTCCTGTAGACACAATGAAACACTAAAATGTTATTAAAATTTACGAGGTATTCGAGTCAGACTGTAGGGCGGGCGGGTGGCGCCCATCTCTCTCTACGACGTGCGACGGTCGCGGGACCAAGGGAGTAAATACCAGTAGACAAATAAAAGCCGCCATGAAATCCCGCAAACCTTTCAATATGTGACCATAAAACGGAATGGAGCTTTAAAAGCCAATACCACTACAATTCAATCGCTATCAAGCTCAGTTTATTTCGATGTTCAACATTTTATCATTTTAAATGATGATCACTTTATAGGGATTTTGGTTTCTGGTTTAATTACTTTTTATTTATGAGAATAAATACACTTTTAATATGTATTCAGAAACTAATTACGATTGTACTGTTAGTCTAAATTGTTATAAAATTTACAGACTTTATTTTTTATTATTACTTAATTTTCAAACAACAGAAAAACTAACTAAAAAACTATATATATATATCAAAATGATTATCTCGTAATTAGGGCTAATAAACATGAAAAAAACAATTTGTAAGATGTACTCATAGGTGTGATGTAATTTGGGAACAGCTTCCATTTCTTCTTTTACGACGAGGAAGGATATTAACAAAAAAATCCAATAAAGCAGGCGGGGGTAGCAGGGTGCGGGGTGCGGTGGACAATGAGGCAGGAGGTCGAAGGGTGGTTTGTAGGAAATTGGAACGTCGACAAGTAAGTGACGATGAGACGACACCTGCGCCAATTATATCAGCCTCGAGCCAAATACGAGGTTCGTTCTACAGCGATTTCGCGTGCCCACTGACTTACACGGGTTCTAAACGATATCACTTGGCTGGAATTTCAAATGCGGTTACTGACAATCATTCGCCAAATTAAATGGTTCGGATTATTTTCGATAACACTAGCTTAACCTCAACCTCAACGCTCACGTGGTATATCCACAAAGGGTGGCAGATGTACTTATATTTCTAAACATCATGTGTAATTTTGGTCATTTGGTTTTCAGAGTACACTCGTTTTGCTTGGACTGTGCAATAGGTGAAAGGCATATTACCGCTTGGACCTAACACATGGCTAAGTAAAATTCATCGTTATTTCCCTTAGGTCGCTTTTAAACTAAATCTATAATGAGAAAAAGGGGCAAAATTCATAAAGTCGTGTGGCCTATTTCGTATTTAAAACCTTGCCCTTGGCTCAATTGGCAAGCAAAATGTCGCATCACAGAGCTGATCCGTTCCGTTGGTTCCAAGCCAGTTTTCCATCGTCTGACCTTCGCGAAACGGTTTTCTGTAACTTTATGTAACTATCTGCTCTAATTTAACTTATCTGTCATTTCATAGATCACGTACCCTAGATCGAGCTAACTTGTCCTTGTACCAATTTTCCATGAGACACCGTGCTATTAGTACAAAATACTGAATATATATAAAAGTATTTTCTTTGAAATAAGAATACTTATGTGTGTGGTTATATGATTTCGAGCATTTTTCTGTATGTTTCTGTAAGGCATGGGATTCTGCATTTTTGATATTATTTATGTCTTAAAATCATTATAATACATTTACGTAACGTGAACGTGCAACCTTTTTTAATAATGATGAATGATGATCTATTACTGCTTTAATTTATTTATCCTCTAATATTACTGAGATAATAAGGCTAGCCTTAATTTTTTCATTTGATAGACGAGGTATATAATAAATACATTCACTAAGAAAAGGTAAAGCGCAATACACACTGAGCCCGGTCGCCGACATATGGTCGCTTTTTAGCGACGGTCTAGTTTTCATACATAGGATAGACATAATTCTTTCAACACAGGCCGCCGGCTAGTATCGCCGGGCAATATCGGCGGGCCGGCGGGCTCAGTGTGTATTGCGCTTTACGTTATGTCGGAAGCGGTTATAAAATAAAAGTCGGACTTAAAGTGTTGCAAAGTGGTGATTCCGCTCGAGAACGGAACCCACACTGAAACGCGTGCCATATGCTGTAGGCGTAGTGCTACTTTCAATCAAAATCATAAGATATAGTTGACAAATTATAATGTACACTATGCGTATTGCCTTTTTTCAGAAAATTATATAAGTTGTTAATAAATGTAGAAAAGCTGAACCTTGAGAGCTTAGTGGTAACACTAATTATGCCGGAGACTTAACTTAAAATCGTTAGTCGGGCCTACACCATTGGAGTTTTTAAACTAATATATTAGGTTATCCATGACATGCCTGAGTTTTTTTCTGTCAAGTGGCGGCCCATTCGTACAAAAGAGAGAAACCTGCCCTTTGTTAGAGAAACCTGTGGATGCACTGCAAAACGTGGGTAATAATATCAATAATTGTCAAGATCGTCACAAAATATTCAAGTGTACAAGTACCTCTGCCTACCGTACTTAAGGCGCAAATATTGAATTGAGTTGGGAATCACTCTGTTCCATTACGTTTACCTAGAAGTACACATTGAACATAGAAACTCTCACATCGACTACAGTTCTCCGAAATACTCTCATTAGGACTAAAAGCATTTGATGAACTGCTCTTACATCAAACACATCTATTTAGTATAGATTTGATATGACAGCGAGACATTATTGAAGTCGTTTGATAATATCACGTGATCTTCAGTTAATACTACTTTGAGTTTGAATAAAACGTTGTTGCTTTGTCACAAGTATAGCCCATAAACCATAAAGCGTAACAGTTTCCATAACTACAGTGTCATAATTTATGACTCATAAGCTGCACTGCCATTCGCGCACAGCTATATTGATTTCAGAAAAAAGCGGCCGTTCCATTTAAATTAATAGCTGATTATTTCAACAAAAATAACAATAATATAAATAATATTTATCCAAAGCCAAATTAATTGTTTAGGTTAACCAGTATCATATAAACGCCAAAGGTCAAATTCAGTGCGTGATTAGTTTTCGCAACACTCTCGTAACTTTGTCTCGAATATAAGAAAACTGTGTACTTATCATTTCAATCCATTCAGACCAATGAATAAATAAATCTATACATTCTGTTTCCGTGCAATTCTGTGATCGGATCAAAACTCACTAGCAGATACTTTCGGTTTTAGCCTCTATCGTTCCTCTATCGATCCTGTGATGAATATTCATGAAATACCCTGAATATAATTGCTTCTCATCCCTACTAAAATTTCCATGTCATTTAAAGGTATCTGTCGGCAAAAAAGTATAGAATGGACCCAGCACCATTAAAGCATTATATCAAATAATAATGGTTTTTCTCTATTTATTATTTCTTTGCATTGAAGAGGTCTAACAGTTATAATTTGCTGCTACATAGAATACTTACATTCGTAAATCAAAATTTCTTTTATCTTTTTGGAAGTTAAGGGGAAATTGAGGGGAAATATAGAATTATAATTGATATCTCATGTGTCACAGTCCCTCCTACTTTTTTAGCATGATAATTTTATTTCAGACAGATTTCGTTCAAATACTAGTTCAATGCCGTGTTAATAGCATTTTATCCGATCGCATAAAAATAGGCAACGTTTCATCACAAGGACTATTAAAATTATTATATACGTACTAATTTGTGCAACTACATATATAACAAACATTTTGTTTGTATAATAAAAACGCACATAAACAAGATACCATTCGTCCGTGGTAATATTTAGTACCTGCATTGGGACGAACTCAGTAAAGTAATAGTATTTCTAAATAATGAACCAGACGGTCCTGTTAAATAAATTAATAAAGGGAACGAGTGGCAATGTACAAATTCAATCACGGGGATGTATTTATTGCGTTCGCTCGATCAAAACATCCGCACGAGCCGGCCAATGCCAATCGCCCCAAATTGGTCTGTAAATTTCGATACAACCGTCTTGTATTTATCTTTTCCAAAGATTTGTTGACAAAGCTCGCAGATCCCTCACTAGTCAGCCCAATCACGTACTGTGAGCCAATGTCCAGTCCTAAATAAACTTCGCAAACAAACACAGCGATACAAACATTATGCGGATAACATTATTGGCATTCCAGTTTTTTTTTTAAGTATTTGTGATGAGTTTATAAGTGTTCAAGCTTTTGATGAGATCTTGAATATTGTTTTGATGCCAAATTCAAATGTTACATGTACGAATATAAAGATACTATAAACATATAGATACTAGTTATGTTTTATTTGGTATTTGAGTTTACAATTATAGTTCGTTTTATTATATAGTTGAGCTGGTAAAAGATAATAAAATAAAGGATGGTGGTGATGGTTTTCCATCCAGCTACATCGCCTAACTACCATATAAAAGACCCTCAATATTAAGTTGTCTCTTACGGTACTAGTTCATTATCCAAAGTAATCTATACTTATAATAAATCTGTAGAGAGGTCAATTCTGTACATGAAATATATTTTCAAAATAACCATCAGGTGGTGATTAGGGATCGATACTGATGCCAAAAATGCAATCAGTAAAATTTTTGTCTGTCTGTCTGTCTGTCTGTCTGTCGGTTTGTATGTTCCTTATGGAAACAAAAACTACTCGACGGATTTTAACGAAACTTGGTGCAATTATTCTTCATACACCTGCGCAGGTTTTTGTATACTTTCCAGCAGAGTAGTAAAGGGGAATTTTGGGAAATTTTGGGAAAACGGGAGAAGTAACTCCATTTTTTAAGCTTCCGTCGCGTGTGCAGCCTCAATGGTTAAACTTACATAGAAATCATGTGTGACGGAAATATTTTTCATAAAATTATCTAAAAAAAAATCCTGAACAGTATATGTCTATCTTTTACGGTTGACTCACAATAACACGTGTAATTCCTGATAGCTTAGCAGTTCGGATCATTCTGATTATATTTGTTTACTCTTACGTTTGTAAACCTCTCACTCATCCCAAATTTAAAAAAGGTAACATTATTACCTATTCAATAAAAAAAGAATCATAGAAATCGGTAGACAAACACCGAAATCTATATCTATCTATACTTATAATAAATCTGTAGAGAGGTCAATTCTGTACATGAAATATATTTTCAAAATAACCATCAGGTGGTGATTAGGGATCGATACTGATGCCAAAAATGCAATCAGTAAAATTTTTGTCTGTCTGTCTGTCTGTCTGTCTGTCTGTCTGTCTGTCTGTCTGTCGGTTTGTATGTTCCTTATGGAAACAAAAACTACTCGACGGATTTTAACGAAACTTGGTACAATTATTCTTCATACACCTGCGCAGGTTTTTGTATACTTTCCGGCAGAGTAGTAAAGGGGAATTTTGGGTAATTTTGGGAAAAAGGGAGAAGTTACTCCATTTTTTAAGCTTCCGTCGCGTGTGCAGCTTCAATGGTTAAACTTACATAGAAATCATGTGTGACGGAAATATTCTTCATAAAATTATCAAAAAAAAATCCTCAGCAGTTTATGTCTATCTTTTACGGTTGGCTCACAATAACACATGTAATTCCTGATAGCTTAGCAGTTCGGATCATTCTGATTATATTTGTTTACTCTTACGTTTGTAAACGTCTCACTCATCTCAAATTTAAAAAAGGTAACATTATTATCTATTCAATAAAATAAGAATCATAGAAATCAGTAGACAAACACCGAAATTATACATAAAATAAGCCATCGCGCCCGTGATCAAAACCAAATCTTTACTAATTTACATATAACATACTAGATGGCGCGAGTAGTTGCATCCTAAATCACGTAATGATTTATTTTTTAGATTGTTATAAATACTTCATTGCGTTTTATTTAAAAATTTGCTATTAAACGGAAATACTGAACCGTTCATCAAAGCGCATTTAAAATCACCAAACTACACTGTTTAGGGAGTGCTATAAATTCAATAAATTGAAAACATTGCGCTGAATTTCACAATGCTTGAGCAGTGACTGAAGAAAGAAACCACAGATATTTAAAAAAAACAACGCTACCCGTGCGAAGCTGGGACGATCCACTATTATACATAAAATAAGCCTTCGCGCCCGTGATCAAAACCAAATCTTTACTAATTTACATATAACATACTAGGTGGCGCCAGTAGTTGCATCCTACATCACGTAATGATTTATTTTTTAGATTGTTATAAATACTTCATAGCGTTTTATTCCAAAATTTGCTATTAAACGGAAATACTGAACCGTTCATCAAAGCGCATTTAAAATTACCAAACTACACTGTTTAGGGAGTGCTATAAATTAAATAAATTGAAAACATTGCGCTGAATTTCACAATGCTTGAGCAGTGACTGAAGAAAGAAACCACAGATATTTAAAAAAACAACGCTACCCGTGCGAAGCTGGGACGATCCACTAGTTACTAATAAAAAAAGCTTGTCAACAAGTTCATCAAACTCTCTTCTCAAAATTTTATTGGTTATTTAAAACGTGTACACGTAAATAATGCTGTAAAAAAGAAGCGAGTACTCTTGTAAGTGCTTTCAGCTCGATTGGTATTCCACATCAATTATTCGGGGTCGGGAGTGCGCGACCACCATTAACTGCGCCGCATTGTACCAACATTTTATTACGACCAACGTATTTAGCAAAACCGAATACGAATAAAAATCTCCTAGCCAATTTTGATGAACTACCATTATTCGATAAGATTTGCTCTTGACTCGACCCTACTACTACGCACTAAAATTAATTGCGTAAAGTGATTACATGGCTTATTATTAGTAGACGGAACCGTCTACTAATAATAAGTCATGTACTTTGACCACTATTCGCGTCATAGTTGTCAAGGATATTTGCGAGATGATTTCACTATATCTTTAACTATGTCAAAGGCCTAAAGTAATTTGTTATTTCGGAATGTTAACTCTACTATGTAATTGTGTGATTGAAATTAGGAGGATTTGAACTTTATCCGGAAATATCCTATGATGATGATGTGTACCGCATTCTTCTTATTGTTCATACATCAAGAGGCTTGTGATCGTGCCTTTCATTTAAATGTGATAAGATAAAATTATGAGGCTCTCAGTAATTAAGACTTATAGTGTACATTCATTATTATATATACTTGTATTCGCTGTAGTTGTGATAATAATACTAACTGATCATTCTCGCAGGAGACTGATCTTTTATTTTACAGTCTTTTTCCCACTGAACTTCCCAATAATGCTGCAGAATATCAAATGATGATGCTTTTTTTATGATTTATATATTAGGTTGTGGTACATATTCATGGTACATGAATGAATGAATTTACACATTTTCATGGTACATGAATGAATGAATTTAGTCATAAAGAGTTTTTCTACAAAACTCTAGAAAAAATTCCCTTGACAAGTAAAAATATGAATTGTTGGTAAATTGAGGAACTTTTTGAAGAAAAATACATAGCACTTATGTTTTGGTTTCGGTGAATAGTCTAATAAGTTGTCTAGGTACTTCATTGTTACGAATACAACAAACTTCCAATGCGCAAGGGAGTTAGCCTCCCCTCGTATACTGGTTTAGATGGCGCTATTTTCATTCTTCTTTTTCCAATATACTGCCTACTTTTTTTAGTTTACTACATAATTTAAAGCTTTATCACCTTATTTTGCTATTCAATGTTTCCTATACGCACCGTTAGTTCCCATTGGGGTAAGCAGAGACTTTCGATCGCTATCACTACCACTATGGACGATCCTAGCAAACCTCTCTGGCTTCGTTCACATCCATCGATATTTTCATACATGCTCTTTTATTCTTTATACTTCGGACGCCTGCCCTTTTGAGTGTACTCTCTATTTGCTCCAAATGTATCCTACTCGCACAAATATAATTAACTAATATTTTACCGCTTAATCTGTTGATAAACTTAATGCGTTTCTGAAAAATTTTTGATTATTTTCACAATAATAAAATATCAAAAGGGACTACGAAATATCGCCAGTCATAGCCATGATGTTTCCGAAGCTGAAAATGAAATGTTTGAAGTATTAAATGGCCGACAAATAGAGGTGGCAAAGCCTACAGAATTCCTTTGACAAATAGTATGTGATTCCGGATACCTCTGAACATTTGGGTTTAACTACTCGTCCCTTTTTATTTGATTCTTTTGATACATACATTATTGTAGATACGACAAAAGCGTTTAGTTAAGGTATCTATAATTTTTAGAGGTGTTACCTACATGTACGTATGAATAGATTGATGAATGTAAACGAAGCAGGAGAGGTTTGCCAGGATCGTACAGAGTTGCGATTATTACTCAGTAGGTATATGAATGTCTCTGTTGCCTAGATGAGTTTGTGAGCTTTAAGAATTAATGATACCTAGAAACTGTATACTAAAATTACATGAGAGTTTCGAATGCAGAGACGTGAAAAAGTGCATACAATACCAATATACCATATATTACATAATTTATTACTTCGTTATAAACTAGATAATGAATTAATTTGTGTATTATTTCTTTTGTATACTAATATAACGATAAATCCAAAAAAATATAATCAGCTACTTTTGGGAGTTAAAAAGCAAAAAAATATTGTACTATAATTATGGACATACATACATACATACATATACTCACGGCTATAAATCCCTAAAAGGGGTAGCCAGAGCTGAGAAATTATAAATTCCTCAGCCACTTTTGGAAGTTGAATGGGGAAAAGATGGTAGAATAAAGGTTGTTGGTGATGGGTCTCCAACCGCATCGCCCAAAAATCCCTTAAAAAGCCCCAAGTCCGTTAGTCGCCTCATACGTACACCCACCGGAAGAAATGGGGTAGTGCTATTCTAAGCCGACACTACACAGCCTATGATTATGGAATGGTTGGTTATGTGGCTCCAGTCTCATTGCCCAACTATCACTTAAAAGCCCCAAACCATAGCAGTTCTTCCAACATACCTACACAAGAATCTTGAATGAAACCGCTGCTTTAAGAATATGAATATTAATAATGAATATCAACGTAGTGCCACAGATTATTGAATAGTTACGTAGTGCTGAGTCAGTACCAATTCGCTATTGCAGTGGTGCAAATATATTTAAGTTTTTGTGAATTATTTAAAATGTTGTTATAATGTTGTTATTTTTATTGTGTTAGTTTTTAGTTTACTTTGATATTTAACTTTGTAATTTTATTAATTTTATATGTGACAAATGGCGATAAAACATCGTCTTTTCTTTTTTTTTTTAAAACGTGAAAACAGTTAAACACTGTGAACGATTAAAAGACCATAATTTTAACTTTATTTCCCTGAAACTTTTATGGCGTAAGACAGACTGCCCCATTACAAACTTGTAACATGAACCTGAATCGAGTTTGAAACAAACATAAATAAAAATTTACGAACAAAATCTGGCAATGAGAAAATATACTGTTTATAAAAATCTCCACTTACATGTTTTATACCCGTAAAAAAATAAATACTATACCTATTTTATGTCTAAAGATGATGAATTTACAAAGAAAGTTTTTAACCGACTTCAAAAAAAGGAGTGTTCTCAATTCGACCGTATTTTTTTTTTTTATGTTTGTTCGCCGATTACTTCGCCATTTATATTTTTTTAATCGAAAGAAAATACTACCGGATTGGTACCATGATGAGGATATAAGGGTCTGATGATGGGATCCTGGAGAAATAGAGGGGAACCCTCAAATTTTATAGGCAAATGTACCGCGTTTTACATATTTTCTGAACCTATATTGGCATTTGCTTCTGAAAATCGTATTGTTATGCTGCTGAGCTGATGATGGAAGGTGTGGGTCCTCAATCACTAGTAGTTAGGAAACAGTTCTTTCAACATTCTATATAGATGTATACTCCTCTTCGTAGCTTTTATGAAGAGAAGTTCAGGTTCATTAACCGTTACTTCCTCATCCGTGAGACATCTTTGCCAGGTCTACCCATCTCTAAAACATGTAAAATAAAACCATTTTTAACAATAAGAAAACCGACTTTATAGTCTGAAAAACAACCGAAAATAAACAATCTAGTACTAAAAAGTACGAAATAAGTTTTTTAATGGAATATGAGTACTGTGATTAATAAATTACATTCTCTCACACATAAAAGATCACAACGATTCCTTTGTTATAAAAGCTCTAACAAAAAAAAGTTGTATGCGGCCTGTGGCCTTCACCTCTTTGGAGAATTTCAGTATCCCGACCCGATTTCCCCAGATCGCAATACCATAAATTGCGAAAACTACTCTACGAATTTCTGTGTCCTCTTTGATTCAATTTTATCTTTGTTCTTTTGCCACTCTTATTTAGTCGACATAAGTTTTGTAACAAAAATAATACTTTTCATAGTTTACAACCTCGGTTGCTTGATGAAAAGTTGAGCTCAGATGGTCAGGAAGAGTTCAAATAACGAATCAAGTCACCTCAATGTCTTTTCTGAATTTATATATTAAAAAAACATAATGTGGAAACCAAGTCATACATGTACCTTCGATTAAATCAGGGTCTATATAAACGCGGCAAAGCGATAGGCTTTTCCTATCTAACTTGAATACGCTGTTCTAACAAAAAGTGGTTACTCTGAATACCAGATGACGAAAAAAAAGTCGTTGTACTTGTTGTAGAATAGTACCTCTACCACACACTTCCGGATAATAAAACGTTGGGTCTAAGTCACAGTTTATCGCTATAGCAGAACCATTTCCTTTCATATTGACTTTAAATACTTACGTACTTTTAAAATTATTCAAATTCTGTGAATAATTAAATTTTAATTAATAACATGTCTGAAGAAATTTGAAAAGCGCAAATCCCGAGCTCGAACATTTTGCCTCATAATATGGTTACTCGTATTTTGCAAAATACGTGTAGCAACATTCCGCCAACGAAGTTTTAGTGATTCTCGTAACACTCGGTATTTTTGCACATAAATTGTTTTAGTTGAGTCAAAGAATCCTCAATGGCGGATATTTCTGCTGTCGGAATAACAATGCGTCGAGTCTGAGTTTGGTTTGCATAACCCTGTGGCCTGACCTACTGAACTCTTTATACGGAAGCGGCTCGGACTGCGCACTTGCCGTGTTAAGCCGTTTCTCGCCACTATTTTAACTATAGACGAATTAATACCTTACAGACGTATTTATGACATTTGTTATTGCCTAGACTATTATTTTATTTATAATATTTTCCTTACTCAACTTCTAAAAGTGGCTTAGACATTTATATTGTGAAACGCTTTTAATCCAAATAAAAAGGCTCGCTTTTTTTACTAACAATCGCGAGTGTATAATATGTATGTACAATTGATTACTTTTTCTTTTAGGTTGACTAATACTTCCAAGGTTTAATCTTGAACATTAATACTGCCTCTCCAAAACGACAAGCAAACTTCAATTTTGTCCATCGGACTGTTAGTTGCGAGCTAACTACTGACTTCAAAACATAACTTGAACAGTGCAGATATCCCCAAAGCAGCTAAAAAGCAATATGATAGTCACTTGGGCAAAGTGTACTTAGATAAAGAAAAAGTATAATGTTGCCCAAGTGTATGTCTGGTCTATATTTTCTATTATTTATTCAGAGAATCAATTCAACTCGTATTTTATAAACCGTAATATCCACCCTGTTTTTTGTCCTAATTAAAAAATATAGACCCGTCCCCAGTCTTCTAGTACTTTTTTCTAGGTATTAGAGTGGAATTAAATATTCAACGTGCGCTCGTGTGAATGTAGGACCGTTGACATGTATCTTCATTCAGCGCTACGACCAACCTTTCTCACAATTTCTTGAAAATTAGCTCATATAAACGCTGTACACAGTATGTACACAGCCAACTTAGTACTTCCCATACGTTACTTGTTAATTATGCAGCTGCTTTAAAACTTGCTCTTATTGTTAATTTAGTTCAAACGAAAATTTACGTGTATAATAAAATATACTCAATGAAGTAACTGGGAGCTGAACAATATTCAGCCATTCATGAGCAGTTGAATATTCCTTGATAAAAGATAAGATTATTTTCCGGTCCGTGGAGTGAATAGTCAATTGGGTTAGATCAGGATTGTAATAGTTGAAACTTTGATAGAAATACGTCATCAAACGTATTGCATGAGGACCTCCGTCTCTAATGCAAATAAAAATCTTATGAATGATTGAGTTATTAAAGTAATTTATATTTTTATAAACTTATTAATAGGAGAAAATATTTGTTCGTATTTGGAATTGTCTGTAATCTGTGGCTCTGAAACCACTAAACCGATTTCGATAGTACGTTCACCAATAGAAAACCAAAACATTCAGAAGCCTATATAACGTCAAGCTGAACACAAACTAATATATAGAATGTTGGTTTTTTGATATTTTTTGGTTGGTTAGATTATATTCGGTAGATGATACATACATACATATACTCACGGCTATAAATCCCTAGAAGGGGAAGCCAGAGCTAAGGAATGAGAAATTCCTCAGTTACTTTTGGAGGTTGCGTGGGGAAAAAGATGTTAAAATAAGGGTTGTTGGTGATGGGTATCCAACCGCATCGCCCAAAAATCCTTTAAAAATCCCAATACCGTTAGTCGCCTTTTACGTACACACACCGGAAGAAATGGGGTAGTGCTATTCTAAGCCGACACTACGCAGCAAAGATCGGTAGATGATATAAATCATTTGAATTTTGTATGTGTCTCCAAGAGGAGTTATAGCTGGTGGGAATTGGTTCCAAACAATAGCAAACATTGCCATTTGTGAAAATCTTTTTTCTGTTATTTAATTTCTTCTAAAAACGGTTATCACGAATATCTTTTGTGCATTCTATAAATCAAGATCGTGGGCGGCACGGATTTAATTGTGTCTAATTTGTTAGCCTAGTTAGAGAAAAACGTTACTTTTCTAAATTAGGAAACCGGAAAAAATTTTAACTTTCAATGACCTCGTAAATGTGAGGTTAATACTGCCTCAGCCCGAAAAGGAAACGACATAAAGATATCGGCGATCGAATAATAATCACGTTAATGCACTAAGAAACGGTTTTCTTACTCGTCATTGATCTGCAAAAACAGTCCTGAATATCGTATCAGTTGTACTTTTATTTATTCCGGAATCGAAAATGGTGGATGTTTGTTTGAGATAGGTGTGACAAGGGTGTGGTGGTTGAAATGTTTTACGAAACATCGTTCTGTTTTAGAGGATAGCTGATTATATTTTGAACAATGTTTTTCTCTTCCGTACTTTATTTACCACTTTATTTGTTAGGAATTTAAAAAATAATGTTGTGATTTAAATCTTTTTGTTCATGAAAACCTCATGTGGGGATTATTACTAATAAATAAAGAATAAATAAAGGAAAGAAAAACTTCGACACAGGCGGGAATCGAACCCGCCTGTGTCGAAGTTTTTCTTTCCTTTATTTATTCTTTATTTATTAGTAATAATGTTGTGGTTGTGAATTATTCAAAATTAATACATTGAATATATTGGATTTAAAGTATATATTTACTAATCGTAAGACTCCTATGATAAAAAGGCCGGCCACCGGAATTGTATAATTTAGGTCACCAGATGTTCAGAGCATCCACTTGATAGCAAGTTGAATGGTGAAACCGCGTGAAAGAGGATAGAACCCGCTTCATCCGGATAAACTGTCGACTGGCGAAACATAAATTCAGACATATCATTTTCCTCACAATTTTTGCCTTTACAACTGAGTTTACAACCCTAAAAATAATATTTGGTTTGGATATGTGTTACTCATTCGGTATACATTTTATAGCCTTACAGATTTAAACAAAACTCGATCGTCACTGGATTATCAATTACCATCCCTGTTATTTTTTAACTCATTTCCAGAATCTCTTTCTGCAATAATTAAGCAGCATATAAAATGAAATAAGAAATTAAATGGAACACAATTTGATAAATCTGTATTTAATATTTTATCTTCGTGAGTTAAATCGCAGCGTCCAGCTAATAATTTATTGGTTACATGTATCTTTTACTCCCGAAATGTATTCTAATGACACTTCAAAGAAATATTTATTTTACGCATTGTAATAAAGCCTGGACCAATTAAATTTATTCAGACAACTCCACCCAACCTTACCTATATTTACGGGTATAATCCTAAAAACAGATAGTAACAAAGTTTTGGAATTAAAGTTACTTTAGGTATTAGAAGTTGAAAGGAAATGAGAGGAAGATGCCAAGGATTTTCTTAAGAAAATCGTAAAGAAGTGTTTAATGAAAATAATGGCAGTAGTGAGACTATGTCGAATAAAATTAGGCGAATGTATCGTTGGCCTAAAAATAAAAGAAACCTAAGTGCGAAATAATATTACATACATACATACATACATTCATATACTCACGGCTATAAATCCCTTAAAGGGGTAGCCAGAGCTTTGCAATGAGAAATTCCTCAGCCACTTTTGGAAGTTGATTGGGGAAAAGATAGTAATAATAAATGTTTTTGGTGACGGGTCTCCAACCACATCGCCCAAAAATCACTTAAAAAGCCCCTATACCCTTAGTCGCCTCTTACGATCACCCACGGGTAGAACTGGGGTAGTGTTATTCTAAGCCGACACTACACAGGTAATGTTATTATTTTCTGAAATAATAAAAGATTTTCTAGCGAATACCTTAGGAAATAAAGAGACAAAGTATGAAAGGAATAAGGCTGCATATAAATGTGGCACATATGAAGCCGTTTTAAATATATCGAAAATAATATTGCACTCTTTCACATATATGAATTAATAAAATTTGATGCAGTAGATGTGAAGTCGTATATAATGCATTTGATGATACTGAACAAATAATTACATAAGAATTAAAGACCAACTCTGCAGTTTTTTTAATAGCTACAGTAGACTGCTAGCTAATATACAAATAAAATCAAGACAAATGTTTGGTTCACAAAGGTTTATTCACTCACTTCGTATTGTGGTTAAATTTGATCCTTACGTTTCAATGAATTTGTCTCCAATTACTAAACGGGAGAACAGAATCCGGATTATTTTATAGGAAATAAGCTTTTCAATAGACCAAAATTTGTTTCGTGACAAAGAGACGCCATAATAAAAGCAGATAAAGGGGCAAACCCTTTGACGTGAACTTCGGGGACGGTTCACTCACAGTCGACTCATTTCGTTTGACTTCAATTTATTTAATAATTTGGGAACAGATATAAAGTTTGGACTAAGTTACAAAGGAACACGTCTATGAGAATGGATTTATAAAATTCAATATTGGTTTACTTTTTTCGTCTCTGCGATGTATAGATAAGTAAATTTGTTGGAAACGCGTCCACAAAGGGTATATCAAAAGAAGCCGTACTATCGCCCCGCCTTGTAAAGTTAGCAGGCGAGGCGGGACGCAATTACTAAAGGCCGCTTTAAGCTTTGAAATATATTAAAACCTGAAGAGCTTCCTGACCAAGTCGTAACTGGGTTGTGTACAGCTTAATAAATAAGATATGGAGCCGTCAGACAGAAAGATGTTCTACCTGGTCGTGTAATTATACGATGTAGCTTGTCGAGCTATGCAATTAAAGCCGGGATTTAATAGATTAAGCAGCCGGTCAATCTTGTGAATGACACCGCTGTTTGTCAAGATTTAACCTTTTAGGGGAATCTATTTGATTAACTATTTGCTAATGGATTAAGCTGTGCAAACTATTTAAGTGATTGCCATCGTCTGTCGAACACCGTACCTATAAACAAGCTGTCACGTATTTTAGGTCTCAAAAAGTCTCAAATGAGAAACTGTTCTTTTCAAAATCGGTTTGTAATCTAATCTATGTAGCGGTAATATACAATATGTATCTCTGTAGTGTATTCTGTATGATTATGACAATAAATACGTAGTTCTATACGAGCACTCGAGTGTTTCATTCGTCTCCACGACACACCTCCGTATATGGCGACCCTGCCAGAGAGGTGCCGCCGCGCCTACTAACCAACCGAACATTACATGAAAAATATGGGAAAATCACAATCGAAAAGTGAAGAGACAATCGTGGTACAAAATTCAGTAGGAGGAAATAATGAATCTCATATTAAACAATTAAAATTTCAATTATCGGCTACGAATGTGCTATTACTATTTATCGTTGTCGTGATTAGTCTGTTCATGATACGATATATTTATAAAACATATAAGGAGTGTCACACCAGCTAGATCACTAGGGAAATAAACCGAAATGCTGTAAGGTCTTCGTCGAATTCATCATAACTAAACTATACGTAACTATAGACTCATACTTCATTTCTTCAAAAACGTATTCATGTATTTGTTTCATGTAACAAGGAATATGTACGCAAATTCATATAAAATAAGTGATATATTTCATCCAGATCCGAGACAGAGCAGTCACGTACTGATCGGTTGGTTGGTTACAAAGCATTCGACCTATTTGGCTTTGATGTACTTTTCTTTTGTTCGGTTCCAGACGAATACTGATGTTTTTTCAAAAATAATGTAAGAATACGTGCCTTACGGAGGTTTCGATTCTAAAATGTATAAAATATGTGAGATCATATAGCACCACCTAATTTCTTCCCTGTGAAGGTGTTTTCTGTATATGCCGGTTAAGTACAAAATGATACACTAGGTATTAAATGATATATTTTTTTATTATATTCTACTTGTTGACCCGCGCATTTCGCCTTCGTGACATAAGACCTAGTTTCTGTATTTCAGGCATGATAATGAGTACCAAACCTATAATTATCACAAAATTATACCCCCTGTTTTACCTTTTTAGGCAAGAATTTTGTCCCTCTTACATGGATAGTTTATTTAAAAATGTTACGGTATTAAAATACAAATTTTTATACTGCTAACTCCAGTATTGAGAATAAATGCCTGAATTAATGAATAAATTTCAAACCCTAATATTACCCTCTTAGAGGAAGAATTACTGAAATTCAATTTTTAATCCTTAATTATTTTTTTATCAAAAACCCGTATATCAAGTATCAAACTTCTCAATCCTGGATTTAAATATTTACGTATAAATTTCACACCCTATTTTATAAGTTTAAATGTATATAGTTACAGCTGTGCTTTGATTCTAAGTCAGTCAGTAAAATGTACCTTTGAATATATAGATTTCTAGCCAAAAACATAGTTAAAACTGCACCCAATTTGATATTAATGTTTATAATTGTTAAAGTATTTAATGATAAAAAAAAATATTACTAGAACTAACAATTTTTCTGCATAGTGAGATTATAAATCTATATATGGGTATTATGTTATTTACATACATAGTATGTAGGTACAGTAAGTTTGTTTTTATACTGTAAGTTATTCTATTTCCAAATACATCAGGTTTCAGCATTTTTCTTAACCAAGTACCGCTTTATCATGTACTATTTTGTATTGGTTGATTAAATTGTGAAAAACGAAAATAGCAGTGTAGCATAAAAAGATTTCATCAAATTAATGTAGTCTTATTTGCATTTTATGCAAACATCCCAGAGATATAACAGATAGTAACATTACAGCTCCGACCAGGGATCTAGGGACAGACGGTAGTGCAAAGTAATAAATTACGCCGCTGTGCAACCACTTGCAACGAACTCCAATTTAAATCGAACTCAAATCTCAGGCAAAGTTCTAGACAAGTTTCCCGGAATATATGTTGCTGATATTCCAATTAGGTGTAAGTTAAGTTGCGGTTCATATCTCCGGACCCCGGGGAGTTGCTCTCGTCTGGTGACACTTATCTCTTCCTCAATTGGTGCTCTACGAGAGATATTGACGCTTCTTATCACTGCTCTCGATTTAGTGGTTCTACTGAAATTAGACAGGTGTTTTCAATAAAATGTCTTAAGAGTTTTGTTTTGAATTGTTGCGTTTAAGAAACGCAGTGTCAAAGGCCCTCAAAAATAATACGAGTAGCTTCAAGTTGTGCGTAGTAAAAAAGCGTTTTCGCGGCTCAAGCGGTTGGCTGTCACATTTAGAGCATATTCAAGCAGATGACGTCAGCTCAAGCTCGAGTTCATCACGTTATATCGTTCGCTGGGTGACTGCTCAAGTTTCGTGTATGACTGAATTTTCAGGACGTGAGGATCACAATGTACGTCAAATTGAAAAAATCTTAATGTTAATTGAAAAACATAGTGAGACACCATTATAAGTTGACAAATTAATTAAATCGGTAAAATGGTTTTTTATCAATAAAGCTTTTGGAATTGTCTCTTTAGGTTCAAATTGGACAACACGGAGGTCTCAATGTTGATGCATGAGATTGCACCGAAATTAAATTTGTGGGATACCTCCGCTTAGTTAGGATATCGCAGACTTCATCACCTGATTAATTAAGATGATTCTGTTTTTCGCAATTCATGTCAAACCTTCGATCTCGGCTTCTATACAGTAAATTTCTACCAACCACTCGGTGATAAGAAGATATGAGTTGTGATGACAGGCCGTTTGTATGTTGTACTTAATATTTTAACTTTAAGTACATACATACGTACATATTCTCACGCCGTTAGTTCCCATTACGGTAGGCAGAGACTATCGATCGCCACTTTGTACGATCCTGGCAAACCTCTCTCTCAAACTTAAAGTAATAATAATTTTTAATAATAATTACTTTAATCTCGCTACCATTCTCGTACAAAATGTTTGATGATGCTAATGATAATGTTTTCTTCCCAGGTGTCTCATTGTCACCGTTCATACGGCACTGGCAGGCGGCGCGGTACGAGCCGGTCTCAACGCGCCACCGCCGCCGCCGGGACGCCGACTCGCCGCCCGCGCCCGCGCCTCTACGCCTCTCCTTCTATGCACATAATAGGTAATACTTAAATCTAGATTAAAAAGATAGATATATAGTGGGAAAGGTAATATGATATAGACGTCTGTATGTCTCACACAGACACTCACTTTTTGCTATGGCTATAATAATTATACAATAAAGATTATAATCTATGAAAGGGGTAGCCAAAACATTGGTTAACTAGTCCTCAGCCTCTCTTGGAAGTTTAAAATTATAAGAGGATGCGTGCCCTTTATTTGTCCATTTACGTCTTCTGTCTGTGCGAAGAGATGGATTGTATCATTGATGTACAATATGACCGAAAAGATTTGGTATTTTACCGAACTGCTTGAAATAAAGAAAATTGTAACAAGATTTTTAAAATCTGAGAGGGTGGTTTGTCTGGAGACGCCGATAGGCTTTTATCCGTTTGCCTGACAAAATGGCCCTTTTTGGGATTAATAGGTCAGTTTATGTAAAATGAATGAACATAGTGTGTTTAAATAAAATTCATAGAATACCAGATAGAGACATAGGTTTTAGTGACAAGGTATAAAGCTCCACTAGTATGAACCATACAAGTACTAAGAGTGCGTTTCTTTTTATGTAACTTTGTCTTTACTGTAACATCTCTACTGTAAAACGATTGAAGCGGGTGAAACTTGGTGTGCAAATATTACGTATCCATTGGGTTAACTACGAACACCAAGTTCCTTTGTACCGATAGGGTATTTCTGAGCTGTGTATTGTGTAACAGTGTATAATAATGTTTACATTTTGTAATGTTCAAACTGATTTAGAGGTCTAACATATTTAACGGAATAAGATATAAGATCGTAAATACCAAAATCGACAATTATTCTGTAAACGCCCTTTAGCACTAGTCACATAAAATTATTAATATCACCTGTACAACGAAATGCACCAGTACTCAGTGTATTTGCGCTTATTTGCATGATTGGTAATTATGTTTAACTATAACTGCCTATTAATTAAACATTTCCGAATGAAACGATGCATTATTTATACTAGTTACCATATGCACTCACTGAAAATCAATACTCACTTTATGACAGGCAGTTGACTTGTATGTCTGTCTGTCATTCGGAATGAAGGTGTTTTATCTTATCGAATTTTATTCGGGCTATGTGTCTTTTTGAAGTCATTAAGTGTCTTTATTCTGGTCCCGCCTCAGTAGCTTCTCGAATTTCCCTGATGCGCTGCAGAGCCGGGATCGCCCCAACAGCTTATTAAAATCCTTTTCATCTTCGTAAGTGGCGACTAAGGGTATGGGGCTTGTTAAGTGGTTTTTGGGCGATGCAGTTGAAAACCCATCACCAATGATACTATATTTCTACCATCTTCTTCCCATCAACTTCCAAATGTGACTGAGGAGTTCCTAGCTCTAAATCTCTGGCTACCCCTTTTTGGGATTTATGGCCGTGATTTTATGTATTGATGGATTTTTATAGTGTACTTGTATCATAGATAACCCCCTAGGGCTGGTCTGTGACTTGCACACAGCGGTCGTTCTAAGGGGTTCAAGTATATCTCACAAACAGTACAGCCATTTAGGCCCAATTAAAGAAGTCGCACTGTTTTAATACATACATACATACATATACTCACGGCTGTAAGTCCCTAGAAGGGGTAGCCAGAGCCAAGAAATTATAAATTCCTCAGCCACTTTTGGAAGTTGCGTGGGGAAAAGATGGTGAAATAAAGGTTTTTGGTGATGGGTCTCCAACCGCATCGCCCAAAAATCCCTTAAAAGCCCTTATCCGCTAGTCGCCTCTTACGTACACCCACCGGAAGAAATGGCGTAGTGCTATTCTAAGCCGACACTACACAGCATATTATGTATTAATGTCATTTGGAATTACCGTATAGTGTCTTATTCTTCTGACTACGCTTTGATTTCAATGTTAACTTCGATCGTGCTATTTGATTAGCTGCTTAGGGTATTTCTACAATTAACTTGATAATTCATGCCGCTTAAAAACAATTTTAGTTTTACAGTCTTTATGGCTTTTATTGAAATCTTGATTTTAACAATTCCACTCACTTTAACTTGAATGATTATATCGCGATTAATTTAAATACAATCTCGGTATTTATAAATGAAGCATGAAATGTTAGTCCGGACGTAACAAATTATATTCTATGCAAGCGCCCGTGAGAGGGTGGCATGAAGCTACGGCGCGCAAGATATTCAACGACAAACATCCTGCCGCCCTTGCATGCATTTCTTTTTATGCAGTATGTACCGTGGTTAACTGATTTGCTTTGAGCTGTTCTAAAGTTGCAATAACGATATTTTTTTCTACTACTATGATATTCCTATAAGAAGCTTTGTTAACGTAGACAGTAAAAATAAACCGGGAACCTTTGTGCTATAATATAAATTATTCTATATATTTCTTCTGTTAGAACTAACTTTGATACTGTCCATAATTGTTTTGGAAATCATTTAATTATTATAAACAAATAAAAACCATGACACGTAAAATAGTTTTTCGTCGATAGTGCATAAGCTGATTAAGCTGTCTCTAACACTTGTAACAGTAATAACTGTCGTTTTTTAATTAATTATTTAGCTTTATATATATTTTAATTTGAATATTTTACTTAGTTTAATTAGTTTAGTCAGCCATTGTAACATACGCGTAACCTAAGGTGATTATTACAATACCTTTTAAAAGTCCCTTAAGAAATAGACAATCTTAATCCATTTGCGAAGTAGTTTTGACGGTCGTCCATTGGTTGGTTGGTCGGTTGCAAAACTCCCTCAGACAGAGCTGTAACTAAACGTGTAGTATTCAACCACTTCCACCCATTTCCATAATTAAACCCTAGTCGGCTATGGAATCATTTCGGTTTTATTTAGTCGATTCAGTGACCGAATTATTGGTGGACACTTTTATTGAAGCTTTAATGACAAAAGCGTTACTTTCATCGTAACCGCATTCATATTCTTGATTTATTTACAAGAGTCAGAGCTTTGGATTGGAATCAGAGACGCTACAAAACGATTATTGTATAATAAATACCTTCTTCTACTCACGCCATAAACTTCTCATTTGGGTAAAATATTGAATGCCATCTGATTTTCCTTATTCCCACTTTTGATTCTTGCCTCTTTCAAACGTTTTATGTATCTGCTCTTATAATGTCCCACGCAGTCGTCCTCCACTAAAAATATCAATAAATGCATACGTGTTCATTTGTTGCATTTTTTAACAGTTCCTTTTTTGGTGTGATTTCACATTTTTTTTATTTCCGCTCTATTTCATTTTATGCATTATCATTTTTAAAAGCCAAGTTAATGTCGTTCGGGTTTGTCGCATTATCTATTTCACTTATCTCCATTTTATTTTAATCTACATACATACATACATATACTCACGGCTATAAATCCCAGGAAGGGGTAGCCAGAGCTAAAGAATTACAAATTTCTCAGCCACTTTTGGAAATTTGAGTGGGGAAAAGATAGTAAAAATAAAGGTTCTTGGTGATGGGCACTACACGGCACTATTTTAATCTATACACAAAAAAATAAGTAAGACGATACAACAAATATTTGAAAATTCTTTAGGGTTTAATATTAACTTAGAGCTCATTTCCGCAATATCGGACATTACAAGAGGTTGTAAAATGAGTAATAACTCTGGGAAATTGCTTTTACTAATAACTTTTAGCCAAGTCGAGACTTTCAGCAAATAAGGATGGAGGGATGGAGCACCGCTTCAGATAACTTTGCAACTCTCCTTAGCGATTCGCCTAATATATTATGTGTTAGTTGCTAGATACACTTTGCGTATATAATTTTACTTAACGACTTTGCACTGAACGATTAATGAGTGTATTAGAATGCAAGGTCTGTATTTATAAAATTATCCATATATGCTGTCTATACAGTGGAAGACTACTTTTATATAGATTTTCCCAACTACATTCATTCTTAATCTCATACTATGTTCACTTATTTGTTTATTACAAAACTTATGTGGCTATAAACGCGACATTATGTTAACAACATAAAACCATTTTGTCGCACGAGTAGCAGACATCTTAATCTATACTTATAATAAATCTGTAGAGAGGTCAATTCTGTACATGAAATATATTTTTTCAAAATACCTATCAGGGGCTGATCAGTTATCGATACTGATGCCAAAAAAGCAATCAGTAAAATTTTTGTCTGTCTGTATGTCTGTCTGTCGGTTTGTATGTTCCTTATAGAAACAAAAACTACTTGACGGATTTTGACGAAACTTGGCACAATTATTCTTCATACTCCTGGGCAAGTTATAGTATTGTTTTCAGCAGAGTAGTCAAGGGTAATTTTGGAAAATTTTGGGAAAACGGGAGAAGTTACTCCATTTCTTAAGCTTTCGCCGTGTGTGCAGCCTTGATGGTGAAAATTGAATAGAAATCATGTATGACGGAAATATTCTTCATAATACTGTCTAAAAAATATCTTGAAACAGCATATATTTATCTTTTATCACACACACGTACACACATAGCACAGCTGCATGACGTTTTACCTTATAATTTTATTTTACTTCCATTCCCCTTTTATACTTGCATACTTTTTATTTTGTTATAAAACCTTTTTAAAATTTGTAATATAGTTTTTAATTTTTATTAAATTTAAACTTTATATGTGTTAAGTAAAATTGGTCCTCGCGATACAGGCTTAGCCTAGTGCGAGGGCAAATGTAAACTTAAATTGTAAATTTGTTTAGTAAATAAAGAAGTTTTTTTTTTTTTTTTATGGTTGACTCACAATAACACGTGTAACTCCTGATAGCTTAGCAGTTCAGAGCATTCTGATTATATTTGTTTACTCTTACGTTAATAATACTCTCACTCATCCATAATTTAAAAGTTATCATTATTACTTATTCAATAAAAAAAACATTGAAATCGGTAGAGAAACACCCCATCCAAGAAATAAGCCATCGCGCCCGTTCCCAAAACCAAATCCTTACTAATTTACATATTACATACTAGATGGCGCCAGTAGTTACATCTTACATCGCTGTATGGTTTTTTTTGGATTGTTATAAATACTTCTTAGCGTTTAAGTTAATTTTATCTCAAGTTTGCTAAAAAACGGAAATACTGAACCGTTCATTAAAGCGCATTCTAAATCACAATGCTACACTGTTCAGGAGTGCTATAATTTATTCGTGATGAACTTTTGTGGATGTATGCTTATTTTAGTTTTGATTAATGTATTAATATTTATTTTCATAGTGTATATCTGTGGTTTGTCCTAAATAAATAAATATAAATTGCAATCATTGCGCTAAATATCACAAAGCTTGAGCAGTGATTGAAGAAACATCGAATATGTAGGAAACAACGCTACCCGTGCGAAGCTGGGCCGATCCACTAGTAGTTAATATAGATAAGTAAGGAAAGAAGCGGGTCTTTCCCAGCACAAGTATTTTTAATTACTTCCTGGGAAGACTCCGGTGATGTATTTTTTGTTATTTTGTGCAAATAGCTGTGTAGTGTCGGCTTAGAATAGCACTACCCCATTTCTTCCGGTGGGTGTACGTAAAAGGCGACTAACGGACTTGGGGCTTTTTGAGGGATTTTTGGGCGAAGCGGTTGGAGACCCATCACCAACAACCTTTATTCTACCATCTTTTCCCCACTCAACTTCCAAAAGTGGCTGTGGAATTTCTAATTTCTCAGCTCTGGCTACCCCTTTTAGCCGTGAGTATATGTATGTATGTATGTATGTTTGTGCAAATAAATTTATTTTTATTTATTATTTTAGTTAATAAAAACATACAATCTAACAAATTTCACGTATAATAAACTATAGATGACATGAATTTGTACCTCATCATCTTTATTCAGCTAATAGACGTCGTCTGCCGGGCATAAGTTTGCCCGCTAAGTCTTATGTAGCTCTACCCATATTACGTCATTCAGTACGTGGCCACCACTCAAAAAAATATTTACGTTTTGCAACTCTTCTGTCTATCTCGGTTACCTCGGTTCTTCTACAAATCCCCTCGTTTCGCATTCGATCACCCAACTTAGATTCGAACTCCTAACTTAGCCCTTTCTATTGCTCTTTGGGTGCACATTGATGTAATGTACTGAGCGTTCTAATGAGACCCATAGTGAGGGGCCAAGACGCAATAAGTAATTACTGCCAACACGATCTGAATTTCGGATAAGAATATATGGCGTTGTTGCCAGCACGCTGCTAATCCAAGTTGGATTCGACGATGTACCTTATATTTGATACTCACTGGCATGGAATAACTGTTTTCGCATATTTTTTCATCACATTTGACCTAAAGAAAACTTGCTATTAATGTTTGATGTCATAATTGCATCAAGTTTATGATGCATATATTCACTGAATCATTAACCATTTACCTAATCGCTCATAAACCATTGATTTTTTAAACTAGAATCTATTTTATGACGTACTTAAACTAAAAAACGTTTTATCAACAATCAAATTTCACATAATGTACAACAGATTGATATGCTAAGAAGATTATTCCCAAAAACTATTTTGCGAAAGTTTCCTTGGCAAGATAAATTAGGAATTTAAAATAAGCTATCGGATGCACCTAACCGATATCGCTAGTATTTGTACAACTTGGTTTTTCAAATATATAAAAGCGATAAAAACATATAAACTCCATACATAGTAAAACAGTTCACACTGAAAGGAGATTGGAGATGTTATTGGTACAGGCCTTAAATTTACGAAGCTGTGAAACAAATCTCAAGTGTTGACGACAGCACGCTCATCTAGTTGAGCAGGCTTCTAACAAGCTTACTAACTCGATTATGTTATTACATTATTCAGGCAGAGGCTTCCAGTCTCAAACTCAATAAACCACATCACTAAACTCGTTGTCAAGCGCGAGTCGTCCTGCCTCCCACTGTACCCGCCTCATTGGATGCTACCCTAATAAACTTCCTCCATTACCAACCAAATACTTTGAAAGGTAGTCCGCCATTCCTTTTTAATTACACCGGCAGGAGGCTCCAATGAAATCACTCAATTAATTAATTCTAGAACAAAGTTATAAATCCGGTCGGTAAACTCCGGATCTGCTGAGTATTGAATAGTACGGCGGCGGTAGTGATAATTTATGTTATAAATATATTCCCCAACAGATTTTGAACAATTTTATGTGTTTTTTAAACGGCTGCTTCTTTTCTAATCATTTGAGTTGGCAATGATTACGTTCTGTTAAGTTAAATCAATTATCGAAGGATATTCAGGGTTTCAGAACCATACTCTTCATGGGAATAGCAAATATTTTTAGTTACCTAAACAAAAATGAATTTAATTTTAAAATTAGATTTTGATGATTTCTATTAGTTAAAGTAAATGTTTAACTGTAAAAATAAGTAATAAAACATCAACAACTTGACCTTTTTGATTTTATACAAGTATTTTAAATCATTTTAGTAGACCCAAAGCTTACTTTCCACAAAGCTACAAATTTGACCATTAATAATAATTAATAACAATAAGGATTTTTTACTATTCTACAATAATATTTTTATTCAAAAACATAGAATCTGTGAATAGAATAAATTATATGCTTCAGGAAATTCGACTTGGTGCTGCGGCCAGACCCGAGCTCCGTGTTCGCGGAGGACGCACAATTCCACTTCACCAGCGGCCAGCTGCATTACAACACCGCACAAGTGTACTCGGGAAAATTAAAAGGTAACTTGACATAGATTTTTTTATTTATAAAACAACAGATCTAGTTTAAACGTGACATAAAAACTGTATCTCTTACAAAAACTTGTATTGGAAATGAGAAAACTTTTTATAGTTTCATCACGTACGATGCGACTCGATCGAGCCAATTCATGCAACCGCTTCTAATAAACGAATGCCGGGAGACTAAAAGTCTCCTTTTTACCACAACTTTACTACGGGTATAATGTACAGAATAAGAACTACATTAAACTTAATTGATACTTACTATTATTTGCGTCATAAAAGCTGACATGTTTCAGATGATGACTCGTCGCAAGTGTACGGTGTTATCACGTCTGATGGACTGTTTGATGGAACAATTTGGACTTCAACAGAGGAGTATTACATAGAACCGCTAGCGAGATATGACATGGGCCATCCAGCCATGCACAGTGTTATATATAAGAAATCTGATGTTTTACATCCGCACGAAAATCAAGACCTACCCACAATTTGTGCGTCACATCTACTTCACGCTAAAAGAAAAGAAGATTTAGATGGCGAACTTTTTAATTTTACACTGAAACCCAGTATCACTGAAGACTTTATTCGCAACAACACAAGTGAAGATTTAACAACGGAAATCAATAGACGGAAAAAACGATGGCTTCCTGAAGACCAAATGCAAGAAGATGAACCTAAAAAGAATCCAGACTTACCTTTAGACTTAGATGTACCCTATACTAGCAATAGCGATCTTTTTGATAAGTTTAGTACCCGCAAACCAAAAACGAAAATTGATAAAAGTAATCTGATTACAAAGGTGCGATTAGATTCAGAGGAATCGAGACCTAAACCAAAAACGCACGTTGAGGTAATTAAAACTAAAGCCGGGGTTGTTACTGTGAGTAAAGACATCGTCAAAAAAGAGCCAGTAGGGTACACGGTGTTGTCGGCTAACGCGAGTGACGACGGGAGACATGTCAACAAACGAGCTACCGTTGATCCAAAGAAGACCACATGTCTAGTCTACCTGCAAGCAGATCATATGTTTTACCAAAGATATGGTTCTGAAGAAGCCTGTATCGAAGTTATGACCAGACACGTACAAAAAGTCAATGCGATCTACAAGGTCACAGGTAAAATTTATGCATTACAATTAGATGCTACAGCGGCTAAAAGCTTCTACTAAAGTATAGGTTTGTCAATAATAAAATGTATATTCTTTGTGTCCTCAGATTTCAATCAAGATGGGAAACCTGATAATATCACGTTCATGATAAAACGAATCAAGGTCCATACACTCGATGCTTTGAAAGATCCCGCCTACAGGTTTCCAAATAACTACGGAGTGGAAAAATACTTGGAATTATTTTCAGGTAATAACTTACCTTAGCTTTCAGACACAGAAAATATTAAATAAATATGGTTTCTATTGTGTCACCTTGATAAAATGTCTGCTACATTTAATTTTCTTTTACAGAGGAAGATTATGACGCTTTTTGTCTGGCGTATATGTTTACGTACAGAGATTTTGAAATGGGCACCCTTGGACTAGCTTGGACTGGAGACCTTAAAAACGCTGGCGGTGTTTGTGAAAAAAATGGAGTAAGTAATTTTATAAACGAAACATATTGATAACACATCATGTTGGATTTTTAATATGAAAAGCAGGATTAAAACTAAGATTGCAGATTCGCAATCAATTTAGTTCTGTTTTATATTCAGAAGTTGCAGCGATCTATAAACTATTATGAGGAGCATCAGATTCCTGGTCACGTGGTACCAACTAATTTGTAGGATATAACCGTCTTACTTTCATTGCAGCATTATCGGGGCAGTATGAAATCCTTGAACACCGGCATCGTCACCTTACTCAACTACGGCAAGCACGTGCCGCCAGCTGTCTCGCACGTGACACTGGCTCACGAGATCGGACACAATTTTGGATCACCGGTACTTTATTTTTTACTTCAACACAGTAACTTTATAACGAGGAATGTAGAATGAAACTAATATTGATTCCGATCTACTTAATACACAAGAATATATACACATCATATCATGTATTCAACAGTTTACCTCTGCCAATTCAAGTCTGCTATAAACATACATTTTTACAGCAATCTATACTTAAAATAAATCTGTAGAGAGGTCAATTCTGTACATGAAATATATTTTCAAAATAACTATCAGGGGGTGATTAGAGATCGATACTGATGCCAAAAATGCAATCAGTAAAATTTTTGTCTGTCTGTCGGTTTGTATGTTCCTTATGGAAACAAAAACTACTCAACGGATTTTAACGAAACAATTATTCTTCATACTCCTGGGCAGGTTATAGTATACTTTTCAGCAGAGTAGTTAAGGGGAATTTTGGGAAATTTTGGGAAAACGGGAGAAGTTACTCCATTTTTTAAGCTTCCGTCGCGTGTGCAGCCTTAATAGTTAAACTTACATAGAAATCATGCATGATGGAAATATTCTTCATAAAATTATCTAAAAAAAATTCACAACAGTATATGTCTATCTTTTATGATTGACTCATAATAACACGTGTAATTCCTGATAGCTTAGCAGTTCGGAACATTCTGATTATATTTGTTTACTCTTACGTTTGTAAAACTCTTACTCATCCCTAATTTAAAAAGGTAACATTATTACCTATTCAATAAAAAAATAATCATAGAAATCGGTAGAGAAACACCGAAATTATACATAAAATAAGTAATCGCGCCCTTGACCAAAACCAAATCTTTACTAATTTACATATAACTTACTAGATGGCGCCAGTAGTTGCATCCTACAACACGTAATGTTTTTTTTTTAGATTGTTATAGATATTTCATACCGTTTTATTCCAAAATTTGCTATTAAACGGAAATACTGAACCGTTCATAAAAGCGCATCCAAAATCATCAAACTACACTGTTCAGGGAGTGCTATAAATTTAATAAATTGAAAACATTGCGCTGAATTTCACAATGCAGTGATCGAAGAAAGAAACCTCAGATATTTAAAAAAACAACGCTACCCGTGCGAAGTTGGGCCGATCCACTAGTAATAAATAATTGCGGGTGATGTATCTTCAACCGCATCACCCAAAAACGCTTCAAAATCCCCAACATTCATCGTCGCCTCTTACGTATACCACTAGAAGAAATGGGGTAGTGCTATTCCAAGCTGACTGACTACACAGCTAAAAGTAACGTTAAATGTATCTACTTTGGTCATAAGTTACTGAATGTTTCGTATTTCCTAGTTAATTTCTTGACACGAACTGTATTCTCTTGAAAGCATGATCCTGAAACGTGTACCCCGTTCGGCGAGGACGGCAACTTCATAATGTTCGCACGCGCCACGAGCGGCGACCGCAAGAACAACAACAAGTTCTCGCCGTGCTCATTGCGCGCCATCGACCCGGTGCTCAACAACAAGGCTCGCTCTTCGAAGGGATGTTTTACAGGTGAGATTTCAATTTATGTATTTATACTTTTATCAAGCGTTCATTAATAAAAAAAACTTTGACACTATAAAATCTTTGCCAAAGCAATGTTTAAAAAGGGGCGAACAATGAAGCAACGATTCCTGAAAAAAATTACATAGCTAGATGGTAACTTATTCAATTTATTTAAAATAATTTTACGGTATTAGATTATCCACTCCGTTCCATTAACAAAACGCAGATTTTTGCGTCAGTTGCTTTTCGAGACTCGTTAACGATCATCATTATTGCACGTTAACGGTCATTTAAAACAATAGAACAATAACCTTTAACCCAATTACTTCAACCATTTCGTTCGCAAATGACTTTTTAATAGTTATAAATACGTACATATACTCACGGCCATAAATCCCTAAAAGGGTTAGCCAGAGCTTTAGAGCTAGAAACTCCTCAGCCACATTTGGATGTTGATAGCAGACAAGATGGTAGAAATTAAGTATTGTTGGTGATGGGTTTCCAACCGCATCGCCCAAAAACCACTTAGAAAGCCCCATCCCTTAATCGCCTCTTACGGACCCGTGGGAAATAAGGTGTAGTGACATTCTAAGCCGGCACTACACGGCACTAATACTAATAACATAGTATAGTTGTACTAATAACAAATGACCGAATAGAACCGCAGAAAGCGATCTGCGGCAACGGCGTGGTAGAGGAGGGCGAGGAGTGCGACTGCGGCTGGGCAACCGAGTGCACGGACGTGTGCTGTCGGCCGCAGACCGCGCGCCCGCACTACAAGCCGTGCACGCTCACCGAGCACAGCGTGTGCAGTCCTACGCAGGTATGATGTGACCTTAATACTAAGTACTTATCAAGAGATGCTTATAAAAGGTACCTATGCTCCCAAATATCCCCACAAAGAGGTAGTCAGAGCATCGAATTAAATATTGGTCGGCCACTTTTAGAATTTGAAAGGGGCAAAGATGGTATTGTAAAGGATCAATGGTTATGGGTTTCCATGCGTACTCTTAGTCGCCTCGTAAGTCATTCTAGACAAGAGATGCTATAGTGTTATTCTTAGCTGACACTATTTGACACACATTTGAAGTTATTTGAATATACTAAGAAAATATAACAGTTTATTAATCAGGAATTCAGATATTTTGTTTTTTATAATTTTGCTAAAAGCAATAGGTAATGAGTATAGAAAGTATGTAGAGAAACGAGATTTTGCCAATACCAACTAAAATTAACTCTCTTTTTCTAAAAGACTGCGTAGCGCCAGATAAAACTTTATAGATTTACAAACTTGTTTGAACACTTTTAGTGCATTTTGATGCCAGACATTCTTCCAAAACATACTTTCGCCTCATAGAGACTAAACACAATGTGCCTAAATTATTTATGCGCGTTAGATATGTAGCTAATGTACGGAGATGTGTTAATAGCAAAGTTTAATTAAAGTATCGTGCCACACATAGCTAACAATAAGTAAAGCCATTGTTAGCGCCTACTTAAAAAAACCTTCTCTTCACCTGTAGGGCAAGCACGAGCGCTATTTTATCGACACGATAACGGTTAGAATGAGATGGCAGTATACGATACTAAGTAAGTGCGTCAGAGATGGCTGCTTTATCGCCCGCGATAACTAGTTTAAACACCGCTCGTGCTTGCCCTTCTGGACCTATGATTAAATAAAACAGGTACTTATTTTTTAAGATATTTAACATAATTTATATACTCTTATCACGAAAATTTAACCCTAAACAAGATAAATTCTAACCAAAACTTCAATAATATCTAGGGCCCATGCTGCACTCCATCATGCACGCTGAAGTTCGGCGACAAGTGCCGCTCGGACAACGGGTGTCGCGACGCGGCGCACTGCGACGGCAAGCGCGCCGCCTGCCCCGCCAGCAGACACAAAGCCAACCGCACGCGCTGCGACAAGGAGCTCGTGTGTTTTATGGGGGTTAGTAAAAACTGAACGGTTTTTGTATTCTATGTAACGTGGTCGCTATCATTCACAATGTGACCGCTCCGAAGAGGAGAGAAATTTAATCTTCAAATATCAATATACACTATGTACTCTTCTTCAAGATTTCTTAGAGAATAGAAAACTTAATATGCATCATCTTAAAACATTCATATACTCACAACATTATTTTAAATAATAATAATAATATTTAGTTCACATCGCGGGAGGGGGAGACTTTTGATCGTTTTTTTCTACGATCCTAGCAAACTTCTAGCTTCATTAATATTAATATTCATTAATCTTTTCACACTATTGATTTGATACCTTTTTGAGCAAACTCTCTATGTGATCTAAATGTCTTCTCCATGGGCACCAACTTCATTTATTTCACCATTTGACTATCATAACAAACACTAAAATATCTCCCCAAATTCACAGGAATGCACAGGCTCCATCTGCCTCGCCTACGGTCTCGAATCCTGCCAGTGTCCGCCGCGCGCCGACGACCCGCGCGCCGCGTGCGAGCTGTGCTGCCGGCGCGCGGCCGGGCCCTGCCTGTCGTCCTTCCACTGGAACACGCCGCCCTACGACGTGCCCGACATGTATGCCAAGCCGGGCACGCCTTGCAACGATTATAATGGGTGAGTAGTGCTTACTTACACTTTAACGTAATTAGTAAGTGAGGACTCATTACCAACAAGTTTTATTTTCAATCTTTTCCTTATTCAACTTCCAATAATGATTGAAAATTTTCCAATTTTGAAGCTCCGTCTACCCCTTTTTGGTATTTATAGCAAAAGAAAAGGTAGAGTAAAAATATTAAGTGCTAGTACTTTAGTTATCCATTAAGATGTGAGTGCGTCAACCCCATATTGTTACTTTAGTGTATTTTTCGTAATTAATTACCTATCTATCTACCTAAACACAATTCTGAAATCATTAAACAAAATCTTACGAATGTTTTTACTACTCTATAGTACTATAAAAGAAGAATTACGTCGTACGTCTATTATTCATAATTTCACCTTTACAGATATTGCGACGTTTTCCAACGATGCAGAGAAGTGGATCCATCAGGTCCATTGGCCACTCTTCGCAAACTCTTGCTGAGTGACGAAAGTATAGCTGGATTCAAACGCTGGATCCTGCAACATTGGTATGCCGTCATACTCATACTGCTGGTCGTCATCGCTCTATTGGTGAGTTGGTCTACTTACTATAACCATTTTAGTTATGTTAAAAGTTGTCACCAAGAAATTTATTTTTTATATATGTTACCAAATATACATTTATTTTCTTTTTTGTTGTTGTAATGAGTTTAAATAAAAGTTACTGACATTAATATTCCCGTCTTAGCGGTGTTGCAAAGCCTTGGACGTGACAACTGAGTTCGACGATATATGAAATTGGTTAAAAACTCTAAACCACTAGTAAAGGTGATAAAAGGATTTGATGGTGTGGTATCCGCTAGTATTGTAGTATTTACCTTATACTGTTTTTTTATAAATCTTCCCAAAAGGTCACACTTCATACTATCATTCATACTAAAAAGAATTACTTCATGACACTATCAAGGAGGCATTATATTTAAACTATAAGGAGAATATGTACATATGTGTTTATGCGCATCTACATTTAGGTTGCTAGTGCTAGAATACGTAAACAGGTCTGCCAGAAAACAAAAAAAATAGATGTATTTCAATTGACTATAGCAATATACCTTTTTTCTTCCTACAATTGCAGGCTGCCAGCACGAAGTATTTTGGCCGCCACAGCAAAAAGATGAAATCGGTGACGATTATTCACTCGTCCACGACTGAAACCGTCCGCCTGCCCGACACTGCCGATCAAGGGCTGATTGTACATACTGCCATTAGGTAAATCATTTATAAGGATATTTTTTTTTTACATACACATAACTGCTGCTATTACATACTCAAGGCTATGAATCCCGAAAAGGGATAGCCAGAGCCTCAGAATAATAAACTCTACAGCCATTTTTGGAACTTGAGTTGGAAAATTAAGGATGGTTGGTCTTCAGCCAAATCACCGACAAGTAAAAAAATCTGGAACCTTAAGTCACCTACGTGCTTAGCCAATCATGAAATGGATTGTACAAGTAATATCAATCAGAAGTACAAGCAATCAGAATATTACTAACCTAAATACTTTCAGATATCAGTAGGATAATTTTATTTATTTGTCCTTAATACAATGAATAAATTAATGATTAAATCTTAACTTCTTTAAGTGAATTTTGTGAACCATCTACGAATACATTCAAGATATTTAATACATAATATACTACACGACTGGTACTCGTATAATAACTTTCTGTCAAAATTGATAAAATGAGAATGAAACTCATAGATTAGAACAAACATTAATGTATTAACACATAAGCAACGATTTGTGAGATCTGTATTGTTAGTTGAATTATAAACACTGCCACCTCAGATGTTAATTTAATAAAATGCCTTTTAATTGCAGATCTAAACTACCTCTCAAAAAGAAAGTCGCACTTCGAACAAAGGCTTACCGTAGCAAAAAGGAGCACAAAACAAAACCTACGGACAAGTTAACTCCGAGCCACTATAATGCAAATAAAATAAGAGTAAGTATTTGTCCTGCCGAATTAAAAATTAGTTTGTCAGGTTACATGCCTAGCTTAAAGCCAGATACTCAAAAGGAAACATTTGATAGCAACCTGTACACATATATATATATATTTCTTCTTCGCTTTTCTAATTCACGTAACTCTCGGTTCCTTACATATACTCATGTTCTTGTTACAGAAAAATAGCGCCCAACCTAAAGCAGATGATCTTCATGTTATGACAAAAGAAAATACTGCTGTGGTAACTAATGAAGATGGCAAATCACCCAAAAATGTGATCATCTCGAAACATAAAGGAAAAGTTAAAAAGAGGAAGGGCAAATTGAAGAAGGAAATTATAGATTATAGTTCAATGCAAAAGCATTCAACATCTCCGACAAATGACACGGACGCACTATCTAAAGTACAAAAATGGCTTATTAATTCTCCACAACCAGCATCTATTCCAAAATCCAAGTCTATTCCTGTTGGGCTCACGGATAGAAGACACCAGAAGATGTCTCGGAAAACTAGACCATCAAAAAGTGCGACAAATTTGCTTTCAGGAGAAAAGGCAAAACTTCAAGTTGTCTTTAAACCTCCGTTTAGATTTAGTGTTAAAATATGCAAAGGTGATAAGAATAAACTTGGAGGAGAAAAAAATCACAAGCAAGATGTTTCTCGTAAGAACACGGAAGTCCCTATTCCATCCACAGCCACTGCAGCAGTAACGAACAACGCTAATTTTACCAGCAGAGTTCAAAAACCTCAAAGTGCCCCAAAAGTTGTGAATGAAAATCCAATTGACATCAGCTCTAATAAAGTCTTGGCACCGAAAATAACACCTAATACCAGTAGCCATGGATATGCTAACTTGCTGTCGCACAGCGAAAGTGATAGCAAAGTTTGTAAGAAAATAGAATCAAAAATTAATCGAATAAAACGAAACTCCATGACACACAAAAAGGAAACAACTGAAAGTCGCCAAAATCTTATAACAAATGAAGATAACGACAATAACATACATTTATACGAGAATTTAGCGATGAGTCATGAAGTGTTTGTTCCGAAGAGTTGCAGCATGCCAAGAAAACAACCGACCGTCGGCGTATCGCGGCAGAGCAGCTACAACCATTTGCCGCGAGTACAGTTGCCGACTCACAGACATAGTACAAATAATTTGAATCGACTTAAAAATAATAGTACCACAGACTTAGATCATATTTACAATACAATACAAACGATGAAAAGAACAAGTAGCAATAACTTAACTTCCAATAATAATTTAAGCAATACGGGAACAAACACCAGCAGTTCATCGAATAGTAGTAAGAACGAACGGAGCTCTCGAACGAAGCGGACATCTCGACAGAATAGTTTAATAGATAAGCCGACGTCAATCGAGAGGAGCGCCAAGCTGAAGAGGCAACTAAGTGAAGTGGAACTGGGTCGTAGTCAGATGATGGGCTTCCAATTAGTGGTCGGGAAAGAGAAGTTGAAGCGACAGATGAGTGACAAGGAGGTGTGCGGTTCGCGGGTGCAGCTGGCGATGCCGATGTCGGCGGGCGCGGAGCCGCGGCAGCCGTTCAGCTGGAACAAGCGCGCCAGCCTGGACTGCGAGGCTTCGCTGTCGCCGCGCACGCAGCCCCCGCAGCCGGCGCCGCCCCCGCGACCCACCTACACCTTCGGCGAACTGAAAGACTCTTTGCCGGACACCGGCAGCGGGTCGCAAGCCGAAAATGTTCAGATGTCGCCTGAAGAGTTCCTCAAAATTCTGAACAACTGATTTTCTCGAAAACTTTTAGTGAAATAAGACATTCGAATTATCATAAGTATAAATATGTAAATTTAATTCCCGACTCGTAACAATTTAAACCGTTGTATATATTATTCGCTTCTAATTTAGTATTAAAAGCCACTGAAACAAGCCATTGCTATGTTTTTTTTTGTCATGCAATTCTAGCGATAAATCAAATCATCGCTTATAAAATTGTTTTGGCATTTCACTGTTATACCGTAACGGAAGGTCAGAACTTTATTTACTCTTCTCTGTATTTGGCGATTTGCAAGGTCCTAGTTTTATAACTGCATGTTTAATATGGGCCAGTACTGAAAAATATAATATTTTATATTCCAAAGGTCACGCATTTAAAAACTAGCAATGGTTTCGTTTCATTGTATGATCTCTACAAATGAATCTCTATTTTTTCACACACATTGTACAAATTTATTCGTATTCAAAGTTTACATGAATAATTATGCAGTTATGTTATATTGACTCTATTAAAATATTATTACTTATTTTAATTAATAACTCAAGCAACGTGCTAAGTACAATAACAACTAATTTCAAATTATATTTTCGTCGAAGTTAAAAACTACTAATACGTTAATTGTAAAAATGCTGCCAATTAAATTATTATTCTAACAGATTTGATACGAATTCACATACTTCACTATTTTTATAGCTGTCAATTACTGTGTCAATATAGTTACGTTAAGAACAAAAAATATATTTCTCATACTTTTCTCGTACAGTCACAATAGAGCACAACGAAGAGCTCATACCAACTGTAGTCATCATCTAAATACAGTCAATTTAAAAAATGTAAATTACTATTTTAAACTCGATTTTTTAAGTTCCATAATCATTAGGTTGATTGTCTGTCAACTTTTTCTGTTAATTTAATACTTGCATAAGAATCCAAGAAAGATCAAACCAGACTGCTGGATTATTATTATTATTTTGGTCTGACTTTATGTCCATCAATTTGTTGATAAGATTATCAATTTGGTATCCGTTTAATTGCAATGATTTTACTTACAGAACAAATTTAGCATTTTAATTCATGAAGTTTATTAGTGCATTAACTTTACTAACAGTTTGCAGAACAAAGATATCCGAGTCATAGTGTAGAGTAAAGGAAATAAAGTTATAAGAAAAGTTGCATGAATAATGCTCTTGCATAATATTCGTCAAACGAAAAATGTTTAGTGAAAGTTGATACCTACCAGTTTAATTGGAGGAAAATGATTGTATCGATTCTACTTGATTTTATTGCAGAACTTTATGTATTTAATTTATCGTTTACACTTCTAAGTAACATACGTTTTAATGTAAGTTGTAGATTTAAATCCAACATAGGATTCGTTCCTATGTCAGGTAATAAATGTGTTAGCTTAAATTGCATAGTGTCAAATTAGCCCGACCAGTCTCAGTCGTTATATAGAGGTTTGGTTTGTCAATTTTAAAAATGTCTTAGAAATTGTATTATTTATAACGGTTTTTTTTTCTTATAAGTGCCTTATGATCAAATTTTAAATTGACCCTATAGACATGCACTTGTAAAGTACCCGGCACACTAGTTGTGAACCCAAAATGTGACGTTAGGAAGGTATCTGCTGCTTACTCGAGTGAATGTTACGTATTTTACATAAGTAGATATGTGTCTCCCTTTCCTCGTATTTGTCTGTGATAGTATAAATAATAATGACACCATAAATTATAATTTAATTACAGATTTTACGTAACAATTTTATAATCACATTTATTGTTTAATTCGAAATATTTCATCGATTTAGTTCCATACTCAATATTTTTCAGCATTTTAATATACTAACTACCTAAAAAACAAATAAATACCAAAAATATAATATTGTGTTTCATTTCGATAATACTTTTCACGACAGTCGTGCATCTTTCTTTCACTGCACTTGCACTCATAAAACAAGCAGCAAGCGACTTTTTTTAACCTACGAAGGGGTTTTCATATTTATTAGATATTTTTATGCCAATTTTTAGTTTTTGAAGATATTGGGATCAAATATTCATTGATTTTTATAAAAGGAATTTAGTAAATTTTCGTTGTGTGATGAAGTGACAAAAGTAATACCAACCTTCGCATTTCTAATATTAGTATAATCTGTTCTCTCTAGCAACAAATATTTTATGGGGCAAAATCCATGTCATTGCTGCAAATGTTGGGTGTGAAAAGCTCAGTGGGAGGAACACCGCTTATCGTAATATCGGTAATCGTGCAGACGATGAGGGTTAAAGTCAAATGTGTGGTTTATTTATCATGGTTGTTAACGGTGAGGGAAAACATCATGAGGAAACCCACATGGCTAAAGTTATAGTTAGTCATGCTGCAGTGTATTCGTACCAAACGGCGATTGGCCTGCCCTCTATCTCGAGAGTATGCTATCGAAGTAAAGCGTGGGTACTCAGAAAAGCAGGTGACAATATCACATGATATTCAGAAGTATTAGTACTTTTGCCACCCCTTCGGGGATATACGGCGTGAACGTATGAGTTTGATTTTAGTGAAGAAAACTAGAGAAGAATTGCTTAAGGGTATTAGAAATTATATCTCATATTTTAATGATACTCAACACACCCTGATGACACTTTCTACCCACATGTGTCGTAAGAGGTGACTAAGAGTATGGGACTTTTGTAAGTTTACAATGCGGTTGGAGACCCATCGCCAACGATACTTTATTTCTACCATCTTGTCCCTTATCAATTTCCAAATGTGGCTAAGGAGTTTCTACCTCTGAAGCTCTGGCTAACCCTTTTTGAGATTTGTGGCTGTGAGTTTATGTATATAATATATATAGCGACATGATAGTCCAGTGGGTAGAACACCCGCCCGAAAAACAGAAGGGCGTGAGTTCCAATCCTGGGACGGGCCTACACCAATTTGTCTTTTCTAAAGTCATATGTGTGGTTAATTTATCATGGTTGCTAACGGTGAGGGAAAACATCGTGAGGAAACCCACATGACTGAGTTGTACTTAGTCATGTGACAGTGTATTCGTACAAAACGGCGATAGGCCTGCCCCCTATCACGTGAGTACACTGTCTAAGCAAAACGTGGGTACCTTCTCTGGAAACTAGATGGCGCTTGCCATGTAAGTTCAGGAGTATTGGTACCTCTGCCAACCCCTTCGGGGATAAACGGCGTGAACGTTTATGTTATGTTATGTATTATGTATATATATATAGGTGTAGGCCCGACCCGGGATTTGAACACTAGTCGCTTGCACGTTAACCGGTGTTCTACCCATTGAGCTATCACGTCGTTATATATTTATTTATTTATTAATTCATGAGAAGAAAAAGAGTAGATTTTTTAAGAGATGATATTTCATTTTGTTTACATTATGATTGTAGACCATTACTTCGCGGCCATCCAGTTCAATTAATAAAAGCTGAACCTACCTATATCAAACCTCGATGTAAAACCTTTTTATTGATTTTCTGTTCATAACTAACTTTGAAAAAAATAAAAAAGTAAACTTCTTTTGTTTTTAATTTGTCATTCATTATTGCGGCAAGACTGTCAAAGTAGCTTATTACTGATTTTCGTGTGCTATTAAACAATTAATTAAACAATCCCGCCGTAATTTTGAAAACTAAATCAAATGGCACCTGTTAGATATAGTCTTCACTATGAGGACTATTCGGAACATTTGATGTCTCGATTTGGTAAATTACTACAAATACAATCACTTGTTGATATGACGCTTATGTGCAGCTCCCACACCTTGCGCGTACATAAAACAGTACTTGCGGCCAGCAGCGCGTACTTTCAAGTAAGTCATAGTCTGATAATATTATTACTTTAATTTAACACACACTCTATTTCAATTCCTATATAAGTAACCCTATTCGCAGGAAGTTCTTCAGAAACAAACAGGTGAACCGCTAATAATTCTTAAAATGAGGTTTAGCGTATTGAAATCATTAGTGGAATTTATGTATTGTGGAAAAACTCAATGTCTGGAAGAAAATCTGGATGAACTTGTATCTGCTGCCCAATTTCTGAAAATCAAAGGTTTATCAAAAGTAACTAAAGAAGGGCTGGGCATCGCTAATAACAGTAAAGTATTATATGTCATTATAGTGCCTGTAATATAAATTAACCTGCATTTTAAATTAATTATATTGCGTTTCATGTTTCAAGCTGAGTTACCCGCTTTTACGCCACCCGTCGTAATAAGCAGGCCACCGCAGTCACTCATAGACTTCAATTCACAGGTGAGAATATGCTCCATAAATATTTTATTAGTTGTCACAAATTTTATTACACTTTTATATACATATATAGGTACACATACTCACAAACAAAAGATTTGTTTGATACTAATTATTTTTTGGTATTAAAGGAAACCGACCCGAAGTCAATATCTTGCCAACAAATGATTAACAGTTCCAGCGGCGGTCAATCACTGGATCCTTCAAATAGATCCAATAAGGTACCTCTGTTTAAACTTAATATTCAATTTCGTGTTTTTCTATTGGTATTAATATTATAGAATAATTTGCAAAAAAGTTTAAATGCATCTAGAAGGTCATGATTGGAAGGACACTTCTTCTTTGTAAATCTCAAAAACTTAATATTTTAAGCTCTTAGTAATTTCTGAGCTTAAATCTAAATATAACGCTTATTTACAACTATATTTGTAGAATTAAATGCATACGTTAAGACTACGGTCAATGACGAAGCAGTTTCAGAATAATTCAGTTGTGGTGAACTATCTAAAAGGGCTGGTTCCGTCGAAACATTCCTGATATATATTTTTACTAAAGGGCACTGATATAAGTATGTCTTTTAATATAAAAGTTTTTTCAGGATATGGTAGTCCGGATTCCGTTCGATGTTGCCAAGAGTGGAGCTAATTCTCTTAACATGGACTACGGAGAGACCCCTCGTGTCTTGAAGTCACGTCGAGGCAGACCCACGGTCAGTACATACAGTTTTAGAAAACTTTTATTTTTTTGCACATTAGGAATGTATAAGAATTAAAGTGAAATAATGCGTTGGATTTTTAATAAATTTTACAGGACTGATCTGATGAATATGTCATCCTTGGTTGAAGTGATAATGAATACATACATAATATATTCACGGCTCTATATATTCTTAGCTCTGGTTACCCCATGTAGGGATTTATAGCCGTGAGTTTATGTATGTATGTATATTTACGGCTATAAATCCCTAAACGGTGCAGTTTTGGAATGAGAAATTGCTCAGCCACTTTGAGAAGTTGAGTGGGGAAATTAATAATTGTTGGTGACGGGTCTCCAACAACCCTTGGTGATAAGGAATTAATCAATTGACGTTAATATTGTATGGTCTTGCCGGATGAACTTAACAGTACTTTGTTGCGATAAACTACGCCAAAATTACAGAGAAAATCCAGATTCGCCGCCGTGGTACATCCGTAATAGAATAATATACAATTCGAAGGATTATATGCTTGTTGTCCATCACCACTATAACTATCAAATAAATGGATTGTCGAATGAAAATAATAGAACATTGCTTTTTTCTTGAGTGAACCGTGATAGCCCAGTGGGTAGAACACTCGGTTATCGTGCAAACGACTAGTGTTCAAATCCTGGGTCGGGCCTACACCAATTTGTCTTTTCTAAAGACATATGTGTGGTTAATTTATCATGGTTGTTAACGGTGAGGGAAAATATCGTGAGGAAACCCACATGGCTGAGTTGTACTTAGTGGTGTGACAGCGTATTCGTACAAAACGGCGATAGGCCTGCCCCCTATCACGCGTCTAGTCCGTTCTGTCCTACCGTTTGTTCTACCGGTAGGACAGAACGGATAAAAATAGTCCGTTCTGTTCGACTACGCTGTCGAACAGAACGGACTACGAAAAAAGTGTCCGGTTTGTTATACCGGTGAGTTTGACAGGTAAATAGTGTTGTGCTACACAATAAATATTCTTGTGACTGGCGGGACTTGGGAAATTTTCACGAGTGAGAAATCATCAAGAGATAAAAAAACATAGGTTTTTTTACCAGAAATATTGGAATAATGCAATGATTTTGAAATGTTTCCCTCCAACCAACTGAATCTGTACAACTTAAAACAGACTAACCAAACTGTGCCCGACTGCCTAATGCCGTGTTGACCTTTATAAGTTGTAATACGTTAGATTAAAACTATGAAGTGGTAAAATAACTTAGACATTTGCTTGCTTGCATATTGCTTGTTTTTCGTGTTTTTCTTAGCATTCATGAAGCCATACATATATTTTAAATCTTTTTGTTCGTGAAAACCTCATGTGGGGATTATTACTAATAAATAAAGAATAAATAAAGGAAAGAAAAATTTCCCCGCGTGTGTCGAAATTTTTCTTTCCTTTATTTATTCTTTATTTATTAGCCATACATATATTTTTAATGAACTAGGACAATTGTTGACCGAAAATACAAAAGCCATTTATGTTTGAAAATATGAATTTTATTGCAACAAAAAATAAGTAACTTGAATAAGTAGACATTTTATTACTATCGTCAGTAATAAAGTCACGAAACAAATGTGTTTTGGTTAAACTAGATTCACACATTTATTTATGTACTTTACTTACTTAGAACTTTTCTAGCAATGAATAATTAAACATCCTTTTTTTTTTAAATAATTATGATTTAACTAATTTTACACTACACATAGCAAAACAAATATAAATGTTTTTATCAAATTAAAATTTGATATGGTCCAGCAAATCATCATCAGAGGGAGTGCTCTTTTCCATTGAGCTATCAAGATCGTTACTGTATTACCTCGGAAATAATTTGGGGCATTATTAATTTTTTTATAGAAATTATTCTAAGTTTTTCTTTCTACTGATGTTTTTACACTCTCGAAAATTTCACAAGTCCCGCCAGGCATTAAAAATACATACAAAGTTCAAAATAATTTCTAAGTCTTTTTACCCCTTTATGTTTTAAACATAGTAGAAATTTATGAACTATAAGTATAAGTTAAGTTTAGAAAATAATTTACTTATGGGACCTTGGTAAATACCCATCACTCAAAACAATCTCTTGTCGAACAAACCGGACACTTTTTTCGTAGTCCGTTCTGTTCGACAGCGTAGTCGAACAGAACGGACTATTTTTATCCGTTCTGTCCTACCGGTATGACAAACGGTAGGACCGAACGGACTAGACGCTATCACGTGAGTACACTGTCCATGCAAAACGTGGGTACTCTGAACACCAGGTGACAAAGTCACGTGATGTTCAGAAGTATTGGTACCTCTGCCAATCCCTTCGGGGATATTCGGCGAGAACGTTTATGTTAAACTCAAACATTCGCGCTATATATACCCGAAGGGGTTGGCAGAGGTACTAATTCTTCTGAGCATCAAGTGACTATTTCACGTGATGTTCAAAGTACCCAGGATTTGCTTCGACAGTGTACTCACACGATACGGGGCAAGCCTATCGCCGTTTTGTACGCATACACCGTCACATGACCCAATACATCTCAGCAAAGTCTGTTTCCTCCCGATTTTTTCCCTTACCTTTAACCACCACGTAAAAGTAAGCACATATATTTGCACATATATGGCGATAATCATTTGTGAATTGTTTGTATTTTGTCACAGTTGTGCCCTTAGGCAATGAATAAAAAATGTTCCGACCCGGGATTTGAACCCTCATCGTCTGCACGATAAGCGGTATTCTACCCACTGAGCTATCACTGTTGAAATAAAATCTATACTTATAATAAATCTGTAGAGAGCTCAATTCTGTACATTAAATATATTTTCAAAATAATTATTAGGGGGTGATTTATGATCGATACTGATGCCAGAAATGAAATCAGTAAAATGTTTGTCTGTCTGTCGGTTTGTATGTTCCTTATGGAAACAAAAACTACTCGACGGATTTTAACGAAACTTGGCACAATTATTCTTCATACTCCTGGGCAGGTTATAGTATCCTTTTTAGCAGAGTAGTGAAGGGGAATTTTGGGAAATTTTGGGAAAACTGGGAAAGTAACTCCATTTATTAAGCTTCCTTCGCGTGTGCAGCCTTAATGGTTATATTTACATTGAAATCATGTACGACGGAAATACTCTACATAAAATTGTCTAAAAAATATCCTTGAACAGCATATGACTACCTTTTATGGTTACTCACAATAACACGTGTAACTCCTGATAGCTTAGCAGTTCAGAGCATTCTGAATATATTTGTTTACTCTTACGTTTAGAGTTCTCTCATTCATCTCTCATTTACAAAAGTTTACATTATTACCTATTCAATAAAAAAAGAATCATAGAAATCGGTATAGAAATACCAAACTTATACATGAAATAAGACATCGCGTCCTGTCATCGCACGTGTATACTGAATCATGCTATAAGGATTAATTTTTATGAATGGTTGCGCGGGCAAAAGATAGCCGTGAATATATGTACGATGTATGCAAAGTTTGTAACTCTGATTGTTTGTTTGCATGGGTTTATTTTCGGTGTTACTGAACCGTTCATTAAAGCGCTTTTCAGGAGTGCTATAAGTTGCGCTAAATTTCACAAAGGTTACGCAGTGATTGAAAGAACCCCAGATATTTTTAAAACTACGCTACCCGTGCGAAGCTGGGCCGATCTACTAGTAAATAAATAATATTAGTATCTAATAAAATTATAAAAACTGTTTTTTTTTAATATGGTGTTTTTATCAGCGTTCTAGTGTGTGGGAAACTGGTGGAGGTTTAAGCCGGGCGACAGAACGAGCCCTGATGCGGCGCGACCAAGACTCCCGGAAAGCTATGCATCAACTTAAAAATCATCAGAACAGATTTAGCCAAGTGAGTTACATTAGCAGATTACTTACACCAAAGACTTAAGACTCCAAGAGCAGATAGAGACTGCCAAACGCTACCTACGGTCTAACCTGTATCGCTCAAGTGCGTTCTTCTCACTTTGAATTTCTCCCTTAATTCAAATGATTAATAATCATTCAAAATCTCTATACAGATTTACTAGCATTAAAATACCATTTTATATCTTACTCTGTCATATTTACGACAATAACATACATACATATACTCACGGCTGTAAATCCCTAGAAGGGGTAGCCAGAGCTAAGGAATTAGAAATTCCTCAGCCACTTTTGGAAGTTGCGTGGGAAAAAGATGGTAAATAAAGGTTGTTATTGATGGGTCTCCAACCGCATCGCCCAAAAATCCCCTAAAAAGCCCCAATACCGTTAGTCGCATTTTACGAACACCCACCGGAAGAAATGGGGTAGTGCTATTCTAAGCCGACACTACACAGCAACTATAATTTTATGTTTCAACTCCCAACTTTTGTTATGTTGGTATTAATACAAAAATAATGTACATCCACCATCAATTTTCGTTCTGAAAATTGTGATCATATATTAATAATTTATCTTTTTTCAGGACTACATGGACACATTAACTCTGTCTCAAGCAGTCAATAGCATTTGCGATCCCGAGTCCACAACTGAGAATTATATGAATGTGGGCAATGACTTCATGTACATGGACCAACCAGTCTCCACCAATGTTCTTGATCCAACCATCAGCTTCAACAAAGAGCACGGTTTGGGTAGTGATGCCATCTCGTCGAGCTACCCCGCGACCAGCACGAGCGAGCCCAATGAAACAGGCGGCATCGGTTCCGCCATGTCACAATATGTAAATACTTTGAAAAATGCGGGACTTCCAACAGATCTACCAATACTTTTTGAATCGGGTGATGGCTCCTACATACACGTCAACGAACAAGTTCTTCTCGACATGGTACAGAGCAGTGAAATCCAGTACGAAGTAATCGAACAGCCAAATATAGAAAATGTTACAGATCCGAGTAAAATTAAAAGTATCGACGATTTATCAAAATCGATTGAGAGAAAAGATATGTTTATGTATAAAGATTATTGTCCATCAACCGTTTATGGCAAAGACTACAGACATGAGGACGCAATTAACAGTTTGAATGCTTTACTTCCGGATAGCCTTGAATCTTTTGCCGACCAACAAAACTATGTGGTCCTTAATTCTAGACTTCCGGACAACAATGCTATGAGTAGTGCAAATAATGATTTTTCGTGTATAGAGGGCGATATGCAATATTTTACGAAATCTATGAGTGATGATGTTAAGAAATATTATCAAAATCAACAATTGGATGATGTACGTGTGATCGATCAACTTTGTCCGACGAGTACTTCGCTCGATCCAAGCTTCAGTATATCACTTTTAGAAAATAAAAACAACACCGTAGAACAACAGTTTAACTGTTTAAATCATGACGACTTACATCGAAACGATGAGACTTATGACTTCGGTTTGCAATTGGGTCAAAACAATGACTTGGACTGTTTAATGTCTACTCCGAAGAGGAATGAAGAGAGTAAAGATTTTCATGACAACAACGTGCAGGAACGGGATGAAATAATCAAAGATTTGATGAGTATTGAAAAAAATATGAACAGCAGTAAGAACCATAATGAATTGAGTAAAAATGAAAGTAGTTCTAACGGAAATAAAGCTAACGAACAGGATTTTACACACAATTTACTGAATGTCAATGATGTGTTCGGCACCGACAACGATATGCTAAGTCATCAAATCAAAACGGACACGACTCTATCCGACGTTACTTCAAATGTCATGAATTGGGATACTACTGAAGTTGAGAAAACAAATGAATCAGCAAGCAGTTTAAATGATGTTAACCAAAAAGCTTCCGAAAATGAAACTTCTGAGTTCATTTCAGATGAGAGTAGAGTGATAGACTTAACAGACTCTGTAAATATTAAGTCTGAGAAGTGGGACATGGTCTCCTGTGATATGTTAAGCAATAAGGAAAACTTTCAAACGAATATAAATAACACTAGTATGGAGCCAAGTTTAGAAGATGATATACCTTTTGCGGTCGGGCTTTTGCCACTTAAACAAGTACAGCCAACGACAGAAAGCAGTTTACTGAAACGCAAAAGCTTAGTAGATGTTGATATTATGAACAGTGGTGATGAGAAATGTTTAAAACGTAAAGTAAAACCGAAAACTATGGATAATATACTTTGACAACTCTATCATGTCAGTTATGATAAAAAAATATAAATTAATTAATTATTATTATTAATTATTATTATTAATACAAGAAAAATAAATAGTTTTAAAGTTATGGTTTCTTTTATTTCAATAACAAATTTACACCAGTTTACATTGTATCCCTTCATATCACCATTCTGGTCCACATTTTGTACTCACTGTGAACGTTTTACACTTAAAGCTAAATTTAAAACAAAATGGCTCGGATTTAATACTTAATGCTAAGTTTCAAGACTGCAATGCAACTAATATGTCAATGTGTAATGCCGGCTTATTCCGTTTATCCACCCTAAAAAATCCTCCCTAAGGCGGATATTCGGAAACGCGTGTCCGTCTATCCACCCTGAACGGGGTGGATATCCGGAATGCATATAATATGGTTCTTCCGATTTTCTACCCTGCCTACGTACAGTCATTTACAGAAAAAAGACCCTAAGTTTGTAAGATATTTTTATTCCAACTGTAAGTAAGAAAGTAGGTATGTTTATCTTAAGTATTTTAGGCTGCGTCCCCAGTAGGCAAACTGTTAGCCGCCGACAGAGTGAGCCGCAAATTTGCAGCGAACTGAAATTTGAGTTAGCTGCAGACTCAAATCAATTTTCGTGCGTCGCAAGCAAACTGTAAGAGTTTAGCCGACCGACTGAATTATCACTTTACTTTTGTTGTAATCAGTTTGCAGCAAACGGAGTCACTACGCCCGGCGAACAACCAATCGCCGCCGCCGACTGGAACCGGTTTTGGTGGGAGTCGGCCGCTCACTAAGGTAGTCGGCGCGCGTAACGCTGCAAACTGCGTACAGTGAGTGCAAAACTAGCAAACTGTGAACACTCCATTTGAAATATATGGAGGGGCGTACTAAACCGATACGCCGCTAACTTAGTCGGCGGCTAACAGTTTGCCTACTGGGGACGCAGCCTTAATGTTCACGATGTTCCTTGGACCCATTTTGTGTTGTGTATGTTTCTGTAAATTACTGTACTTGGGGTAAAAAATCGGAAGAACCATATTATATGCATTCCGGATATCCACCGAGTTCAGGGTGGATAGACGGACACACGTGTCCGAATATCCGCCTTAGGGAGGATTTTTTAGGGTGGATAAACGGAATAAGCCGTAATGCCCTCAAATTTTTAATCTCGTTTAGAAAAAAAATCAGCGTTTGTATTAGCTGAAATTGATATTTCGCTTGAGTCTACTTTTTCTTTACATGTAAAAATGACATTAGGTGCACCACGTTTATGAAACAAATGAAAAACGTTAATATAATAAAATAATATATAAGCGCTTTAAAACATGAGTTAAAAATATTGTAAATAGGTTCAAAAATATATTTAAATGCATATAGCTTAATCACTAAAAATAATGTTAAGAGAGCTAAGAAATAAATAATAAAAAAGTATTAAATTATAAATACGCAAAGATTCCATATCATAAAATAATATTCTGCCCCAAAGGCTATCAAAATCATTATTAATATTAATTGGGCGGATAAATATCACATCCAGTAAGAGGACCGTGGCTTAAAGTATTAAAGTTCAAATTAGAAACACAAATCTTATTTTACGTAAGTCTGTGCAAAGTATATAAATTCATATTTAAAAAAGGCCTTAATTAAATCAAATCGAAGTTATACATATAATCTTAACTACTATTCTGATATTGTCGATGCTGAGTTATTTCATAATTGAGTAATTTTTATATACAAATATATGGGGCAACATTCAGAGTTGGGCGTAATTAATTACTCTTGCAATTTAATTAATAATTAAATAATATTAATTCAATTACAATTGTAATTAAATACAAGTAATTGCAATTACATGTAATTCCAATTAAACAGTAATTGTTAATTGAAATTACATAAAATTAGTAATTTCAATTACTCAATTACTATTATGTTATCAATATCATATTATTTTAGAGCAGATAAAACGCACTGCATATTTGATTTCATTTCCGTGAGTACGATGCCGGGGATGCGCGCGCGCCTATGGCCCCCAACTTCGCGTCGCCGAATGGAGTGCACACTTGTTATTTTATCACGATGTTACGGCGACATTCTGAGGTCTTAAATATTTTCAAAAAAATTAATACACCGATGCCATCATCAGGCCCTGTTGAAAGATTATTTTCATATGCGACTATGATTAACTTCCCAAAGTCACATAAATTATCCGACGAAATGTTCGAGATGAGAGTTGTATTAAAATCCAATTTAAAATAAAAGTTAATTTATATTTCTCTTAACTGTACCTATACTGATTTCGGAAATAAAGATCATTTAAATGATGAAAATGTTTTTCTTATTTAATAAAATTAATTGATAATTCGAAAAAGTAATTAATTATCAATTTCTATAATTATTATTTTAATTACTAAATTCATTTTATAATTGTAATTGTTAATTTAATTTTACAATTACTTTACTTTGTAATTGTAATTTGTAATTAAAATTTTGTTTTGTAATTGTAATTAGTAATTTGTAATTCAATTACTTTTTGCCCAACACTGGCAACATTGTATTACTGCTGCACTTATCCCTTAGGCTCATGGTGTATTGTGAATCAAAAAAAAATATTCTTGCTTTAAAGTTTAGGCACACTAAATTTCACTTGAAGCAGCTTGAAAAACCCACAGATCGCTAGGCTGTCGACCATTTGAAGCGTTTTATAGAGAAAATATTTTCTTTTGAACATTTTAGTTATGTCTCGAAATTCTTGAGGTTTGAGCAGTTTGGACCTTCCTGAACGAAAATATCAAACGAAGAATAAATACGACAACTTTATAACTGTCCCGGGAGTCATCCTATAATGCCCAAACTATAGATTTACATTTTGTAGTCCACAAATTCTTTTTGTTTTGAAGATTAAGTTTTTAATTTTAGTTGATTTACCAACTTCATTGTAAATCAATTTAAAATATTGCAGTGCAAATGCTTGAATTCAAACGCATATCGTTTTCTCTTTTTGTGCCTGTTTCTGTTAAATTATAGAAAAATAAAAAGTAAAATAAAATACTTGCAAACAAAATTTAAAAATCATCTCTTAATAATCTTATGATAATTAATCTTAATTATATTTAATGTCACTTTTGCTCATAATAAGAGATTCTCGTAGACGAAATTCGACAAAAAGATGGCACCAGTGAGTAACAAAAGAGAGAGTGGCGTATTAGTGGTCGAAGAGTCCCTCACGTAATAGCCATACGCATCGCTGTGGTAATCACCCATCTGGAAGGTGATGGTGGGTGATGACATGCGTCCATCGCCTCCATTCGAGTAAGCCAGCACACGAAGTCTGTAAGTCTTCCCTGGAGTGAGGTTGGTCACGTAGGCCTCAAGTTTATGTTCGACGGGCACCAGCGTGTCGTTCGCTGTGCTCATGTCTTGATCCATTTCCCAAACGCGAACCTGAAACAACAATAAAAAATTGCTAAAAAAATGCAATACCTTTCAAATATCAAATCAAATCAAATCAATCGTTTATTGCATTCATCAATGAGTATAACAGTTCTTATTTCATAATTTATAACAGTTCTACATTGAAGACCCGGTGGGGCACAGCAATTTCTTATATCTAAGTTATTTTACAATACTACTTCCCCGTTAAAATATTATTTTTAAAACACTATATATACAGTGATTACACTTCGGCAGTTCAGAGAATGCGTTCCTGACACTTATCAGTTAGTCATAATAAAGTCAACATAAAGCGCTAACATAACCTTGTAATAGCGCAGTATTGATTTAGAAAAATATTGTTTACCAATTTATTTGACACTCAGTTTGGCACAAAATTATAACATTTAAATTTAAATTAAGTTTTGCAGTCAGCAACATTTTTACTAAAAGTTTCGCTTAATTTGCATGTCGCTACGTGATTTTTGAAATCGATGACGTCATTAAGTGTAAAAGTTGAACAATCTTTAAAAAATCATAACTTTGCAATTAGTAAATTTAAATGAAAAATATTCAAATCGGTCTCCTATTTTTGTGTTTGCTATCGAATAAAAATATTTAATAAATACAAAAAAACAACTTTGCATACCGAATTGTTAAAACGGCAAACAAACAGCAAAAATATGTTTATCGTAACTGTAACGCCATTACAAAGTTACGTCGTTAGTTCAATCGCGACGTGTCAGGAACGCATTCTCTGAACGGCCGAACTATAAGTATTTTTCATATGTAAAAGTCAATGGCTATTGTAATCACTTACAAATAAGAACTAAACACACTATAAAAGACTTATATTCTGACTACGTTTCTTACTCCTATCTCGCATAGCCGTTTCTAAAGCTGTCTGCCTGCGATAGGTTAAATTGGATAATATACCGGACGTCCCAAAATTCAATGAACCTAAATCTTTCGATGAATTTTGGGACAGGTTGTATATTCACAAGACAACTCCAATTTACCTTGTAACCGATAAGTGGTTCTTCTTCATCCGTAGGCTGCACGTACCGCCACACCACTCGCACGGTACTGGGGTTCACAGCCCATACGTTGACTGACGCTGGAGGCTTCTGAGGGGCTTTACGGAATGTTCGCTCTAAGTACCGCTCGCTCTCCGGACCCTCGCCAGCAGAGTTGAAAGCCATAACCTGGTTGAAATAAATTGTGGGTTAGGCAATATCTTTTTTATACGCTTCATAGAATTATTTTTGAGACTAGGAGACCGCCCCAGTTTTTCACGAGTAGTGTTATTTTCTGTTTACCGCTCCACCCTTGTGAATGAAATTAGCGTGATGATCTATTATATTTCTGAAGGTTATAGGATTCTATTAATGAAAGATTATTAAATTCATTACAGACAAACGAACAAACCCTATTCTTTCGACATACAATAAGTAAATAGCTATATATGGAAATATTAACTAACCTTGACGAAATAGTAAGTATCAGGTTGCAATCCGACGATAAGCGCCCAATTCCGTGTGGTTCTAGACAAAAAGTAGATGCATTCTTCTTCTTTGTTCGCCTGTTTCCAATACTTCAGGCGGTGACCTATCAGTTTGCCTCGCAGCCTCTCCCGTGATTGGTCAATAGGATTCCACGTCACGTTGAGCGATGTCGAGTTGTACGACCGGGCGTACACCTGCTGTGGGGCTACCTGTGGCATGTCTTCGGCAGAATATATAGTTACCATTTCACTCTCTGGTCCAGGACCAATATCATTAATTGCCTGAACTTTCACATCGTATTTTGTGAAGAAATAATCCAATGAAATATGAACAACATGCATCCATGTATTGCCATATTCTTTCAAAAGAAGACTTTGGAACTCATGTTCAACACCTGATCGTCGCCAATATATCTTGTAATGAATCCCGGGACCATTTTGATGCGACACAGGCAACGGAGTCCATATTATGGTAAGATCGCCTATTTTGCCTCCACCACCTCCCACCTTTGTAACAGCAGTGTAAGGTTTATCTGGTTGTGTTGAGAATTGAGGACTCGGAGCGGACGGCATTCCTGGACCCAGAATATTAACAGCTTGCACTCGAAACTCATAAACAGACCACGGCAGTAGTTGAGAATTTATTATAGCTCTTTTGCGACCATTGTAACGATCAACTTCCATGACGTTAATGACACTGTCACTTACAACTGCCCATGTGGAGTTCCATTGTGTACGACCAGTCACTACATAACTAATGATAGGCCTGCCGTTCGAACTACTGTCTGTCCATTCTAAAGTGACAGATGATCTCTGAATATTTAATACTTGGACACCCCCAGGGGGACCTGGTGGGCCTTCCACGCGTATTTGAGTGTGAGTGGAAATACGACCTATGGCTGATTTAACAATACATTCATAATCACCAACATCAGCCAGACTAACGTTATAAATAGTTAACTCTCCTCCATCAATATAAATTCTTCTATCAGCATACAAATCACTTGCTTCCTTGATACGCATACCATTGTGGTTCCAAAGATAGGCTGTATCCAAGACCGGATCTACATCAGCTCTACAATGCAAAAACACAGTCTCATACACTTGAACGGTTAACCGTGGTTGCAATCTTTCAATAAATCTGGGGGCGCGAAGAACTATTAATCGCCCCATACTTTCATCACTGCCATATTGATTTTTGGCTATGCAAGTGTATACACCGGCATCATCACGAGACAATTGGCGTATTATCAGATTACCATGTTCTGTTATAAACCGTTTACCTCCAGCACCTATGACAAGATTATCTTTTTTCCAGGTGAATGTTGCTTTAGGAGCGGCCTCAGGATTGCACCTAATTGTCACATTACCACCTTCAGAGCCATAGGTTTCAGATTCTAAAGGTCTTTTCTTAAAGCTAGGTTTTAATGAAAGAACTCTTAATTGACCTGACGAGTACCTAGTTTTTAATTGATTTTTCGCTTCACACTGATACATTCCTGGATCTCTTGAAGGGTCTAAATATTTAATTGTAAGAACATTATCTTGAATAATATATCGATCTCTATCTTCAGGTTCAAGTTTTTCCATCGAAAGCTTCATCCCATTCCTCCACCAGGTATAGTTAACATCAGGAATACCAAATGCTTCACAGTTCCAATGAAGCTCTCCTTTATTGTCCATATGCTTGTCAGAAAGTGGAATTGTAAAGTTAGGTTCAGCCTGAACTTTGAGAAACACACTGTTAGTAATACTAGCTCTATCATTACGCACATCACAAACATATTCACCTTCATCTTCTACCCCAACATTTGGTATAGTTAACACTCTATTGAAATTGCTCAAATAGGCTTTTCTAGGCAAGTTCTCATTACGTCTAGTCCAGTTATATGAAGGTACTGGATAACCAAAAGAAACACACTCAAGGCGAACTTCTTGACCAACATATGGAGCCTCCGGGAAAACTTTAGGGAAGTTGTTGGGGAATTTAAGCTGCTGATAATCAGAGTGAGGATATACTAGCAGAGAAAAGAATGGCCCATTACGACCAGCATCAGAAACTTTACTCATAACATTACAGCTATAATTACCCCGATCAATTGTTTCCAAAGCTGAGAAATACAGTCCACCATCGTAAGAAACAAAGACTCTCTTGTCTTCCTCAACTAAATTTGGGAAATAGTTTCTTGCCCATAAAAAGTTAACAGCTGGATAATAGGAGGGTGGGTCGCAATACATTACCTTACCCCAATATTGGTTACCATTTTCCACAGACCTTTTTTGGTTGAATTCTCTTATGTATCCAAATGAAAGCAAGACTGATTCAGAGCGAATTGTGCCAAACTTATTAGTAGCTGTGCAGTGATATTTGGCACTATCCTTCTCAGCATTAGGCTCATAAATCATTAAAGTACCACCACTGAGTATAAAACGAGTATTATTAAGAGGGTCTATTTGATGATACACTGGTCTATCAAGTTCATAGTCTTCTCTGAACCATTTATAAGCTGGAGCAGGAAATCCACCAGCAATACAAGTTAACTGTACAAAAGTATTCATGAGGGGATCATATATTGTATCCACTGGCTCTTTTATAAAGAATGGTCCTCTAGGTATATGCTCTGGATTAAAAGTATCAAGACCATACGTGAATGACCTTTTCTCTTCAAACAAAAACCTTAACTTTTGGGTTTGGCCTTCACAAATAAAATGGAAATACTGTGTACCTTCAACAGGTGCCAAACCCCATCGACCATCACGTTGAGAAAATCTATACACAAGATAATCTTTAGGTAGCAGGTTGTAACTATTATATGAAAGCTGTCTATCATCAAAAAATGCATTCTCTAGTCCTGAAAGTTGTGATCCATCACCATCATTAGACCAATATCCTGGTGTTTGTTGATGAGCCCCAACATACCAGGAACCTTTTTGCACATCCAATCTCATTAAACTGGTAATAATAAAACCATGTTCTTCTGGACTATTGACAGATACTAGGTCTGCTTCAAATGCTTGACATATCTTTCGGGCTTCATTGCGAGGTCTATTCGGTGACTTGTTAAACCTGTAACATGATTCCCGGTATCTGATCCAGTTCGGTGGACATCTATACCTTTCTTCATAGTCCAGCCCAGCGTAATATGACGCAGTATTTACAGGATCAACTTCGTTTTCATTCTCGTTAAAATTATCCGAATTAAAATTGTCTTGATAAAAAGGGCTTTGCGACTGCTGGTTATAATCGTTTACATTTACTGGGAAACTCCCATACGGAACCTGACCATTCGGTCTGTATATACTTCCATTTTGTAAGGTATCTCCATACGGCGGCTGCGGATAATTCTGATTGTATTGGCTTTGTTGTTCTAAGATTTGCGCATACACTAAACTCGTAACGGTTAAAAGTAACAACGAATTCTTCATTTTCTGTGAACAAATGTTGACATAGAAATCAGTATTTTTAGGTTCGTTGCATAAATAACATAAAGTTCATTTACAAATTGTTATTTTAAAATACCTTACTAAAGCTTATGCATTGAAATAGCCTTAAATTTCATAAAAATATAGCTATATATTTCTGAATTTGTTGTCACTTCACTCACTTACTCCAGTTTTTTTTGTTTTCACTGAAACTAACTTGCTTGACGTTGCGGCCGCGCCCCACCTCGTTTAAGCTGCGTTTACATATACTACTACACTCTTTTAAGCTAGGTTTAACTTAATCCAAGTAACGTGAGTTTAACGTACAGTTCTCCAAAATTAATAATGCCTAATGCGCATGCAGATCTTCGGTAATTCTCGTATTCCGGAAAACCCCGAATAATTGAATTGTAAGCGCCCTAAACGATGCACTTGCATTGTGCAACTTGTCTTAAAGTTATACGAGTCAATAATCATGTGTTCTCAAACGATAACAATTTGGGCGGGCGGTGGCTGTCGCCCGGCAGTCAAAGGTCCTGGCCTTTGACTATGAACACTATAGACAGAGCGATGTTACGTCATCCATTTTAAAAAGAGAAGCCCTTATTTAAGTTCTTATATGTTAGAAAGAGACACAAATCTTTATTGTCATCTCTATCGCATAACCCGTTTTGTTGATGGCACACTTTTAAATTGTGACAAACAAAGCGTCGACTTGTGAGCGATTTTGGTTTTCTTTTGATTTTGAGAAAGATTTTATTCATTTGTATATTGTTATTGTGACAAAAGAGACTCCATTATTTAAGTTATTATTTAGTGAGGTATGGTTGGGTGTAGCGTGCTTGGCTGCGGAAGCCACAGCGAAAAACACATCGAAGGATTGACTTTCCACAAGTGTAAGCTTATAATAATGAGTGTGCTATGATTGGCTATTGTACTGTATAATTTATACTATTTATAATTGATAAACTGTATAGTTTTATTGTGTAATCATATTGTTTACCTATTTAATAAGTATTAGTGGTGTCGTGTATGAATAATGAGATACTAGTTTGACTTTACTTCAAAACAGCTCACGCTGATTAAAATAATGATTGTAATTAAATCCATAATTTTGGTAAATACTCATTTCTAAAATGTTATTATTTATTTATAAATGAGTTGTGATAATGATTATGTGGATTTGAGTGGAGTATTATTGATGAGACTGTCAGTTGATTTAAATCAACTGACAGTCAACTGACTTAAGGTTAGGTAAGGTATAAATATACGATCTCTGTTTTTGCGGGGGCAATTGTCAGTAGTCCGTTGTATCGGCAAGTGGTTGTGAAAGATGAAATTATACGAAGTGTACCGCTATTTTGGGTTTTATTTCAAAACCTCCACACTCCCTGAAGTTGACCCTACAACTCAGAAGTGAGGATAGGCGAAAAATATCACGTTTTTCGTTCTGCGCCTACGTAAGTACCCTGTTCTTTTTTTTTGTGTTTGCGTAATTAGAATCCTTGGTATGGTGAAATTGCCTTCTTCTTTATAAAATAGCATCCATAAACAGTCGTAAATAATAAAGTCTATTTCAATTGAAGGCAAGAAAGTATTTTAAAAGAATTTTCATTTATTCTCAAAAACATAGGGGCGATACATAAGAGTGTTAATCTGTTACATACTTGAGCCTGATATCTAGTCCTTTTTTTCCCGATAGCTCAGATTGTTTTTTTTTTCAAAGCTATTATCGAATCTCTGATTATCGAATAATATTGAAATGTTGGATCGATATACAGTATAGTGAATTTTCTAAAACATTTTTCGTTTATGATTGTGAGTACACGTGCGAAAACAGTACACTTTGAAATTATGACATATGGCATTACAACATCTGTTTAAAGCATTACATGTGATGCTACGATCTAACAATTCCTACTATCAGGCGTGTGGTGTTGTGTAATTAATTAAATATTTCGTGTAATGGGAATATAAATATATCACATGAGGTAGAATAGCAGTGTTATAGGTAGTTATAGAATTACGTGAGCGAGTAAGACGGGATTAGAGAAGAAATGTATCCATTACTTTTTAAATATTTATACGTTTTTGAATAAAGTTATTTTGTCATCATACTTTTACTCGCGTTTATTTAACTCAAGTGTGGTCCAGGCTTAGGACTAGCAATGTGCATGGATTCATTTGATGTTTACAAAGATTCGAAATGTATGTCAAGATAACACGATTTTAAATATCAAACAATTATCAAAATCAATCGATAAATTATATTGAACTTGATTTTAGAAATAAATTGAATGTCCCGGTGCTAATCCAAAATTATGAAAACTTAATGCATTAATTGTAAACCTAGAAAACTACAATTTGATTTTAATGTAGTAAGAGTTTTAGTTACACTGAATTAAATAAAATACATGCCTGAGACGAATGTTGACGGGATTCATCGATGTTAACCGAACTCTTTGAATACAATTTAAAACTTTTTGCTATTATAATTAAAACAACTATTGACTTTAGGATATTTTTATTGCTATCGTTTTAAGTATCACTTTCATTTGCTTACCCATACGTTCGTTACCGATCAATCACGCAGCATCACACTGCAGTGCTCTATGGTAGTGTAATGGAATGAAATGTAAGGCCATGCTAAGTGTGATGTTTGGAACGGTCGAGTAATGTGTAATGTATCAGTACGCGTCCGAGCGATATTACGTGTGATGCATTGCTCGCATTGCTTACACCATGCCTGGTTGTGAGTATCCAGGTTGTTTTTTTATATTTTGTACAACTCAACTGCAAACTTACCATAGGTTTACTACAAATTACTACTACTACTGCTACTAAAATTTTAGCAAACCAGTAAGTTTAAAAAAATAAAATAGAAAAATATTGAGGCCTTTTATGTTTATAAATCTAGTTTTGGAACATAATACGAAGGAACACATAGTTGTTTTAATACTCATCATGATGCATAATATCTTAATTATTTATTTTAAATTTGAGATAGTCACCCGCTTATTGTAGTGTCTTCATATTATTCACGTAAGAGGTAAAAACGTCAAAATCAAAATATTCTTTATTAAACCAAGTAGGTATTATACATTTTCTTCGGTCCCCTGTAAAGCTGTACAAAGCGTGTGTAAGATAATACCGTGAGTCCGTAAGAGAATTACATGACCAAGGATTAATAAAGTAACTGTTTAAATATTAGTTTGCAATACAAAGTAAGAATTAAACATTTTGAAACTTTTAACAACTACCTTCTAATAAAATAGTCAGCCGTACATTTGTTATCAGTGAAATATTGAAGTTACATTTGCGAAGGTCGCCTTACATTTCAATAAAAGAAAATTGGATTTGCGTTATACTAATTGTTAGGCCCATTGAGATCAAAGAAACTAAAGTATGTGTACTGAGGGTTGGCTTGATTGTTTACTAAGCTGAAATTTGTCAGTTTCAGTTCTCCACCATGGATCGAGAAGAGAGCAGGAGTTGTAGCCTCAGTTACGATAGATTGAGCGCAGAATTGGCATGGAGGTGCCAAAAAAAAAAAAAAAAAAAGCCAGTCAACACGGAGGTGTTGGAGATGACAGGAAGCGCTATGCTGAACGACCGTGGGTATTACGGGAGCGTGGTACCGAGGTCAATCGACAACCGTGGGTATTACGGGAGCGTGATACCGAGGTAAATCGACCGTGGGTATTACGGGAGCGTGATACCGAGGTCAATCGAGGTGAACAGGTGAACAACGAATAGTCCAATAACAGCGGAGAGGTCTCTTCGTAAGCCGGTTCGGCGTACACGAGAGCGTTCGCCTAGCGCGAGGACGAGAAAATAGCAGGGAGCGATGTTCACAGCATTGTGCACGCAAACGCGAGGGTGGATACTATTCCCAAAATAAAATAGACAGTAACCGCAGCTCTTTGGTTGGGTCGCTTAGTTTGAAACGACGTAGGGTAAATGATAATGGATGAGCTATTGTTTATTTTGTCTGAGATGCTGGCTGAAAGAGTTCAGTACGGAGAATCGCTTGATCAATATTATTACGCCAAAAACAATCTACTAAATTAATGTAAAATTAATGGGCGCCAGGATGTAGATTGTCTGCTGCACGGTGTAGGGTAGGTGCGCAGGCAGCTGCTTAAACCCGAACAAGTTTTTAATTTCTTTAATACGGTTAAAGTTGGTCAATATGGTGAACATCTTGAATGATTCTCAAGGCGAAAAATTGATCGCAAATGTACTCTGCTTTTGCGATGGACAAGATGCTTCAAATTCAAATTTATTTACCGAAAAGGGCAAAATACAACTTGTAATTATTTAACTATATAAACTCAATTAATGCTAGGTAGATTTACAAATTCTTAATGTAAGGTTTTACGAATGTGTTTAATTGTAGCTCAATCTAAAATAATAATAATAGAAAACGATTTGAATTTTCGGGTAATTTCAAAAAGTTTGTTATATTTGTGTCTCCGGACTGGGCGAACCTGTTGGGCAGATGCCGGAATTTTCACTTTGTCGCGGAGGCCTTATTGATGTAATGATATTGAAACCAATATTTAATATTTACATCAAATGGGGACTACTACTGATTTAATAAATTGAATATTCTGTTTCAAAAATTGATCATAGTTACAATTTGTGAATGTATTGTTCCTGTTTTGTATACATTTTATATTTTTTGCATTAATATTCAGTATTGCAAATTAATAAGATAGTGTATTTGAATATCAATAATAAAACTAAATTCCATTACTTAAATTAAATAATATCAACAATATCAAAGATAAATTATTATAATTATGACCGCCTTGTTCACCTGGTCTGGCTGGAAAAGTCTTCTCATTTGTCAGTACATTGCAGCGAACAAAAAAAAATATATACATACCAAGAAGGGTAATCCGAAGGATAAAAATGAAAAACAATGAAATAGCTCAAGTTCAGCTTTAGACCTGGAACTTGATAAATACTTAACTGACATCAAAGTAAATGGGGTAGCACTAAATTGCTGTGTAGAGGTTGTAAGTCACGCTCTATCATAAAACCTACTAAAACCAGAGAGCTCAACTTTGATATGATAGTTCCAAAGGGTATACCTCTACTCAGGGCTATAGGTAGGGCTCTGATAAATCCCGTGAGCATTACAACTACAACGTAGAAGTTCAGAACGTAAAACGAACGATAAAGACGTACATCGGTGGAGACTATGTTTTATTTGTCATATAAACCAAATCAGCATCAAACATTCAATACTTTTCTTCTGAAGTTTTCTTAAATCTTAAGTAATTTTTAGCCAAAATCTTTAGTAGCTTTGAGATATCTTAACCATAATAGATATGCTGGTGTATAGGTGCATGGGTTGGTAGAGAGTGATAAACATCATAGCATAAACGTCAACAAGGGTATACCTCCTGCATACCTGTGATCCTCTCGCGGACACGATAGCTGCCTACAACGACTTAGGCATCAAGATGAACTGTCTGTGTGAATTATAATTGTCTTATTTTCGTTAATTCTGGTATTTAAGTCATAATCATTAGCACAGAATCTAAATCCATTGCATATCCTTCGGGAAATATTAAATTTTTAGCCATTCATGTCCAAATAAAGACTGTAATTATCACCATCTTATATGCTTTGCTTTGGATCCGAAATAAAAGATTTCGATGCAAATATATTATAAAACAAATAATAACTTCTATCATCACAATATATCAATTACGATAAAGTGTACGATACGGGCTAAAATGTCAAATACGTGAATTTTTATAGGGCTAGTATAGAATCCGCCACACTAGGGTCACCCACTCACACTTATTTAAGCACACCGTGTATTATTTTTGGATATCGCTGTCATCTTTGTCTTGTCAATCTATATACATAAGTGGAGCACAATTAATATATAATCTTAACATTGTTTCTGTACTTTAAAAGTTCCGCTCATCATAACTGTCAAGACTATAACTGTAGATTTTACCTCAAATCTTCGCCCTGCTTCCATTTGTTAAAAATATAATTAGAACCACGAGCAGGGGAAGGTAAAAATAAATTAAAATGGTATAAATCAAAATTATGTACATTTTACCATAGCTTAATATTTATTAGAGAAACAAACTGTACACAATATTTCAAGCAAGGATGACCTCTAAAGTTTCTACCAATAGTTATAGTATAGTATACTAATTTTGAAGTTGATATAGAAAATTGCAAATTAAAATAAGTATTTAAAACAAAATAATTGTACATCGGCTATGATATGGATAGTTTATAGAGATGAATTCGTTTGAAGGCATCAGATTGTCATCCCCACCAGACCAAGCGAATATAACAAGATTTTAAAAACATGTACATGTATAATTAATTATGATATTATTATTATTAAGTATACCTAAATAAGATTCTTTGTCATATATGGTACTAATTTTGAAGTAGGTATATTTATATTTAAAAACTGGTAATAAACATCAAATACAAAAAGAAATATATATGTAAGATTGTATGATATATATGTAAGATAATATATAAAGTTATCCATATTGAGGGAATAAAAGGGTAATTTATGTTACAAAAGTTTATTCAGTAATAAATTCAGATGGTGTAATTTAAACACAAAAGTAACAATAATCAATCAGAGAATAAATCAGAAATCGCTCAGCGTAATAGTGTGCTATGCGCGCGATTTATTAATCTAGCAACTTAAGGTATCTGGTACGAAGTATATTGACTAGGTACAAGTCAGCATAGGTACTAAGACCAAGAGTGGACGGACAGTTTTTCCGGGAGCAGAATGCTCTTGAGTCAAATCAGAAACGGGAAACTCCTTTCTATTGGCCATATGAGTTAGTTATAGCAAATCCCCGTGCAACTATTATTTTCCAAGGAAATTATTATTTTCGGTACACAATCAATAAGAGCTTATTTAGAACTAGCTTACCATTATCATAAAGCTTACTAAATAAAAGTCAAGGTAGGAAAAATTAATAAACCCTGTACATTAAATTATCATGGTCAGGCATATATAAATTTAAAAAAAGAAAAATTTTATATTATTAAAAAAAAAAAAAAACCTAACTTAAAATCTAAAAACTTCTTCCAGTTCCTCTTATCGGGAAAGGGTACCTAAGATGCTGGAAGCGTTACCGCGTTGTATGGCAAGATACGATACATATATTGATGGATAAAAGTACTTAAAATACATACTTTAACATAAATAAATTCATAATCTAAATAATTATATCATGAGAAAGTTTTAGGACTCGAACATTAAAGGTTGATCGGCTGATTCAACAAAGTCCAACTGTTTACAAAAGTATTTAAAATGAATAAATGCTCAATAAAAAAAGAAAAAATGTCATATTCGGAAAATGGGGTGCGGAATGTGAATCGGATTCTAGTATTGTAGGACGAACAGCTGAAGTTTAACCTTGATTACAAGTCCTTTTTATGGATGGTTTTCAATAAAATTAGTTGATCCCTAGTGTCCTTTGTACATCTTAAGGGTTTTAAAGTTAGAACGTCCAGTGGCTGATGATGATGATGATGATGATGAAGTTAGGAAGGTTGTCTAAATATGGAAATCTATAGTGAGGTGTTTAATACACTTATTTCGATTTTGTTGAAGCATTTTTATATAAACTTGATACATGGGGTCCCATACAGTATAATATATTTCCATAGCAACCACGATAGTAGTTCTGATTGTGACATTAAGGCTCGTACCGCGTCTTAAAAGCACTCCCTAATGACAGTCATACCTAGAAGGCAGTAATGATCTAAGCGATTTAAATAGTGAATAAATAAAAAAATATATATAAGAAAATCACATAAGTACGATATAATATATAAACAAATAATTAATAATTAAGTTATAACCTCACGAGTATGTGAGTTGTGAATCTGCCTATTCTTTTTACTAACGTATTGATCTCTCCATTGAAGAGTTGTCTGGAAGAGATAGTTTTAAGCCACCAATTGTGCTTCTGTTTAGCAGTGTAATCTTTGTAAAATGTTTTAACTGTGATGACTGCCTCCATGGCCTCGCGGTTGAGCGCTTGGTTTCGGGTGCGGAGGTCTCGAGTTCGATCCCCGGGGGGGTGATCACCTTACAAATTTGATTTGTAAGATTTGACCGAGTTTGGAGGGATATTGCAGGCTTGAATCACCTGACTATCCGAGAATTAAGATGATTCCGTGCTTCCGAGGGCACGTTGGGCCGTCGCTCCCGGCTACTGTTGCGGTGGTGGTCGTTGGTCTGCCAGCCCGCAATTGGCCGGCGTGGTGGACTGTGGCCAGATCGCCCTATGTAGGGTGGGCTGGAGCCCCTTGGTGGGGACATATATGGACTGTGAGGAGGAGGTACGTGATGAGTACCATTATGAGTTCTATTCTATTCTATATTTATGTGCTTAATATTACAATTCGTATAAATAAAAAATAAAAAAATACATTGTTAGTGTGTAATGTGTAGAATATGTAAATAAAAATATATATGTATATTGAATGTGTAAATAATATGTAAATGTCTGTAAAACTATGTGTATGATATGTGTGTGCATATATATGTATAAAAAGTTAATGCAATCGCAATTATGAAACATTAGTACGGATTAACACATTAGGACCTGTTAATTTTGAATCACTTGTTACCAGGATTTACAAGTTATTTCAAGAACTTACCTATGTATAAAAAAATATATAATATAATAAAGTTTTATTAATTCTTTAAAAATATTTCCAAAAGCGAAGGGACTCGCTTATAACAGGAAGGCCGAGCTGTAAGCTTATAATAATGAGTGTGCTATGATTGGCTATTGTACTGTATAATTTATACTATTTATAATTGATAAACTGTATAGTTTTATTGTGTAATCATATTGTTTACCTATTTAATAAGTATTAGTGGTGTCGTGTATGAATAATGAGATACTAGTTTGACTTTACTTCAAAACAGCTCACGCTGATTAAAATAATGATTGTAATTAAATCCATAATTTTGGTAAATACTCATTTCTAAAATGTTATTATTTATTTATAAATGAGTTGTGATAATGATTATGTGGATTTGAGTGGAGTATTATTGATGAGACTGTCAGTTGATTTAAATCAACTGACAGTCAACTGACTTAAGGTTAGGTAAGGTATAAATATACGATCTCTGTTTTTGCGGGGGCAATTGTCAGTAGTCCGTTGTATCGGCAAGTGGTTGTGAAAGATGAAATTATACGAAGTGTACCGCTATTTTGGGTTTTATTTCAAAACCTCCACACTCCCTGAAGTTGACCCTACACAAGTGAGTGAGTTTTTTAATGTTTTTCTACAGATAAATACATTGCGCGATCAGAAAATAAGTGATTCAAATGTTAATTACGTTGAACTAGATTACTAGCATTTACTTTAGTTATTTTGAGCAATTTTTTAATAGTATAACCTAAAAATATGCAGTATCTCAGTGTTGCCATAATTCACGTTTTCATCCTACCCTGTCGTTAGGGTAAAATTTTCAAATTAGTAAACTGATGTTAATGAGTGAGTATATTATGAATTTCGTCGCGCTATAGCGACGCTGAATGATTTCCAATTGTTATCTACGGAATTAGTAAGTAATAAATTTGTTATATTCATTTAATTTCTTCGTATTCATTACAGTTTTCCTAAAGACCCGAATGAGAAAAATGGATTGCGGCCACTGGAAGATGCAATTGGAAATCAACCAAAGTTTTGAGGCATACTATAAAATTGAAAGGCACCTCGTTTTTGTCCAAAGACTAAGCTTTGGCTCAAATGGTCGCAGTTGTTTTGAAAAAGAATTTAGGTAAAGGAATATTTCCGACATTAAACGACCACATCAGAGAGCAAAATCCGTTCGAAAACCACCTTGTGCTGTTAATAAAGGCTATAGCTTTAAAATACTTAGATGTACGAATACATCATCTTTTGAAAAATGTGACTGAAAAAGACGAATGAATTCGAAATTTTCACACGAAACTGATTTTGTTTAAAGGTCAATAGTAAATAATGCAATAAAACTCATGTACAAAATAGTGCTGTCTTTTATTTTTCAAAATACAAACATAGACCCCACTATACCCATGATGACCCGTATGATATTTACATAACTTGCACTTATGGAACAGCTGTTTTTTTTTTGTCCAGTAACAAAGTTAGTCCCGTACAAAAATTTATTCGTAATCATGGGAAGATTCATCCCTGATAGTTAGTACAATGCTTTAGATTTCACGGTGTATTAAACATCAGTATGAATGGTAAAATTAAACAAAAAGATTGTATAATACTAGGAGCAAGTATGTATAATTATATGATTGCAGGAAATAATATAGTAAACAGTAAACCTTTAATTAAACAATAAATTGTGTAATCAATTTAAAATTAAAAAGTAGCTTTTAGAATGGTGATTATAGTATATTGGGGTAATTGTTTTCTAGTGATCGCAACATTACAGGGAAAAATATTGCTATCTAAAAGAGGTACTCTCCCGTTGCATTATGACTCTGTCTATAGTGTTCATAGTCAAAGGTCCTGGCGGATGTCAATCATCTTTCTTTACATATTGTTGGTGACCACACGTGTTTTCTATGTGTGGAATTATATAGAGCTGCTATCATACACCCTTCTTGGGTTTGTTTTCAAATGTGAATTTAAATTTAACTTTATTGGAGCGTAGCGAGTGAAGCTCCATTTAACCGCGACTTTTGTATTAGGCTTGTCACAGAACTCCTCCTAAACTGTCTGTAAAATCCGATCACAGTCAAATTTTGCACGATTGTTCAAGACATCATGGAAACGGTTTTAAAAGTACTATACAATTTTCGAAGTAAATCAATCCAACAAAGATTGTAGCATATTCACATCCGTGGGGATATCCTCGCATTTTGGGCTTATCGAATATCACAAAAATTGACATGGAATCATCGAATCAAATTCGGTATGCAAAGTTTTACTAAAGTGATGCTGATTACAAAACCATTTCGAGATATTATGGTTATAAACAATATTTTCTTGAAATTATATCAATTGAAGCTAAGATGACTGTAATTTTATCAAAAAACTGTAACAGTGTTTGACCTTTAATGTTGTTTCAAAGACATACGGTTTTGCAGTTTATTAATAAAATATCGAAAATCATAGGTTTGTTTAGTATAATATCGTAATAATTTCATTTGACATCACAAATTCGTGATATTTTTTGCAATCAGCAACATTTTTATAAAACATTTCGCTTCATTTGCATGTCGCTACGTGATTTTATCGATCGATGACGTCATTAAGTACAGAAGTTGAACATAACATAACATAACATAAACGTTCACGCCGTTTATCCCCGAAGGGGTTGGCAGAGGTACCAATACTCCTGAACTCACATGGCAAGCGCCATCTAGTTTCCAGAGAAGGTACCCACGTTTTGCTTAGAGAGTGTACTCACGTGATAGGGGGCAGGCCTATCGCCGTTTTGTACGAATACACTGTCACATGACTAAGTATAACTCAGCCATGTGGGTTTCCTCACGATGTTTTCCCTCACCGTTAGCAGCCATGATAAATTAACCACACATATGACTTTAGAAAAGACAAATTGGTGTAGGCCCGTCCCAGGATTGGAACTCACGCCCTTCTGTTTTTCGGGCGGGTGTTCTACCCACTGGACTATCATGTCGCTAGTTGAAAAACAAAGTTGAACAATCTTTAAAAAATCATAACTTTACAATTACTCATTTTAAATGGAAAATATTCAAATTAGTCTTTTATTTTCGTGTTTACCATCGAATAAAAATATTTAATAAATACCAAAAAAAAAATTGCATACCGAATTCCGTTACTGATAAATTATGACATGCACTGAACCACTCTATATACATATCGTCTTGCGACGTTCGAGAAACACGATCGTTGCCGAATATTGACGAAGATTTCTATGCGCACCCAGTACACAATGGCCCACTGCACGCCATCGCCACTGTGTACAGGGGGCAATGGTGCATGATGGCGGACAATTGTCGATCGTGGCGCGCAATGGTGAAATTGTCGGTTTTTGGGGCACACTTCAAAGGAACCGTGGCGTAACGTGGCCGGTGGTGTTTCCACAGTGGGCCATTGTTTAGTTCGGCACCGGCCGCTGATAGATACTTATACTGTTTTGGAATATTTTATTGCAAAATGTATTTATAATCACTATATGACGTAAAAATAATATAAATAGCGCCATAAATTACATAAATAATAATTAATAAATAGCTGCAGCCATAATAACTTCGACGTCCATCGCAAGTGGAATGCCAGGCAGCAATGAGCAATGGGCCATTGTCTGAACACCAAGCGATCGTGGCCTACAATTGTGCATTGCGGAGCGTGGCCCATCACTGGCCATTGTGTACTGGCCGCTTTAGAGAACTGTAGCTCATGGAAAATTCTCTGATATTGTTAATAGATATTTTTGAGTCCATTTTGTTTTTAAATTAACGTACGATAGTTCTTTTACTTTACTTTACATAAAATATTCTTTCATTATTGCTTAGTGAACCAAAGTAGGATTTGATCAGTTATGTATGTAGACCCGTTTCGCCGTTGTAGTTGCGCGGAAAGTTTTGTTTTCTCATTCTTTGCAAATATTGTTTTTACAATTTTATGATTTGTTTTTTATTTTATTTTGTTATCATGTTAAGCGGCCAGTACACAATGGCCAGTGATGGGCCACGATCCACAATGCACAATTGGAGGCCACGATCAATTGGTGTTCACACAATGGCCCATTGCTCATTACTGCCTGGCAATCCACTTGCGATGGACGTCGAAGTAATTATGGCTGCAGCTATTTATTTATTATTATATTATGTATGTAATTTATTTTATTTATGGCGCTATTTATGTTATTTTTACGTCATATAGAGATTATAAATACATTTTGCAATAAAATATTCCAAAAAAGTATAAGTATCTATGAGCGGCCGGTAACGAACTAAACAATGGCTCACTGTGGAAACACCACCGGCCACGCTACGCCACGATTCCTTTGAAGTGTGCCCGAAAAACCGACAACTTCGCCATCGCGCGCCACGATCGGCAATTGTCTGCCATCATGCACCATTGCCCCCTGTACACAGTGGCGATGGCGAGCAGTGGGCCATCGTCGGCCATTGTGTACTGGCCGCTTTATGTATTTCTTATGCCTAATGGCGAATTAACGTTTTTCTTTCTTTAAATATTGACTTTGTGGCAATGCCTATGGTCCATTGTGTAGTTGGATAAAATAAAATCGTCCTGAGGCATCAAAGCTGCTGTAACAAAGTAGTCAAAAACCAGCGATTTTTTAAATACTTTTACATGCGTACCTACCTAATAGTCGTCGTAGTAAATCGTGAGAGCGAGTATGTCACTTGAGAAATGAGAAACTGTCAGATTTTGTGTGTTTAATCTGTCGGTATATCATTTCTCACATGAATTACTTGGTCTCTCATGCGGTCATGCCTAATGCTACGAAAAATTATAGGTGAATGTTATCGTATCTTGCGTATTTTGTAAAGGGTGTATTGTTTTGTATTCGCGCTAAAAACCTTCAAGTCTTGCATATTTAAAAGCGTAGATGTATATGGTCTTGTAAGTTGATGTTTTTCTTTTTATTTCTAAAAAGCTATTAAAGCTAGTGTCTTGGTGTTTAACAGCAGCTCTTTAAAGCATAAAAGAATGTTTGAAATCTTGGATGAAAACACTAGGTACTTGGATTGCTTTCACCACCAACGAACATGCACGGTTACAGCAGAAAGTACACTTAACAAACACTTATTATAATTGGGTAACATCCATCACGTTTTAGTGTCACAACTAGTTCACATTCGTTGCAAACCTATCGGATCTGAAGCTACTGTATAAGCTATAATAATATTGTGAGCTGTGCTGGATAAATATATATCACCTTTGGGCAGAATCATGTCCAGTGATCATTTTACATAAACATAAACGTTCACGCCGTTTATCCCCGAAGGGGTTGGCAGAGGTACCAATACTCCTGAACTCACATGGCAAGCGCCATCTAGTTTCCAGAGAAGGTACTGTTATATTGGTAATTACACCGTCAGCATAGAATAAAAGTGCTGACGATAGTTTGCAGTTTAGATAGATTGCTAAACAGTTTGCATTGACGTCAATGAAAACTGTTTACTCATAATTTATTAATTAGTGCATTATTCAGATTGGATTGGACTTTTGTCGGGTTAAGAATATTTGTAGTTGATTTTTATTCTATTTAATAAAGGGTTTTTCTTCTTAAAACTTTGTTTTCAAAAGCTATTCCTGACCTACCCCGTAACAGTGGTGTCAGAAGTGGGATTCCAGCGTTTAAGTCGTGTGCTCCGCATAGCACCGCTGGACTTCCTATCGGGTCACAAAAAAAGTTTTGTTATCTCTGTCTACCGCCGCCGTCCAATCTCCGGGGCGACTTTTTGTGCCAACTCTTAGACTGCGCCTCGACAAGCTCCAGAATAAATTACGAGGTGTCTCTTTTCACCACCGTGTCACTACATGGTAATCGCCGTCTCGTCGCTGCCGACGCAATCACCATCGTCGTGCCACTACCTCCGTGCCACTACACCGTGTTACTACTTCGTAATCGCCGTCTCGTCGCTGCTGACGCGATCACCATCGCCGTGCTACTATCTTCGTGCTACTATCACTACATCAATTTCAAGACTATACAATACAAGACATGTTAAGAGTTCTTCTGATCCTGACACTTTTGTGAGTCTTACATTATTATTTTCTGTTATCGCCATTTTTATTCCTTATTTCTATATTTTTTCTCGGTAGTTCAGGCACATCATACATTACCGACATAATAATAGTATTTTTCTATATTTAATATCATAATTATGTCTGTAAGCAAAATGGATAATCAAAAATTGGTCGAAACGGCAAACACTGAACCATTTCCCATTGGAGTGTTATGCAATTTTATTAACCCGTATAGAGGAGACAGAGAAACACTCACCGCGTTTCTGACAAACTGTCAAAACGCATTGGATCTAGCATCAGCGACTCAAAAGACCCTTCTATTTAAATATATAATAGCCCGTTTAGAAGGAAAAGCGCAAGTAGCATGTTCGAATAAAATATTTGATAATTTCGAATCTCTTAAGACCTTTCTCAAACAAAATTTCGGTGAGAGAAAACATTACAATCATTTACTACTCGACCTACAAACATGTAGACAACAGCCAAATGAGACTGTTTCTGAATTCGGTTTGAGAATAGAGAGTTGCCTTACGGATTTACAGTCTGAAGTACATAATTCGGACTCGTTAAAAAAGGATTTACCCGGCCGCATAGCGATGACGGAAGACTTAGCGCTCTATACTTTTTGTTTAGGGTTACATCCAAGACTTGGTAATAACGTCCGATGTAGAGACCCAAAAACTTTAAATTATGCTATTAATGTAGCCATTGAGGAAGAAAAAATTCAAAATCTTTTATATAAAACTGCTTCCACCAAAGTAAACTGCAAAACCTGTGGAAAACCTGGGCATTCCGAAACCGAATGTTTTAGCAGGCAAAAACGTGTATTACAACCACGTATATTTACTGAGTCTCAGCCATCCGCTTCGCAACAAACGAAATCACACGTTTTCTGCAGGTATTGCAAATCTCCCGGCCATGATATTTCGCAATGCCGTAAAAGGAAATATAATAATGAAAAATATAGAGGCAACAATAATCAGGCGGCACATCATATTTTATACGCGCCGCAGTCCGGCGCGCCATCGCCAACTCCCGCTGATGAAACCACATTTGAGAACTCATTCCTCACTCAACCTCATTTAAACTGAATAATCGGGCTACAGTTCCGTGCCGACGTAGCCCTCGTTTCAAAGGCATAACTACTAAGGCCAAGCGTGTCAATAACATTCAATCTTCAAACCATTTTGGGTGTAACAAAAACATTAATTCAAATCCTCAATACATTCCTTCGGGAACCGCTGTTTCGTTGAGTAATAATTCAAAACCTCAACAAATTCCTTCGGGAACCTCTGTTTCGTTGAGTGATAATCCAAAACCTCAACACATTCCTTCGGGAACCGCTGTTTCGTTGAGTGATAATTCAAAACCTCAACACATTCCTTCGGGAACCTCTGTTTCGTTGAGTGATAATCCAAAACCTCAACACATTCCTTCGGGAACCTCTGTTTCGTTGAGTGATAATCCAAAACCTCAACACATTCCTTCGGGAACCTCTGTTTCGTTGAGTTCTACTTCTAAGCCTCCATATAATAAGAGCGACAAATGTCAAGTTCCTATTCCAATTTACGAGATAAGTTCATCCTATAATAAAATATCTCTACCCCATATTTACTTATATTCTGACCTTGCTAAGAAACCGCTCTGTTTTTTAGTTGATACCGGCTCTAGCGTCAGTATAATTAAATTAAAAAACTTCATAACCAAACCCCCTCTTTTAAATGATATAATAAATTTGAAAGGATTGAACAACAACAATTCTTTTTGCAAAACAATAGGATCTTTCTTTTTCTCATTCAAATGTTCTCCTACAGATACCTCCTTAGAATCAACTATGTTTAAGTATAAGTTTCATGTCATTTCAGATGATGTTCATCTTAATTACGATGGTATATTGGGAAGCGATTTCCTAAAAAAGGTAAACGCTGACATTCAATATTCTAAAAACGCTCTTTTCATTGAAGGCAATTCTTATCCAATTATTTTTAACCAACCATCTTATATTATTCCCCCTAGGTCAGAGGCAGTTATAGAATGTTTAATATCCAACCCTTCCTCTGAAGTCGAGAACACAACGGAGGGCTTGGTTCTGGATCACCAAATTTCACAAGGTGTCTATGTGGCTAACTCCATCGTCTCCATTAAGCCGAATCGGCGAGTAAATGTTTCTATTTTAAACACAACTAACTCTGAAATATGTGTAAATAATTATTCCGTGCATTTAACTCTTTTTGATAGTAAAATCTTAACTCAAACCAGTACTTCTGAAAACATTTATAATATCCAACCCGCATCATATGATAGGTCGCAAAAGGTATTAGATACCATTCGAACGTCTCATTTAAACGACGAAGAGACCAAATTCCTCCTAGAGTGCTGTTCCCAGTACACCGACATATTTTATTTAGAAGGGGAGCCATTGACATGTACTGATGCCTTAGAGCATTCCATAAATACGAAAGATGCTGCCCCAATCCATGTAAAGTCGTATCGTTTTCCCGAGTGTCACAAAGAAGAGGTTGAGACACAAATTAAGAGCATGTTAGAACAAAACATTATCCGTCCATCTATTTCCCCATGGAGTGCCCCTGTATGGGTTGTACCGAAAAAGAAAGACTCTTCCGGAAAACAGAAATGGAGAATAGTGATTGATTATAGGAAGTTGAATGATATCACTGTGACTGAAATTTACCCACTTCCGTTGATTACGGACATATTGGACCAGCTAGGACACTCCAAATACTTCTCAACCCTGGACTTAGTATCCGGATTTTGGCAATGCAATCTCAAAAAAGAAGATGCCCCCAAGACAGGTTTCACTGTTATCACGAATGGAACGTCGGGACATTATGAATTTACAAGAATGCCCTTTGGCTTAAAAAATGCGCCATCAACTTTTCAAAAATTGATGAACACCGTCCTTTCAGGCCTTCAGGGCCTCCATTGCTATATATATATAGATGATTGTATCCTCTATTCCCATGATCTCCCTTCGCATATAGATAAACTAAGACTCGTTTTTGACCGGTTCCGGCAATTCAATTTAAAACTACAGCCCGCCAAGTGCGAATTTCTAAGGCGCGAAGTCGCCTATCTGGGACACGTAATTACTGACAAAGGCGTGTCCCCCAATCCCGATAAAATAAAAGCCGTCACTGACTTCCCCATACCAAAAAATCCTAAAGACATAAAATCTTTCTTAGGCCTTGTTGGTTACTATAGGCGATTCATAGAAAACTTCTCCAAGTTAACGAAACCGTTAACTTCACTCTTAAAAAAAGATGCAAAATTTATTTGGTGTTACGACCAACAAGAATCGTTCAATACTCTTAAACACAAATTGACTACCGCGCCTCTTCTACAATACCCTGACTTCAATAAACCATTCATCCTTACCACCGATGCCTCTAATTATGCGGTAGGTGCCATTCTATCACAGGGCGAGATAGGAAAAGATAAGCCCATCGCCTATGCATCACGAACACTTAACAAAGCCGAGGGAAACTATTCGACCATCGAAAAGGAATTGTTAGCCATCTTATTCGGTGTAAAAACATTCCGTCCCTACATTTATGGTAGAAGTTTTCAGATCGTCACTGATCACCGTCCTCTCGTTTGGTTATTTAATGTGAAAGATCCAGGCTCTAGGCTAATCCGATGGCGCCTAAAACTCGAAGAATATGATTATAAAATAGTATACAAACAAGGCAAATTGAATGCCAATGCCGACGCCTTATCTCGTTTCCCCGTGAACATACTAGATAACGATAACAAAAACATTGACCCTACTTCGCCGCGTAATCCGATACCCTTAGCTAACAATGACTTGCCTTCTATTTCAGAAACGTATGAACAGTTCCTACAAATGAATAAAAAGACAGGTTCTTCTTATGATACGGTGATTCAAATTCATAATGAACCACTTCTTAGGACGAAATGCAAATTAATTGTATATCCTGCATCGATCGATTTAGATGAGTCTGTCCCATATTGTTCCGATATACTGAGCCTTTCTAATAGCCAGCCCGATATTCGAAATATTGAACGTGAACTTTACACTCACTATTCGACTTCAAATGATAGGCATTTATTTACCCATTTGTTTCTAAGAGTAAATCATTACGACGAAATGAGTTACAAAGATATTTTTAATATACTTAGAGATTACCGAGATATGATTAAGTTCTATTATTCAGAAGAAAAAGAGTTTTCAATATCTGACTTTTCAGATCCTTTTAATAAATTATTGTTCACGAAAATTTACAATATAATAGCGTTCCTTTTCCATGGTTCCGGAATTAAAGTCAATATTTACCGCAACTCCATAAAGTATCCATCCCCCGACGAAATAAAACAAATCTTAAGAGATAACCATGATTCATCTTCAGCTGGCCATCCCGGCATCTCACGAATGATAGACAGAATTAAATCACAATTTTGGTGGAAAAACATGCGACAGGATATAACAGATTATGTGAAAAACTGCCGCTCCTGTCAAATTAATAAGCCACTTAGGTTAACAAACCGAGCTCCTATGATAATTACTTCTACAGCTACTCGTCCTAACGAAAAGGTTTATCTCGACCTCGTCGGCCCACTTCCGGAATCCCACACTAATAGCTATAAATTTATTCTTACTCTACAAGATGACCTGACTAAATACTCTCAGGCCTACCCTATGCGAACTTGTTCCGCTGAAGAAACAGCTCAAAACTTTGTTAGCTACATATCTCATTTAGGAATACCTAAGCTTATCGTAACCGATCAAGGGACAAACTTTACCTCCGATGTTTTTAAGCAATTAGAGAAATTATTTAGTATAAAACACATATTCGCTTGTTCATATCACCCACAAACGTGTGGTAGTCTAGAGCGAAGTCATTCTACCCTTAAAGAATATTTAAGATCCTATATTGGTGAAAACCAACACACTTGGGACCTTTACATCCCAAGTGCTATGATAGCTTATAACTCAAATATACATAGTACAACAGGATTTTCACCCTTAGAATTATTATTCGGGTTTAAGCCTTACATCCCTACTAGCATAGATACCTTAGATACTAATACATATACTGATTATATTCGTGCACTCAACCATAGACTCTATTATAGTCGCCAAAAAGCCTTACAAAATGTACAATCTTCCAAAGAAAGATCTAAGACATACTATGATACACACACTAAGCCAATTACATACAATGTTGGTGATATAGTGTATGTCCGATGTCATCATAAGCAAAACAAGGGATTATTACCAGTATGGAAAGGCCCGTACAAAATCATTAAGCTGAGCGGCAATCATACGGTCATACTTCTCATAGGACGCAAGCACGTCCGTCATCACTATGACGAAATCAAACTCGCTGCCAATACGACGTCACCGCTATAACCTAATGCATTCTCTATCTCTTACAGGTCAGTGCCATTGTCGGTCAAGTGTGAATATGTCACACCCATTAATGGAAGCACTGGATTATACTTCGATAAATTATTAGATGTCAAATTCACAAACAATGATTGGAATGTTATCTCTTATCTAGATATTAGCCGTATTCAGCCAAACTTGGATAAAACTGAGTTTTTATTAGAGAAGGTTAGTCTAATATGTAAATCATTTGTGTCGTCAAAGATTCAAAATGATTGCTTCACCTCACTTTCCGTTTTACAGAACCGACATTTGAGCAATATTAATAAATTCTCTTCCATATCATATTTACTAGTCAGTGAAAACTCAAGTAATCGTTCTAGAAGGGGACTAATGGACGTTGGAGGGTCAATACTAAAAACATTGTTTGGCACATTAAACGTCGATGACGCGATCAAATACTCTCAAGCTATTAATGATGTACAGTCGGATGAACAGAGATTAGCACACCTAATGAAAGATAATATACACGTTATAAAGTCCACTATTTGCTCATTTAATAACTCCATTTCGAAGGTCGACGAGAACGAAAAACATTTACTAAAAAATATGGAAATCATACATGAAATTGTAATGAAAATATCCGACTCAAATAATAAACTAGAAATAAATAGTAATCTTAATTCTTTGCTAAATGCATTAGAAGCAATTATATTTTCGTTATCATTAGATATTGACAATATTAATAATGCTATTCTTTTTGCAAAATTAAATATTTTACATCCGACAGTACTCAATCCGCACCAGTTGTATATTGAATTAGATAAACACAGAAATGAGCTTCCAAGGCACCATGAACTCCCCGTTTCCTTAACATTACAAAACATTCACGACATAATAGATATATCAAAACTTATTTGTTTCTATCACATGAATAAAATAATAATTGTTACGAAAATTCCATTAGTATTACCCCAAGTTTATAATTTGTTTAATGTTATACCTCTGCCGGTACCGTATGATGTATCAAAGCCTAACACCTTCGTTCTTATCGCGCCAACTACACCATACGTAGCGATAACAGTGGATCATATGTTCTACTCACTGATTCAGGACCTAGAGAAATGTAAAGTGATCAGTGAGAAGTGTTATGTGTGCGATTTAAACAATGTGTACTCGACTATAGCAAATCCAATATGTGAAACAATTCTCTTAAGTGAAGTTGTTAATAAATTACCCGAAAATTGTGTCACCAAATTTCTATATGGCTCTATCGACGTCTTTCATAAAATAAGTTCTAATAGGTGGATTTTTGTACAATCTGAACCTGGAAAATGTCACATTACTTGTAACAGCAAACCGGATAATTATGATGTCATACTTTTCGCAACTGGCATTTTATCACTGCCACGAGAATGCAAAGCGTTTTATAAAACATTGCAGTTTAATCCCACTAATGATATTCTTGTTGGCAAAATTTATAATTCCATTTCTAATTTTAATATATTAATGGACGATTGTTGTGAGAAATCAAAATTAAATCAAACTCTGGCCAATTTGCCATTCAGGAAACTTGAACATGTTAATAACCTAGATTCTTTATTGCATGCCAGTCTACACCTACAGACGTTAGAGAATAAATTAAATAAATTAGGCAATGCTTCACACTTTGAAAAATACGGTATTCATTATTTGTCTTTTAGCTCTGCGTTCAGCTTTGTCTTGTTTCTTTTTGTAATTTATAAATGCCTTAGATTTTGTAAAAATGACCCGAATGTATGTGTTCACATCTTCAACCAGTGCCACAATAAGAATGTAAGCAATAAACCTCCAACACAATCAATCGTGATGGATGACATTAAAGATAAGTCAGAATCTTCCTCTGAAGAATTAGAGCGTAGTTCCACTCCAGCTCCAATTAGACGGAATATTTTAATTACAAATAATACTTTGTGATTTTGCAATATAAACATGATTAAATGATTTAAATAGTTAAAGAATATTTTAGAATTAGTGTAAAATTTTCGGGGAGATTTTTAAATATGTTTTAATTCCGTAAGTGTAATTTAATTGTTTTAATTATGTTTTATTTCCACAGGTAACTGTAAAAGCCAAACAATCGTCCAAGTCATTAACGTTTAGTAGTTAGTTGAATCTCTCATCACCCCTATCCGTGATGATCAATCTTAACGGGGGGGTTGTTATATTGGTAATTACACCGTCAGCATAGAATAAAAGTGCTGACGATAGTTTGCAGTTTAGATAGATTGCTAAACAGTTTGCATTGACGTCAATGAAAACTGTTTACTCATAATTTATTAATTAGTGCATTATTCAGATTGGATTGGACTTTTGTCGGGTTAAGAATATTTGTAGTTGATTTTTATTCTATTTAATAAAGGGTTTTTCTTCTTAAAACTTTGTTTTCAAAAGCTATTCCTGACCTACCCCGTAACAGTACCCACGTTTTGCTTAGACAGTATACTCACGTGATAGGGGGCAGGCCTATCGCCGTTTAGTACGAATACACTGTCACATGACTAAGTACAACTCAGCCATGTGGGTTTCCTCACGATGTTTTCCCTCACCGTTAGCAACCATGATAAATTAACCACACATATGACTTTAGAAAAGACAAATTGGTGTAGGCCCGTCCCAGGATTGGAACTCACGCCCTTCTGTTTTTCGGGCGGGTGTTCTACCCACTGGACTATCATGTCATCATTTTACATGGTGCCTATAGCCATTTTTGGTCATATGGACATAACAAGACATATGGTCATAATCAAACATTATTTATTTCATGTATGCCGGACGGCAGGCGTACCAATACTTCTCGAATACTAATAGTTTGTACTCAAGTGATTTTAGAAAGCACAGTTGTAGGCCTTAATACTCCAGCTTAATCTTTTCCTTCCCAGTTACTTTCTAGGATGTTTAAAGAGTCTAAATGATTATTTGGAATTAAAGTGGGAAGGCGATTGTAAAGTAAATGATGATAGTTGATAGTTATTCTAACCACTACAAGTGGTATCCCTCATATACAAGTACATTGCAAATCTTTAATGAAATAAAATATGTAGAAAAGACTAACAGACATACTAATTACGACTAACAACAACGTCAGTAACATTTAGTCGCTTGAGGTATGGGATACCAACGATTTATTTAATTGTATATAATTCACATACAAAAACATCAAATACTTACTTATAGATACAATCACATTCATAAATTTAAAGTATAAATGCGGCCCTCAGCGGAATTCGAATGCGTTGACGGAACATATACATACACAGACTGCCAAAAATCATTACCCATTATATTCGCTTAAGTTTTGAAATAAAATACATAACTTATATTCATAATTCATTTATTTTTTATCATCAACATGAATTGTCAATAATACTTATACAGCACATAGATACTATTATTTACCTAAAACAACATCATAGAAAAGATGAGTTCTTATCTCAGCACATTTGATTTTATCGACATTAAAAGGTACCACGATCATCACAGAATTCAATGTACTTATTCAATCATTACAATACTTTCCCCGAAACTATGGGCGGAACATGAACCTACTTTTTCGCATACAATTTGGTACAAAAAATAATTAATCAACATTTCATAGATATTAGGCTTTATTTCTTAAATTTATTCCAAAATTTAGCTTCTTATTTTCTTCATCTTCGTTTAATAAAATAATTTATTTCCTATTTATCTGATTATGAGACTAGTAAATTAATTTATTGATATGAATATATAAAAGATGGAAAAATGATTTGTATTTAGTGTATTTGTTGCAATAGATAATGTTCCAATCTAACTATAAACATTGATGGGAAAATAAATAAAAATAAACAAATACATGTGCTCACAAATTATTGAATTAATTAATACTATAAAATATCAGCAAAAGTAACAATTATATAACCAATAAAATAATTCTAAAATTAATCAATAATTCCATATAGACAAGATTAATAACAAATAAATAAAATGCATACAATGTTATTTTCCAGTGATATTTTTTGTGATGGTATTATATTATTTGTATGTATTGCAAACATTTATAAGAATACTTTAGAGACAGTACATAAACTTATAGCCTTTCACTGACTATCGAATTATGTTGTAGTGTCTTTCATGATCCCACACTTTTCCTAACTTAATGTCTGATTATTCTAAAAGGTAATTAAAACATAAAATATACATATAATTGTCCTATTGCAAATTCCGTAATTGTGCTATCTAGATTAATATTATGGTAACCATATTAATTTCGTTAGTCCGTCGCTAGTAACGATCATAAACATTCAAGAAGCACACAATACTTTGTTCTTTCACCTAATATACTGTTTTACTTACACCACTCACCTTTATGCAGTATTGCATCATAAATAGCACCCATTTAAAATAAACTAGTTACACTTTAATATTTACATTATTTACAATTCATATCATAATATGGGCTATATCAAGTTTAAAAATAACGTTCTAGCCCCTCAGACTGTAACAGAATAGTTGCTGTGTAGCGACGCAGTCTTATAAACGAATATTATTTTGTTCTTACTTTGAGATATCTTACACAGTAAATGTTAAATATATATTAAGCAATAAAATCAGTCCAACATGTCTCGTTTGAGTTGCATTCTAAAATAAGGGATAGTAGGAATTAGATCTGATATTCAGTCTAGTGTCAGCTAACAAGAACAGTTTCAATCTTGAGCAATTGTCTAAGCTTGTCAGTGACTCGTACGAGAGCCACTTTAGAAGCGCGCACGTTGACTTTCTCTCCGGCGCAGAGCAGTTGGTGACATTGGGCTCGTTCTAAGAACTCCTGGGTTCGAATCTCTCGGAGTAGCTCACGAGGAGAGCCCGACCCACAGTGGATTTGTTTTAGAAGACTTTCCTTTGATTTTATCTGAAACATAGAATTTATATTTAGTTTAAAATAAACAAGAAAAAATATTCAAAGTGGACACATGAAATCTATCATACATACAAATACAAACATTGAAACACAATATAATGAACAACTTCAGACTGCTCATATTTCGAAGCCTTGAAAAGATTGCGATGTAACTACAATGCAGAGTAGACAACTATTCAATTCACGATTTAGTTTACTCCAATATCAACCAAAAATTAATCCAAATATCTCCAAAGTCACAAACTATCCTGAAGCAGCGATACCACATCCTGTAGAAGACACCAAAGGCCCTCCGACGGTTGGCCTGCGGTAGGCTTGAGGCTGTAGAAGGGGGGGAGGGGCGTTTCTATATCTCGACATTCATAAACTCACCTGAAGCAGCGACGTAACATCTTGCAGAAGACACCAAAGTCCCTCTGAGGGCTGGCCCGCGGTAGGTTTGAGGCTGTAGAAGGGGGGGAGGGGCGCGTCAGTACATTGTATCTCCATAGTGGTGTCTGGCGGCAGCGGGGACGCGGGGGGCGGGGACGACAGCGGGTCGCAGCCGAGCTCCTCCTTGTCTGTAATGCGGGGTTAATTTAGTCTTATTTCGATTCCACTAAAGATGCTTTTTTGGTTGATGTAAGATATTAAAGAATCTATTCGACTGTTGCAGTGAAAATTTGGTTTGTTTTGTTCGCCGCCAAATTGCTAAATGGTGCATCCACCAATAGATGACCATTGCTGGACATAGGCATCCCCGAAGATCTCCAAAACGACTGGTCCTAAGCTGTCTTAATCCATTGGGACCTCCCGTTCTACGGATCTCCTTGTTACGGATAAGATTGCATAGTCAAACTACTGCCATAGCCTTTCAAACTCCATTGCACTTCGGGTGTCGTTAAACCTTGCCTACAGGCATATCTGGCACATTGATAAATACTTTTCCCTACAGTACCGATTTTTATAAATTCACAGATGATAAATCAGTTCTCAAAAGCTGATGCCGCAAATGTTGCAAGGAAGTTATTTACACCACGGAATTTGTTAACATTAATCAAGGTTAATAAAAAAACTGTAACCGTACCAATAATCTGAGCAGGCGATGGGAATATCCAGGGTTCCACAGCATGTCCCTGCACGTCAGCGATATGCAGTCTCAACAGCCTCACCGCGGTTCCCTCAGCGAGTTCCACCGGTGTCTGCCCCGCGTAAGTACCGAGCAGAGGGTCAGCTCCGTATGACAGTAGAAGACGAATCATCTCTACGTGGTTGTTCTCTGACGCTTCGTGGAGAGGTCTGGAATGAAAGGGAGAATTGATAGATTGGTCGATTGATGATTGTGGTGATAAAAATTAACATAAAAATATGGCGACTTCATGCTGGCAGAAAAGGTATTTCCCACAATTAATAACTCTGTGCCGAATTAGTACATTTGCAGGACCTTTTTTGGTAAAAGCGATAAATCATTCGTTGATTCTTAAAACTGTTATGATTTTTTAAATAAGGATGGTTCGTTTTGTTAAGAACGAGATGTAAATGTTATGTCGTAAAGCCTTCTTAAGCGTAAATTCAGAACAACAAACCAAAAACTCCTCTTTCTATTAGAAAAGTAGAAGAGAAGAAGTTATCTTGATGCCATAACTTCAACAAAAGTATGATATTTCATTATCATTACTGTTTAATATTGACTTTGTTGGCAGACTCTTTAAGTAATATTCGCATGAACTTCTTTCACTTTATAATGAGTCGGAGCGAAATAAGTTTATTCTAAATGGAATGTAAAGGTTTTATAATTACCTAATTCCCCCTTGAGCAGCCGCTGAGACGTTACTGCCATATTGTAGCAGAAGTCTTGCTATTCTTACATGACCTTTGGCCGCTGCAACGTGAAGTGGTGTAAAACCCGCATTATCTTTAGCCGAAGGATCCGCACCCATTTTTTCCAGACAATAGGCAACGCAGTCCTGAAATTTAAAAAAAATAAATTATTCCACTGTACCATTATTAAGTACTATTTTAACATTTATAACTAGTATAATTTACAAACACCCAAAGCGTCTCGTTACAGGTATCCCACAAGAGGCTATATTACAAATCCTTAAAGGCAACATACTGCAAAAAGCAAACCAACTTATAGGCGAATCATCTAAACCAGTATATCAAATAAAAAAAACCGAAAGAAAATTAAAATATTAATAACTCCTGCATTTTTCTGAGGGTCTGCTTACGCTAGGCGCCTAACAGCACAGGTGTTTTTAAAGTAATTATTAAGTGAAGAGGTTGGGTACTCATCAACAACGTTTTTTTTATCATCTTCCAAAACATATTTTAAATAATAGGTGTGATAAACATTATTAAGTTTGATATTCTGGCCACCCCTTCTTTGGATTTATACACGTAGTATTGGTAAGAACCTTCTTAAATTACAACTTGTAAGCGGCTAATAATTAAATTGATTTTAGCGGCTTAAAATATTTGTCAATAAGTTTTGTAACGTTAGTCGCAGGCCTTCATAACTACAGGACTTGTCCACAAGTCAAAGCGCATCCGCTAGGCCTGGATTTAAGAGGCTTTGGTATAAATCTGATCCACAAGCTTAGCAAAACCACAGCTTAGCTAATATCTGTTAATATAATTGTATTTTATATACCCGTATGAAACAACATTATTTATATTATGTGGGTAGCCGCAGATGCAATATTCAGGCAAATAAACAAGTGTGCAAATAAATAAATAGACTAAATACAATAATACTTACAGTGTAACCAAGTCGGGCAGCCCTGTGAAGTGGTGTTTCGCCGATGCTCTTATTGACAAACCAACTTTTAATTTCTTTGTGTATGTCATAAACGGACTCTCTGTTCGGTTTTACTGTCACCCTTTTAACAGGTTTGGGGCCATCTTCATCTCGACGAATTAGTTTTTTCTTTTTTCTTATGTAATCAAAGCCTGAACTAAATTTTCTACGCCCAAAAATTCTTCTGAAGCGTTTTTTACTAGCTTCAGGTGGCAACGAAACTGATGGTACCCCTTCTTTGCTTTCTGTCTTGTCTTTATTATCTGGACTGGGGCTTTTCTCCTTTTTACTCAATTTATTACTACCGAAATCTTTATTAATTCTTTTACTGGCTAACGATTTCATCATGTTATTCCGTTTTTTTAAACGCATTAAGCGTCCTTTTGCATCATTCCTCTTTAATGATTTCGTGCTTCTCAAACCATCTTTTATTGTACTAGGGCGCCTTTTGATCTTCTGTTTGATGATTTTTTTCCCCTTTAATATCTTTGGTTTTAAATCATCATTCTGTTTAAGAGTTACTAATGAATCGTCATCGGCACTCTCGTTTCTGCACGATATCGGTGGCGCAGAAGCTGGCCTCTCGTCCCCAAATACTTCTTTTATGGTTGCCCTCTGTTTGAGAACCCTACTCTCAGTTCTTGTTCTTGATTTTAGCACGACTGGTGAAAATTCTTCGGTAGCTCCCATTAAACCATTAGTATTTGTAATAAATTCATTTCTAAAAGCTGAAACAGTCTCTTTTCGAAAAGCTCCGAGGTAAAAAATATCTTCCATCAACTTTTCCTTCTTCGCGGACAATGTGCCCATCGTACCGTTTTTTACTAATCCTAAGCTTGGAGTTGGTAGTAACTCGTTAGGAGTTTTTGGTATGACTTTAGGAAAGTCTTCTTTAGACTTTTCTTTAATTTTTTTCTTAGTGTCGTCTTTTTTACCACATTTCTGAATAAGCACGTCCACGATAGAACTTCCCTTTTTTCTGACTTTTGATGAAGAAAACACTGTAGATGTAGAAGCTTCAGAATCATAATGTAATCTGTTTGGAGCAGAACTACTTGAGTTTGACTCTAAATCGCTATCTAAATTGTGTTTATCTTGACGTCTAGTACACAGATCATCAGTGGCAGCTGAAGGCGCCAGTGAAGGAGCTGGTGATAAAGGAGATGGATCTAAATCTGGCAGTGATGTAGAACCTCTACTAAACAAACCACCTGATCTACCTCGAGGAATAGCAATTAAGCGGGTCGGCATTCTTAGGGAGCGTTTGTATTTATATAATTCTTCTTCCCACCCTGGATGGAAATCAGACCCATCCCCAAACCCAGGTCTGCTAGAGTATTTTAAGTTCATATTTTGCGATTCTTGTTTTTTAACAGGTGACTGTTTCACGGGGGACTTGCTAGCAGTGGTATTTTTGCAATCTACATTTTTTACACTCTTACGGATTCTTAATCTGCTTGCTACAGTAATATCATCAGAATCGCTTTCGGTACTTAATTGTCTAGTTTTAGTTTTATCATTTCTACTTTCTGAAATACTAGATTTCTTAAGTTTCTTTCCTTTTTGCTCCTTCGAAGGACTAATTTCTTCAATTTTTTTATTGGTTTTACTTGCATCAACTTCAAAACATTCTAATTTTACATAAGCAGATTTCTCAGATAAGTCTTTTAACAATTGATACTTCAAACGCTCATTTTCTTCTTTCTCCTTTAACAATTTACTCTTAATAAGTGGTTCATCGTCATCGCTAGACTCATATTCCGTCTTGATGACAGGTTTACCAGACTCTTTAACTTTTGTTTTAGAATTACTCTGGTTAGATTGAGTTTTGTTTTTTTTCGAGTTTATACTAGCACTTCTTTTTCCTTTATCAATAGGAATTGATATACTTGAGTTTGATTCCTGCGGTGATATATTCTTTATTGATTCATTGTTTTCATTTAACTTTAATTTTGGTTCAGTGTTGTTATTAATGTGAACAGATTCTTTTGCATTTTCTTTGATTGTGTCAGGCAAATCTTCTATTTCCCCATCATTGTCAACTGGCTCTTGTTTTATGTTTTGTACATCAAAATTACTAATTACCTCACTTTCACCATTTAAATCACTCGTCATAAATGGTTCACCTGAATTGAGATCTTCTGCAGTTTTATTTTCTTCATTTATTTTGTTTTCAGAGGCCTCAGAGTTAAGATGCTTTTTACGTAACTTCTTTTTAATGCATCCAGTTTTTAATTGTTCTACAAAACTATCACAAGCAGTGGCCCAATCCAAATCTTCTTCAGTTTCTTCTTTCATCAACCCTGGAGAGACTTCATTTACTTCTACTTCTGATTTGATAGCATCTTTTTCGATTTCTTCAATACTCATCGGTTCAGTTTTGATATCAGCTATACACGGCAATGAACTATCAGTCATTATAACAGATTCTAATCGAAGGTTATCTTCACGAATTTGATTGAACAAATGTTGCTTTTGTGATTTTGGAACCAACTTTTCTGTGCTTGCATTCAATGTGCCTTCAGGTTTTCTGTAATTTTCTTCCGAAGTAGGCATGACTTTTAATTCAGCTTTTGTTCGTATTCTTGCAGAAACATCAACATCAGGGGATTTATTATTAGAACCACATTTTTTTACCTCCGTTTCCCTGTCCATCGAATCGACTGCCTTCGGCATAAGTATGTTTTGATCTAAATTATTATTTGCATTCGAAGCGGCCACATTTGGCAACTTTTCGGTTTCTGCCTCTGTGTCTTTTGTCAAATCAGTAATCTCAATAACTTCTTCTTCAACATCATCAATAACTATGAGATCAGGTATAGACCTAGAAGGTTTGACAACATCAGTGGAACCTTGTTTGGTCTCTAAACTGTTTCTTAAAATACTTAAAACTCTCTTATCTGCTGGTACACCACTATGATCTATGTTATGGTGATGATGCGGATGAGGTGCGAAATCTCTTTGGTGCACTTTCTGAATAACATTGCGATTATAGCGAAATGAATTGCTAGAAGCATTTTTGTCGGAGTAGTAAGCATTATATTCTGCAGAAGCACGTCCTGTAGTGTCAGTTGCATAAGGAAATCGATTTTCTCTGTAAGCTGTTGAGGTGCCATGGCTCTTTTGATCACCTTGATAAGCTTCGAAACGTTTATGACTACTATAACTATACACAGGTCGACTCATTAATTCTTGTTGCTCGAGAGCTGATCGATTAATACGATCTAATCTACTATCTGGGGACCACGTTTCATGTCGTGCACTTTTTTCTGGAATGTTATTGACAATTTGCCCTCCAACACGTTTTCTTTCTTCAGTTATATAATGGCGATCATCACGGAGCTTATTTTCTGAAAATCTTCTTTCTCCCACTGATTTAGTTAGATCTACTTTTGTCACATAATCAGTTTTGGGCAGGTGATTTACATATTTATGCCGGTCCACGTAATGCGAAATCCGTGGATTGACATGGTATGGTTCAATACCTAATCGGGGTGACTCATATGATCCATTATGTCTTACTGCTGGCTGAGCAGGAGACGCTACTTGATAACTAGGTCTTTCTCTATATTGAGAATGAAAATCTGGCGCAAAGTCAACTTTATGGGAATTCACTACAGGAGGTGGTATTGTTCTGGAGTTCAAATGATGTCTTGGTTGAAGTGATACGCTTTTGGCTTCTATTGCTACTGAATCAACCGTATCATCCTGGGTAGTAGACGAATCAGCTGGATTCTTGACTGTTTTGACTGATAGATCTAAAGGTGACTCACGTTTATGTTTTGTTTGGTTCATTTGATTTACTAACGAAGTAACTGAAACGGTTAGTCGTGATTGTTGGTTTGTAAATCCTGGCTTGGTCACCAAGCGAGATTGTGGTTGTATTTGGTTAGATGACGTATTATAATCATAAGCATTCTTGGGAGTAACTTGTGTCTTATTCGTGTTTTTAGGTAACATTGACGAACTTGAAGCAATATTCGATGCAAACTTTGATGTAGAAGCATTTAAATAGTGGTAATTAGGTCTTGATTCAGTTTGTCTAATGGAGTTAGGGTCCATTCGACTTATTCTTGATACATCATTCACTAGAGGGGTAACCATTTTTCGATCTTGAGGACGCGTTCCAGCGTATGGTGCACTAAGGTTACTCATTGAAGGCTTATACTGTACGTTTGGTTGCGTCTCTACACTTCGATTATGTAACGTATGTGAGGTGGAACTCATACGGTAATCATTATATGCAGCCTGATTTTCCGTTTTTCTATGTGTAATTGATATGTTTCTCTCATTACTTAAGGACAATCGGGAATAGTGTGAACTATCTTGTCGTTGTTGGTTCGTATCATAGAATTGCGATGATCTACTTCCGGATGCAGGATACATTGAGGGAGGCAGTTGCGCAGGGTGATGAATTGGTGGAACTCGGTCATTAATTGGTGGAGGATGCGACAATGTTGTTGTGTGGGAAGGCGATTCGCGCATACGCATTGAATGATGCATTGGTACTGTTGTCGAGGTTCTCACATAAGTTTGAGGACTGTGACGTGGTAATGTTGAGGTTTGTGGTGAATTAAGGTGATTCGGATTCGATATACTCTCAGGTATTGGGGTTTCATAAGAATATCTGAGAAAAGGCTCTGGAGGACGAGATGAAGAGTAGGATTCTGGGGGCCGCCCCGCAGTGTATTGATCTATCGATCGCGAAGTTGATGTTTGTATTCGGTGCATAGGTGGACGATACGGAGGATTATCGATATCTGGCTCCTTGTTAGCGGATTTCGTTAACAAAGGTTGCACTGGTGGTGCGGTACTTGGAGGTCGCGCGGGTGACGGACATGGCGCGGCAGGAGCAGGTGCTGGTGAAGGTAATTTACAAACAACGGGTTTTCGGATAATGTGAGAAGGTGGAGATAATGCTTCATTAGTTTCATCGTCATCATCTGGTTCTGGTTGTTCCCGTCTTTTTTCTAATGCTTCTCTCATAACAGTTGCTTTATGAATTATATGCGGCTCAGGTTCAAGTGGTTCGGATGGTGGCCTCGAGGAAGTCGATGGTCCTGGTATAATTGACGCCTCTTCTTCGGGGTCTGGAGGTTGGATTGTATTTGCGGAGGAACCCGACTGCGATGGTTTGTCTTCTTCCAGAGACATGGTGTTAGCTGACCAAACAGGCTGATTTGAAGCATTACTGTCCGATGGTTTCGGTACTCCCATAAAGTATTGTCTCGTACCTTCCAATACATTACTAAAGGTTACATCCATACTAGTCCAACATCGGCTTGAATTCTGAAACAAAAAAAATAATATTATTATAAACTAAATAAAAACTTGAGCAAAATCGAAAATACGATGCAGAAACAGTTAATAAAATATTTTCTCTTATTTCTTCACTTCAATTAACCACAAAACGAGGATGCCCCTTCAGAATTTTCAAGCCTACATCTATTTCTATTTATTAGTTCTGGAGCTCAAGTATCCATCTAAGGGAATAAATCCGCAATATGTATTTATTATATTGTATCTTTATCAGACACACTTTTTCTCCAAAATCATAGCAATAAATGAAATGAGACACATGTTTATTGTAGCTTGCTCACTTTAAACGTAAACATACTGTAGCGCGAACGGGGCTGAATATTAGTAAGTGGATTATGTTAAGTAAACAAACTGGTTTTGTTCCAATTATAGCTAATATAAATTTCAAATAAGACTCATTTTAAAGCACATCGATTTACAAAACGGAATAGTCTATAACTTTCAATATTGAATCCACATTTATAATTAATTGCAGTTTATTGGGAATTCTATGCCAGTGTGTAGTGTCGGCTTAGAATAACACTACCCCATTTCTACCCGTGGGTGATCGTAAGAGGCGACTAAGGGTATAGGGGCTTTTTAAGTGATTTTTGGGCGATGTGGTTGGAGACCCGTCACCAAAAACATTTATTATTACCATCTTTTCCCCAATCAACTTCCAAAAGTGGCTGAAGAATTTCTTATTCCAAAGCTCTGGCTACCCCGTTAAGGGATTTATAGCCGTGAGTATATGTATGTATGTATGTATGTCTATGCTAGTGTATGATTTATTGTTTGAGCTAATCAGCAGAGTTTACAATGGAATCATGCTCATCATTAGTAATTAGTAAACAGAATTTAAAAATAAATTTGTGACGAGAGCATTCCCTAAATAGATCAGCTAAGGATGGTGGCATTTATCAAGAATTGTATAATAAGTGTTAAAAACATAAACATAAAAATATCAATAATAAAACTATTGAAATAATTTAAGCGAGCAGGGGGCAGCTGGATATCAGACTTAAATTTATACTTTTGAAGTACTTTTTCTGTATTATGTTCTAAATTATTTCTGCACTATACAATATAATAAAAAAAAACCTGCCGACTTAGAAGCCACCACAAAATATGTCAGGACAACCCAGCATAAATTACATAGCAGTTAAGTATATCTTACATCACACAAACACGATAGGAAATGATTTTTATGAAAAGATGATTTTTATTTTAATACTTCGAATTTAGGAGGTGCGTGAAACATGTTTAAAAAATGAAGTTTGGCGGTAAACGACCTCTTTTAAATTAAATAATTCTTTGGTTGAAATAGAATAGACAGTCTGTCATCATAATTATAGCAATACTACTTGTCACACGATTTACCTGCTTAAGAATTAAATATGTATAGCATGTGCATAATACATCAGTTTGCTTTGAATCATTGATATTCAATATTTAGAGAAATCACACATGTGGCGTCAAGGGGATCGTCGACATGTCGGCAACCACTGGTGTGTATAAAAAAACTAAGAATATGTATGAAAGGTGTGAGAGAGAAGAAGAGATCGAAACGAGTCGGCAGATTACGTAGGTTAAGTAGGTGTTGTACTTGTAGTTATGTCGTGTTTACAAAATCCAAATAATCCAATTTATCAATGGGCTAACATGGATCGCGTTTTTTGGATGTCTACTCGGATTAAAGTAAACGCGACATTAGTAAAACAATCATCCCCGCAGACATTTGATCACGTGTTTCGCTCGAGTTTGTTTACTCACACTAACGCACATTCCAACTGTATCGGGTCATTGCCCCGCGCGCGAAATAAGGTGACTTTGTATTGTGTAGCGTAACTCACGATCGCAACATTAGGGTAGCCTGCCGTTTAAACGCTTAACCGATATAGTAAGATTATTTATAAGTGACGAATTTTCAGACTTTTAGATTATTCAACTATGTTATGTTAAAGAAAAAAAAATTTCGTGACAGTAGAAATGATTTTTTTACTTCTTTTTTTCCAAATATTTCATGGAGCATATAATAAGACGAATTATTGTAGAAGAAAGTACATGTATTTTTCAAATAATTGCGGGATGAACAGTCTGTAGTGATGAGATGAGAGTTGTGTGTGTGCTACTAATACCACAAATTATCTGAGAATGTGGAACAGTAATTTGTATTTGTTAAAATCAGTTGTCTAGTGTTAGGTTTATTTTATTTACAGGGTTTTCTGATAAATTACTTTTGTATTAATGTTTATTATATTAATTTTAAAAAGAAAAATGTATTAGGGCGCCATCTATGAATAAACGGAAATAAGGAAAGGGGTTGACTTCTAGAATAAATACACTCGTCCCACTGACTAGTGACAGTTGTCTTGATAAATTTAAAGAGTTAACTTGTGCAATATTTTACTTTGACTCGACATTGGCGAAATAATTGTGGCAAACACGATTGAAGCCACTTAATAAAAAATGGAATTAAAATGGATACTTTATTGTGTTATGTGTTGGTGAAATAAATAATCTATCTCCTGAACCTGAGTTTTATTGAAGATCTCGTTACTGAGTATTATAACAATTCAGAAGTGGGACTATCTACGCAAAACGGAGCTGAACGCGAGTACCTTATTATTATTCCTTAATATTTATATTATTGTATAAATAAAGTTCACCAATGAACCATGATTCATGGTTTCGTATTGTATTAGGGTTATAGCGGGGCACAAGCTCTATAAATATAGCCAGCTACTCTGTTTGTGGACGGCTCATTGCTTCACTATCCAAAATACGTGTAAAGTGGAAGTAGATTTTGTTTCATGCAGCCCTACACTTGGTCAGGGTTGCTCCCCGATAATAGAAATACCACAATTTTATTTCTGCACACGTGCCTAATCGTTCGTATAGCCATATGCCATTGCTTACTTATATGCCTCTATTTTGTGTAATAATGTCCGGTAGTCTTTTACGTAGACGAAAATATTAAAATTTACATTCTTATATATAATACCTATATGCACATATATGTTCGTATTTGTACATCCATTGTATAGGCCCTACTATGATTGGGCTTGTAAAAGGGGGGTAAAATTTCAGTCAGTTTCTGAGATACGAACAAAAACTTGTCTAATCATCATGTATTTCTGCATTCTCGGTCGAGGCATGGCGTCAACAGTTAATGAGACAAAGCAAGTGCAGACGTCAGTTCCTAGGACGTCACGTCATCGCAAGGCCTTGTTCCAAAGATCAAGCCTAGGCCTGACCACCGCAGTCTAAGCTGTAGCAGGGGCTCACGCGTGGGACGGCATCGTGGTCAACGGTGTCGTCGTAGCTGGAGCCATCTTAGCCAGAGCCGTCGTTATGACGGTCGCAACCGCGGCCGAGGCCTCATCCATTGCCGATCTCGGCGCCCTAGCGCTAGTGATTGAACCTGATGAGTCGAATGTGTGATAGTGACGTATCGCCTATAACAGAATCGGCTGTGTAATCGCTGGATCTTCTATAATGTACAGGTTACTTATTTTTAGTTAATTAGTTAAATAATACATAAATTTATATTCACGTCATTATTTCCCATATTATATATGCTGTAACCAAACCATCTTAAAATTAAATTTTCTGTTTATATTTTTACAATGTCAAAAACAAATGCCTGAATAATTTTAACGAAAAAGAACGAAACAAAGTAAATACAATATTAATAGCAACAAACAAATGAGACAATATCAATATATCAAGAACAGCATTCAGAGTTTCCTTGTCATATGCTTGCATCAGCAATAAGAGGGCATCTGGCTCAGCACTTAGTGCTATCCCACAACACAGATTTTCAGTCAGCACTCTATAAGTGAAATCACAGACACTGTATACCATACCGATAGTTCTATTTATATCATGTAATAAAATATAACCAATAAATATAACTATTATATATCAATAACTATATTATCAGGGATACTGTGAATTTTGAGTATATGAAATACACACATAAACAAAAGGTCGCAAGTATGCAGTAAGGAAGAATATGAATAAAATAATCATTTATTTCAAAGTAAACGGATAGAGCTTTGTTATTGGACGTGACATTAAATTTTAAATTTTGTGTTAAAATATACTTTTATATATAAATTCGGAGGGTCTTTAGTTGGGAGGGGAGCCCGAAAGAAAACTCACCCAATACCTGTGATCATCAGTATCATCACACATCTTTTTAAGTCAACTACAATGTTTGTGTTAGCCCGGAAACCTCCTGCACAGAGCTCTGACGACGCCAATCCATCTTATCATTGATGTAAATACACAATACCCTGTATCAACTAAAATATACATAAACAAGTCATTGATTAAATTGTCAGATAAGAAATTAAAACGAAGTGCTGGAAACATTGGAGTTTGCTGAACAAGCAAGTAGCTCTTAGTTTTGCTTCAAAGTACTCTTATTTATCTCTCACTCGATCACATACCTAACCTACTATTTCAAACAATACACTTACAATCATATGTATAATCTTAATACCGACATATTATAGATCGTCAAATCACTAATTACTGGCGAGAACAAAGATTTAATGCGCGTGTATCATATATTTATATTATCTTATTATATTTATCTTATTCTTATAATTAGTATATTTGTGAACTGCGCATGTGTGCGAGACAATTTGAGTTGGGAATGCGAGCTGCGAGGCAATTAGAGTTAGTTTATTATTAGTTTAGTATATTAATATTTTGTAAATTTGGCCTCGTATTTTATTCTAATTACATAATATGTCTCAGTGATTGTTTTGATAAGCAAACATTCATAGAATAGTAATCTTTATTTGCCCTTATAACATGGTACAATAAGTTTTTATAACATAGAAAAGATCAACATGTTTTACCTTTTGCAGGCATGCAATTTTTAGTTCAATAAGGTAAACAATTGGCTTTGTCACTGATTTTTAATTCAACGTGGCAGATTCGTTTTTATTTTAATCCTCCCCTAGTTTCCAAGTAGTCATGGGAAAGTTTGTAAGTTGTCAGTTTTTCCGTCGGTATAAAATCAACAATCATACTTTTTAAAGCTATTGTATTAAGTAAAAACCCGTTAATACAGTGTTAATACAGGACGTCCCTCACAATATAAATTTTGGATATAATGGTTAACTTTGTCACATTCACCTACTACTTTTTATAATTAAGCCTGCAAGATTTTTGAATGTCTTAGAAAGGGCATTTTCAATTCGTCAATGCAACATTTTAAACTAGTGGCAACGGAACAACTAAGTAGCTGAGCTGCTTATTTTATATTCATTTTATGATTGATAAAATTAATATGTTTTACTTTGTTAATTCATTACCTAAGTGAAGGCCACTATAATTTTGCATTTGGCAAAGATAACTATCGAAGTCATAACGATATTATTAATTATCAAAAACTCAAACGTAAATGAGAAATATAATCGAAACTTCACATTATAATGATTTCAAAGAATATAGAAATACATCGATAAAAAAAAAAGAAGTTAAATCACAATCAAAGTAGGTCTTAAACTTTATGAAATTGAGCAAAAATTAGCCTATTTTATATCCTTTTCGAATATAAGTCCTATGAAAAAAAAGAGTGCTCATGTGATGATATGGCAAAGTATTTCCGAAAAAATCGTATACAAAGCTTTTGTGGTAATTTTAAAATATATGTATAATGAATGACAAATAACACCTCAGTTTTCCCGTGACCATGATAACTGAAAAGTTTTCGAAAAGTCGGGCTTTAAAAATAATGTAATAACACGCGATTAAAATATCCGAAAATCAAAATTTGTTAGATCTACTTATGTTGTTACTTTTTATTTGTTTTCTAATTAGTTTTTTTTATTTCATTATTGTTGCTCTATGATTTTAATTTAGTATATGAAAAAAAAATATTTTTCCATACTTAACAACGAAATGATAATTAAATTGATTTATCTCTCCTCAATTTTAAATAGTGTTATTTTTAGTTAATGTATGTAATCTAAGTAAGTGAGTTAAAAAGAAAAAAAAAACAAAAGGAAAAGAAAACAGTTGTAGTCTACCTGTAATGTTTTTGTTGAGCATATTTTATATTGATTAAGAATTAAATGTTGTTGTAATGGGAACTCAGATTAAAAGTGTTCATATTGTATCTTTATTTAGCATATGTCTTAGTCTAAGCTCTGTAATTGTACCTTAATTACCTTGTACCTTAATATGTTAAACCCAAAATTGTACAATATATTTTTGAAAAAATGAAAAAATGTGAATGCAAAGAGTTTCTTTGTTGCTTCTTCTCTTTGCGAACACCTTCCGAAGCAACGGATTCGTCAGTAAATTTAATTTTATAACTTTAAAGGGAGATATGATAATTTATTAACTTTATTTTGTTTCTTTTTAATAAATAAAGTTTATCTTAACCGAGTGTTAGGTTAAGTAAGCTATTTAATGAAATGCGTGTATGAGGACATACACGAGGTCAGGATGGACGAGTGTTAGGTTTATTTTATTTACAGGGTTTTCTGATAAATTACTTTTGTATTAATGTTTATTATATTAATTTTAAAAAGAAAAATGTATTAGGGCGCCATCTATGAATAAACGGAAATAAGGAAAGGGGTTGACTTCTAGAATAAATACACTCGTCTCACTGACTAGTGACAGTTGTCTTGATAAATTTAAAGAGTTAACTTGTGCAATATTTTACTTTGACTCGACATTGGCGAAATAATTGTGGCAAACACGATTGAAGCCACTTAATAAAAAATGGAATTAAAATGGATACTTTATTGTGTTATGTGTTGGTGAAATAAATAATCTATCTCCTGAACCTGAGTTTTATTGAAGATCTCGTTACTGAGTATTATAACACTAGTGAAATAAGTAAGTATTGTATCCATTGTCATCATGACCCTGGATCTAAGACGCAAAAGAAAAGGAGAAAATAATTAATTGTAGTTAATACATATATATTTCCCCGTGTGAAATTCAGTATAAAAAGCACTACGCTATCTCTTCCCATGGTTACATGTGGCGACAAAGCAAACATAGTTTAAATTGTAACTGGTTGCTCGGGTAGAAATTAATTCATCATCAAAAATTGTCATACGACATACTACCTTCATCACTATCTCTTCCTAATATTAAAAATGACAATATTGTGTACTTTTCAAGAATCTCCGAAGAAAGTTTTATGAATTTGGATTCTATTCTAACGGACTGCATGTTTTGATTTAAATGTGTAGTATCAAATTACAATACAAAAAAAATAAACTTTTATGTAATAAAAACGTTAATTCAATATCCATCCACTCTCTTCATCCTCCATCCAGAAAGAAATAGACGTTTCAAAGCCGACGATTACTAATATGTAGATATCTGTCAGCAGTTTAAACTAAACGAGGTCAGTTTGACAATCACACGAACATGTGCGAAAAATAATAATCTTGAAATACTGTAATGAAACAACACATGAGCGAATACATTAAAACAATATCTAAATACTCAAAATTGGAAAACATATCTAAATACTCAAAATTGGAAAACATATCTAAATACTCAAAAATGGACCTGTGGTTTTGAGTTAAACGATTTGAAAATTGCAACTCTTTAATTTGATTTAAGGGTAAGATATAACAGATTTTATAGTAGTTGGACGAGTTACTAACAGAACGTTACGACTTTACGACCAAAAACCTAGCTATAACTCGAGTTTGATGAAGCCACTACATACCCTTCATACTAAACAGAGAAGTACGTAGAAACGAGAAACATAACAGAACCAACTTAAAGATCTTCCAACGATAGATCGGCATCTAATACTACGTATATACAGTACAAGAGTATCGCGAAGGCGGAAGTGGCGGTGAAAGTGTGGTGAAAGCTGCGAGCGCAACGTTTACCTAATCGAATGGCGGCCGCGCACCAACATTACTAAACGAATTGCGAATACTCGCGACCTCACGACTGTTACGTCACTACTCGAGAGCAAATTGAAGTCAATGTTACCAGTTTTACAACTCCATACTGCTTTGTTTGCTATCGAGTAACCGAGCACCCCTAGTATATGTTTATTCTGTTCTGACGTTAAGCTTGTGAGATTTTAAGAGTTAAACAGTTCAGACAGCTTATGTTTGAGATTGACAGCGTTTCGTGATCCTGAAAATTTTCCGGGTCAGTTCGATATCAACTAGTTTAACGTATTGAGAACTATGCAATGTATGTACAGGTAGGTCATACTTCTAAGAACTTTTTATGATATTTTAAACATATTATCTAAAACAGTCGATTTTGATCAAATGTTTAGCAAAAATCGAATGCGTTGCTTTGAATAATAGTATAAGTAAAACACAGGTGCATACCACTGCTCGGCATAATTATTTTTTACTTAAATTTGTACATTTGCATGATATTTCTTTGCCTGGTAATATTTATATTAATAAAGAAACCAGTCCAGCTGGTGTTCAACTCGATAACTATCTCATTAAGGTTCCATCTCATTACGCAGACCACGCACGAGCTATACAAGCCTGAAGAGTAACTCCTCAGGCAATTAGTGTAAACTTATCGATCGGACTTCGTTTGGTTATGATTTGATTGTAAACAAGGGAATGATATTATCAGAGAGAAAGTTGTCGCTGTTATCTGAATGCTGATAAAGACTCAGTAATAGTATCTAAGTAGGACAAAGTTATTGGCACAAAGCACTCGCCTCTTATCTAATTGAGCTAATTCGACTTTAAAAGAGCCACGCTGGTCGAGATTGAAACATTAGGCGCGAATTGTCAATAACACGGGAGAAACTAGATCAACCTATTTTTGCCACAGTGAAATTAAGAAGGAAGCGCATTTCTTCATCAAGTTGCTGTTCCGAGATCAAATAATTTAGTCGCCGTGTTACAACTGAGCCTTTTCAGCTCTGAGGCTTAGTGTTTGGCCTAATATGTAAGTAAATAAAATAGTTTCGAATTCGGGGTTGCGATCGCCTCAGACTTCTAACAGTGGCTAGAAAAAGTGAAGATATCTATTAAGCTGAATATGCGTATACAGGTATGTATCAGTGAATCCTTACAAAGATACGGTACGGCCTCTGATCACTTGTGTACATTGTCTAGTAATAATTTGTACTATACAAAGAAAACATTATATTGGCCATGCTGAATAGTCTTAGATTCTAATATAATTTCATCGATCCTTTTCTCGTGAACTAGTTAATTGGCCCGTGCGACATGCAATGGCATGAAGCTTTCCTATATTCCCCACATACAACTATTTTATTTCTGTATCTCCGCCACCGTCTCTACCTACCATAACCGTAATGATATGCAAGTATAGATAGAGAGCAAGGTTTTCCTCGTAGATAGGAAGAGTGGCGGAGAGGGAAGGCGAGCGATGTTTAGCGCGCCTTGACCCAGTTGCGAACCAGCGCTGCCCAGCGAATTACCGACAACGCCATGTGATGCAACATTATTTCTGTCTCTACACACATACTAGTTTGTTTTCGTGTTCGGAGATATTGAATTTAAGTGTCTTTCATTATATTTGTAGATGATTAAGGTTTTTTGTGGATTTACTTAGTATATGAACTTTTAATAAAAAACAAGATAAACTTTTTCGACACGGATATTGTTGCTTTTAAATAAAAAAAATATTATGTAATTAATATTTTAATATCTGGCAAATAATATCGTGCATTCCTTGATTGACACAAGGTTAAGTTGTTATAACAAAAGTAACAGATACCGATACCGTACTAATGATGCCCTTAGTCACGCAGACTTTAAGAAATATATTTTTGTTCCGAAATTTTCTTTTTTTGGAAGAGGACTTATAAATGTTTGTAATTTCATGGGATGGGCCTATGTTGAGTCAAGCGAAAAACCGATCAAATTAACAAACTTTAAACTTCGTCTGTCGTAAATGGTCGCGTGGTAGGCGGAACTAGCAGGACAAGTATCAGGTCCGAATAACTAGGAAATTAAAGAGTTACCTGAAAATTAGAAGGTAACCGACTACGACGAGAAAGGTAATCTGTTGACATATCTGCCAATACTGTGATTGTTGTGTTAAAATTATTTGTGTTTCTTGGATATTATGAAATGATTTCGCATACCAAATCAAAGCTATGTTTTGTTCATGTTATATTATATTATAAAAAAAGTACAACTATTACCTAGTTGTAGTTTACGTCACGTGAGTAGCACCGCAGAAAATTAAACGCGTCCAATTGATTAACCTTTTTCAAAAGTATTTAAAAAAACTTATAAAATGAGCAAGAAAATTATAGCGCAAAAGTTAAAAATAATCGGTAAACATAACATAACATAAACGTTCACGCCGTTTATCCCCGAAGGGGTTGGCAGAGGTACCAATACTCCTGAACTCACATGGCAAGCGCCATCTAGTTTCCAGAGAAGGTACCCACGTTTTGCTTAGACAGTGTACTCACGTGATAGGGGGCAGGTGAGGGAAAACATCGTGAGGAAACCCACATGGCTGAGTTGTACTTAGTCATGTGACAGTGTATTCGTAATCGGTAAAATAAAATCAATATCCGTAGTCTGTAGTGTCCATCGAATAATATCGTAACAGTGTGTCGGGAATGTTACCCAACCAGAAGAATCGTGCTTTCATTTATAACCACGCCGAGTACGGTTGCGTAACACTATCTGTAGAACAAGTCGTTGGAAGGGGTATTTCCAAGAATGCTGTGTTAGCTTTCTCGTGCTGTAGTGATCTTCATGGAAGATGATGGTACGATATAATCTATTGTCCTGATGTTAGGATCCAATCATTCGAGCGAGTGAGATCTATATAGAAACATACATACATACGGCTACAAATCCCTGGATGGGGTAGCCAGAGCTAAGGAATTAGAAATCCCTCAGCCACTTTTGGAAAGTTAAGTGGTGAAAGGAAGGTAAAATAAAGGTTGTTGGTGATGGATCTCCAACCGCATCGCCCAAAAATCCCTTAAAAGCCCCAATACCGTTAGTCGCCTCTTACGTACACCCACCGGAAGAATTGGGGTAGTGCTATTCTAACCCGATACTACACAGCATCTAGTCAGCATATAGAAAAAGTCAGAGTCAAATAGAAAGTAGGCTATATTATCGATATATTCGAAATCCAGCTAGTTATTTGGGGTCACAAAGTTTTCAATATACATTACGTTGCGCATCTTATTATATTGCGGTGACTCACTTGAAATACTACAACAACTATTTTAACTACCAATTGGCTTATCCCAATAGAGAGCAGGTTATACTAAGGATGGAAGATATAAAATTGATTGATTAAGAGACAGTATCGAGGTGCCTCAAACTAGAGGCCATGTACCGAGTCCCAACGTCCTCAATAAAAAGTAACGGTGGGCGGGCGTGTGTATTATAGGTATACGTATGAATAAAGCGTATGTATAATTCATACTACTTTATATATGTATATGTACAACTATATACAGTAGATGCGACACGAACACGATAGATAATTTCAATAGAGTTTAAATAAAAAAAAAAGAATTTTCATTAGAAAAGACCCAATTGCGTTTTTTTCATAATTTAAACTTTATTGAAAGGGCAAAATACACTATTTATATTTGAAGTTATTGCAATCTTAATATTCCTTAAAGTACTTATTTCCGGCTTGTCCCAGAACCTGTAGTTTCTGATTAGTTTAAAGTCGAAGTGCGAGCTACTTTTTCGTAAAAATGTTAGATTTGGCAAAGATATTAGATTTGGTACCAATAAGAACCCGTTATACTAATTAAAACAATATACGATACGAATATAGCAGTGGTGAAAGTGCGAGCCGGCCGTTGTCAAAAATATGCCGGATTTCCAGGCAGGCTCAGAAATTTGCCATCAAGTTTGTAAAGCATTATGAATTTGAATATAGATAGATCCACAGATATATAAAAATTAATTACAAAGTTAACGCTATTGCGTCGCTTGTAAGGTACGGACCACTATATTAATATTCATTATAGCTTATATTACAATCGTTGTATTATAAAAAAAAAACTTACGTTGTTGTTTTATATAAAGTCCGATACCCGGAAAATGTGTCCGGTAGCCGGCAACCTTTAGACCGGACCCGGAAAAGTTAAAAGTAACGTAAATAGTCGTCAAACCTGACTGACTAGCTAACATAATCTAAATTACAGTAACAAACGTGTTTATATATCTGTCATCGCAGTTATTAAACAAACAATTAAACGTCACTTCCAATGAATGCGATCTATGACGATCAGACAATACCATGCGCCTTCAATCTAAAATAGCAATATTGGAAAATGTATTACCACATTTGCCGTGTAGTGCCGGCTTAGAATGTCACTACCCCTTTCTACCCACGGATGTCGTAAGAGGCGACTAAGGGTATGGGGTTATTTTAAGTGTTTTTTGGGCGATGCGGTTGGAGATCCATCACCAAGGATACTTTATTTCTACCATCTTGTCCCCTATCAACTTCCAAATGTGGCTGAAGAGTTTCTAGCTCTGAAGTTCTGGCTACCCCTTTTTGGGATTTTTGGCCGTGAGTATATGTATGTATGTATGTATTACCACAATAATACACTAATTTATTTAATTAAAATTAAGGCCTACTTCCTGCTTAGCACGCGTAGAAATTCGGTGCAATATGATGCGTTTATTCGGATACGTAGGAACACGCTCAGCTGTGCATTTCACAACGATCGAGCGGACAACACGTTTAAAAGTCATAGCCACGTCAAAGGTTAGACTCAGCAGCGCACCTTGCATTGCTTCAAATCATTTAACAGTCTTCCAAAATTAATTATTCGGTTAGCATTTCAATACTTACAGTTAAAAATATCCAATTGTTTTAGACTAATCCATTAAACATTGATTGCACTTTATATCACCATATATTTACTTTACTTATCTTTATCACAACGTTGATATACGCAAACTACTTTTAATTTACACTTTAAAATGTAAACCATTTGAAAGAAATGCGTTTATTCAATCACATAAATATAGTTTGTAAGATTTGACAGTCGACTCATACATCGGTTTTCACGACACCATTATATAAAATCTCACACAGAGCGCAACGTTTTATGCTCTCTCACCCAAGTCGTGGGACGAACCTTAATTGTAATGAGGCAAATCAATAAATGTCTTGAAAAACCTCATAATGCACAATAATAAAAAGAGATCACTTATTAAGAAATTGAACTTTACTTCGGTAGATTAATAGTGAACACAAATAAAGTATGACGTAAATGCATTGGGAAATACCAACGTAGTTCCACGCAAACGATGAAATCCGGACTGAAAGCGGCGCGCGGTGCTGGTTGGCGCAGTGGAGGGGCGGCGGGGGTGACGGTGGGGGCGGGCCGCGGGGAAGTAGACGAGGCGAAGAAGAGGGGAGTGTCTGGCTGGCCGATATACTGGTTGCCTGGTTGGTGGCTCGGTAGACTGAGCAGCCAGTGCCAAGTACCTTGCTATACCATGCCACTGCCACTACCGCCACCATTAAAACAATCCATACAAAACCCAATCCAAGAACTCAAGAAACCAATAAACCAAGATATAAATACTTATTTGAAAGTTTCAGAGATATTACCAAATGACAAAATTGACACGGTAGCTCAATTGGCAGAGCGACGGGGGCGTATACAAGTGCTAACAGACGATCGAACATGTACGGCGCGCACCATCGCACTGTGCGGTGCGCTCTAGCCTACAGACGATCGCACTGTTCGTTCGCCCCGCACCATCGCACCGTGCACCGCAAGCGCTTCGAACCCGCCCGCACCAATATTAATTACGCTACGCGAACCACGCTACACACGTTCGTTTTTGGTACGGCCCGTACCACGAACACTGGTGCGCGCCGTACATGTTCGATCGTCTGTTAGCACTTTACCCGAGGTCGCGGGTTCGATTCCCGCCAGTGTCGAAATTATTCTTTTCTTTATTTATCCTTTTAAGCCGATAATTAAGTAAAATTACTCATTTTAACAAACCCAAGACAAAGGCAACAATTAGTATTTCTTTTTAGTAAATTAAATAATGTTAGCAACTACGCTACGATAAAATACGAGCAGATTAACACGGTCGATTAAAATGTGGGGATCTCCGCAAAAAGTTGGCTTCTACATACCGTTACTCGAATCACATTCTTTGAATTAACTCATCGAGTGGTTTGATCAGGTTCATAGTTTTCATTGTTGGGATATATTATGATTTTAGCTTTACTATATTCTTAAGGGTCTAAAGTTTAGACTGTAAATTTCAAAACAGGGGTAAAGTAGAATCAGTAATTAAACAGCCACTTTTGGCAGTTCAATAAGGAAAATAAAATATACGAATAAATTTTCTAAACATTTAGGATTTAAATTATAGATCAAGATTTATATGATCGTCTTAAATTTGGGGCCAACTTTATCTGTGTAATTTATATAAATTAATTTATTTTAGTCACTCAAATAATAAAATAACTTTCTGAGTGCATAATACTGAGCAGAGTAATGCGCGTGTAATCGTAAAGATACTATTATTATATAATGTCGTTAATGTTTATCAGTAATGTTATTGCCCAGTACATACTGCCAGCTACTAAGATTGGTTTGATGAGCGATAGTCATTATAAAATAACAGCATTAATAGAGCGAAGGGGGGTGCAGTGGGCGTATTGGAGCGACTTGCTGGAATCTGCTCAGAGTGGGGCGAGCAGCAATCACTCGGAGAAAGTGACTATTTCGAAGCCGTTACTTTCCAACTCCCAACCAACTTTGTTCTTCTATTACACACTTATGTTTTACTTACTATACGTCATCTTTGCAATTACTGACATCAACATTGAACGATTATAACTGGTAGTCTTCATTGCTAATTAAATTCGTAATTTGTTTCTTTAGTAGATAAACTTGTAACAGGTTTGCTTTTGAGTTCTAGATCTAGAATACCAGGTTCTACTACAGTATATTATTTCATTTTTCTCAATGTATTTGTTACCACGATGATCTTCATCTTTCCGCAACCGATATTAGTGTTTTGTTTGCTATTCTATCCAGTAATAAACAAACCAAATGAATTTAAATAACGAGCTCCTTAATGTATGTTTACAAAAACGAAGTCAATATTAATTTGATCAATTTTGCTTTTTAAAAATCATCTCTTCTATGCTCAACTCATTGGTTAATCTTGATTATTATTTCTTAGCTGTATAGAAAATTATCATACTAAACAAGGCGGTTTAAAAGCGTATTATTAAATATTTTTTACTAAATGGATCATTAGTTTTTATTTCAATATTCCAGTCAATCACGAAACAAGTGCGGATAATAATATTATATCGATTATCAGGAGGCGTAATGGTAATGTAGATATTTTGACAATTTATAGCGAGTTTACAAAACGAATAAACAGATAGTACTGTTATTAATACAATGTGAATAAAAGGACCAAGAAAAAGTCCAAATGCAGCAGTCGGTTTCATTTGGCGACCTTGTAACCACGCTCACGGACGCTGCTACTGGGTCAGTAGGTCAACACTTTTTTACGCTTGCAATGCATTTTATAGATTACTATCGAATAACTTCAGATGAACATGGCTTTTATTTTATGTAATTTATTTTAGGTTTTGAAATACGATTATATTGATCACACACAGCTACCTCAATCGGATGAAGGTCCAACTTGAAATTAAGGTTCAAGGCTCCATCTATAGCTTTTTTTGTGATTGTAACACATAAATCGCGTCCCCTGTCTACTCGGATTCATACCCGAGCCTGTTCGAGTCTACAGGTAGTTGACTCTCGCGTTCCTTTATGAGCTCGGTTGGTCGGGTCGCCTACTGCACTGCTCGACACGTGTTCGCTGCTCCCTGCTCCCTCTTCTAAATCATTAAATGAACTTCCACTCAGATACTTGATGTTCAATAACGCTTGAACATTTTAACGTCATTGAGTTATTTTAAAACCGAGTTCTTACTATGTTTGTTTCTTGTAGCATTTTGTGCTTTACCTGACTGGTTTTGTTCTCGTTTTACGTGATAAGTTCGAAATTTATTAACCGCAACATAAACCGAATTAAATAAGTTATGGCATAAGCTGGCTTAAACCATTTTTTAACTGTTTTACATAAGTGTTAAATATTAGTTGATATAATATGTTTAAACAAGGTTTGTTTTTAAGTAAGGAACACAAGATTGTCGACTAGTTACTTAAAATTAATTACATTAATCTCTGGATAATCTATATATTTTGAAGCTAAACTTTAAAACTAAGAGCTCATTTGTAATACACCGAAGTTATGATAGAAGATGATAATAATAATAATAATATGGAACGTTATTGCCGTACTCGCAGCTAACAGGCTCAAGTCAATGACCTTGTGAATATCTGACAACAAGCATTGCAAGGTTATCGCGGCGCGCACCGACCCGCTCGCCCCCCGCGCCCCCCACCTCGCGCACTTGCTACTTCTATCTAAACATCTAAATATTCAATTCCCGTAGCTATTTTTGTACATATGTTCGTTTTGAATGCAATTATTCCTAGTCTAATATATCCAGTAGATATTATGTTATTTATTGGTATGGTAGCCTCACTTTATTGTAATTAAATAGAATAATCTTTCGTTATTAATCGGTTTTGGATGACGTAGGAATATCATACCCTACTGGTACTGTGACGTTATCATGTTTTAGAAGAATACAACGATGTCATCGATAGTGCTCTATCGGCCTTGTATTGTATGAATTGTACCTACATTCGTCATACCAGCCCCCGTAGCATGAGGCGTGTGAGAGCGTGTATGTCGCGTGAGAAGTGAGAAACTGACAGATTGTTCATACAACATCTGTCAGTACCTCACTTCTCACGTGACATCTACGCTCTCACACGCCTCATGCTACCTATACATATGTTTAAATTCTAATGCGATTTTGTTGCGATTAGTTCTACGCCCGGTTTCCAGACCTGGCGTCCGGAAAATATAATCGGACACGTGAACACGTCATATCCGTCGTGTCCGTTCCGATTTCTTAAAAGGTTTTTACAAATACTCAAAATTCTGAATAGTAATGTAGTACAATTGTGCTTTTGTTTTTGAAATCTGTAAATTTGTAAGATGATCTTCTTTTTTAACCGACTTCAAAAAAGGAGTGTTCTCAATTCGACCGGTATATTTTTTTTTTATTTTTTTTTTTTTATTTTTGTTCGCCGATTACTTTGCCATTTATGAACCGATTTTGATTATTATTTTTTTATTCGAAAGAAGATACTCCCGGATTGGTACCATGATGAGGATATCAGGGTCTGATGATGGGATCCTGGAGAAATCGAGGGGAACCCTCAAATTTTATAGGCAAATGTACCGCGTTTTACATATTTTCTGAACTTATATTGGCATTTGCTTCTGAAAATCATATTGTTATGCTGCTGAGCTGATGATAGAAGGTGTGGATCCTCAATCACTAGGTATTAGGAAACAGTTCTTTCCACATTCTATATAGATTTATACTCCTCTTCGTAGCTTTTATGAAGAGAAGTACAGGTTCACTAAACATTTCTTTTGTTATGTTATTGTTACCGAGAAAGTACCATGAGACCAGGATCTGATGATGGCATCCCAGGAAATCGAGGGGGCTGTCGAAACTCACAATTATGTGACAGTGTATTTGTTCAAAACGCCGATAGGCCTGCCCTGTATAACGTGAGAACACTGCCTAATAAATCGTGGGTACTCTGAACAACAGGTGACATTGTCACGTGATATTCAGAAGTATTACTACCTCTGCTAACCCCTTCAGGGATATTCGGCGTGAGCGTTTGAGTCTTTCTTGAGTTGTAGAATTGAAGACCATTGCCTTTCGAAAGATTTTAAGAACAATGTAAGGTTACATATGGTTGAGCCTATTTAATATCGTACTATAATAGAAATACCGGAAATACGAAGAATAATACAGTAACTGTCGCTTCCTCATCCGAGAGGCATCACACCGGCTCACAAATTAATTTAAGAGAATTTTAAGATTTAGGTAGGTTGAACTGACGCGTGTGGAGTAAAGAAATTGCTAAGGTATCAATCACAGTACTCATATTCAATTAAAAAAACTTATTTCGTACTTTTTAGTACTAGATTGTTTATTTTCGGTTGTTTTTCTATGAAGTCGGTTTTCTTTTTGTTAAAAATTATTATATGTAATAAAGAGTTTTCTATTTTACTATATGTTTGATGTAGTACAATACGTATACAAAAATAATTGATTTTATAATCCAGTTGTGTATTTTAAAGATTTCATTTCATTACCCGACAAGGTAGAAATGATTCTTAAATTCGTTCTGAACTTTACTTAAATTAACCTTAAAATTAATATGGCAATGCACCAAATTATTATTTTTCCTGTAGCCTTGCCTACCGCTACGATATTTTCATGGGTGCTCTATTATAATTCCGATAGAAATCCAGAAGGCATGGGTTATGAAATTGGTGAAGGCAGAGTGGTCGAACCTAGTTTAATTATGTTTGTGCCAGAAAGCTTTTCCGCTTTATAGACATAGTAGGTGCGACCAAGTCAAGTCTCTAGGCCGATATCGTAAGCATTTCTGGATTTCTATACAAATTACTTTCTTGTTTCGTCCTTCTTAGGCCCCAATTTCCGTAGTCGGTTTCTAGTTTTTAGACGTCTCTTTACACCGTACCGCAGTGTTTAGTGCGCATAAAGTGAAAGTCGTCCTGAGATTACACTACGTAAGACATAATTTGAGCGTGGCATCGTTTAATTAGTTATTTATTACCCGACTGCTTCATAGCGATGGTTATTATTTTATTTATATGGGTAGACTGAGTCTAGGACATGGTCTAACGATCCAAATTTAGGGCATTGTGGTACATTTTACTGATATATATTACGTAGGTAAATTGCATGTTCAATAAATAGTAAGATTGTATTGGACTGTGCCTGGCGTCAAGGCAAAGAAGGTTATTTTCCCTATTTCTTTTGCATGGGCGGAAGCTCTTGAAGTAGAAGGTGAAATAGATAAACACAGTCTCTTCCGTGAAATAGATATGTTACGCAATTTATATGTATAAGTAAGTACTTTAAATATCTTATACTTAAAGTTTATTATATGTTAGTGTCGGTTTATAAAAGCCCGAGAAAATCTTTTACCAAGGTTAAATATGGTACTGCAAGTTTTTAAATGAATGACAACTCGTATTTTTTAACAGTGTCCCTTTTTTACAAACTTTAGTCGTTGTTTTGTTATGAAGATCACCATCTTTTCCCACTCACATTTCGAAAAGTGGCTGAGAAATTTCTAATTCCTTGGCTCTGGCTACCCTTTATAGGGATTTATAGCCGTGAGCATATGGATGTATGTGTGTATGTTAATAAACTAAGATATTCAGCCTGGTGATAGATGAGTTCCCGCGGTTTACCTAATCATAACTAATAATAATAATTTATAAATGTTATAAAGACTACAACTAAAAGTGTGGTTAATTTACCATGTTTGTTAACGGTGAAGGAAAACATCGTGAGGAAATCCACGTGGCTGAGTTCTACTTAGTCATATGACAGTGTGTTCGTACAACACGGCGATAGTCCTGACCCCTATCACGTGAGTACACTGTCCAAGAAAAACGCGGGTATTTCGAACTCCAATAGTTCCGATCATCAAGTGACATTGTCACTCGATATTCGGAACTTTTAGTACCTCTGCGAAACCCTTTGAAGTAAACGCCTCGAACGTTTGATTGAGTTGAACCTCTTTATAAATATTACTCTGTACTCGAATCTCGACAACGAAACCCTTAGATCAAGCCGACTTGCACTTGGCCAATTTTAGTATTTGCGCCAATTCAAGAGTAGGTACGATACGTACTATTTGATGTCTTGAAAATTAAATCAGCACGTCTATATTTCAGATATTGAAACGGATAACCAGTTGAATAATGTAAAAACCTACTTGACCTTTGCCGACAAGATCGTTGACTCAAGGCAATCGGCGACTTGATTGTTGAGAATTCTGCAAAACCCGACATTCAGTTCACATTGATTTTGACGAGGTTTCGTTTTAATCATACATATACTTACATACATATACTCACGGCTATAAATCCCTAGAAAGGGTAGCCAGAGCTAACGAATTAGAAATTCTTCAGCCACTTTTGGAAGTTGCGTGGGGAAAAGATGGTAAAATAAAGGTTGTTGGTGATGGGTCTCCTAGCGCATCGCCCAAAAATCTTTTAAAATGCCCCAATACCGTTAGTCGCCTCTTACGTACACCCACCGGAAGAAAAGGGGTAGTGCTATTCTAAGCCGACACTACACAGCAATTCATAAATATCATTTATATTAAGATATTTTACATACATAGATAGATATGCCCACGTCCATAAATCCCAAAAGGGGTAGCCAGAGCTTCAGAGCTAGAAAATATTCAGCTACAATTGGAAGTTGATAGGGGAGAAGATGGTAGAAATAAAAGTTGTTGGTGAAGGGCCTCCAATCGCATCGCCCAAAAACCACTTTAAAAAACTTCATACCCTTAATCGCCTCTTACGACACCCGTGGGTAAAAAGGGGGTAGTGTCATTCTAAGCCGGCACTACAAGACTATTTCGTTTCATCTTAATCATTTATATTAAGATATTTTGCCGGTATCTTAAATTGCTACGGGCTGAACTTCGACAGCTGAAATGTTATGAGCTAGTTTAAATATCGGGTGCTGAGTTCACCAACAAGAAGTAATTAATACAAGAAAGCAGTTTTAAATAATAACCATTATGAACCAGGTTTATTTATGTCTTTGGATCAAGATAGTTTATTAAGATACTCAAGAATTGAATTCAGAATTGTACGATTTTATATATTTCGTCATGATAAGCGGTTTATTTTATTAGTGTCTTTCTACGTTACTTCTTTCTTTCCTCACCTTGCGGCAAAATCAAAATAAATTTAATTTATCTGATATTAAAAGTACGAGTTTTTGTTTTTTAATATTGACTTAATTTGAAAAATTAAAGAACCAAGAACCTTAATTTCACCATCCAATCCCCACGTAACTTCCAAAAGTGGCTGAGGAATTTCTAATTCCTTAGCTCTGGCTACCCCTTCTAGGGATTTATAGCCGTGAGTATATGTATGTATGTTGAAAAATATATTTATGTGTGTATGTGTGTGTGTGGCCGATGAACTTCTGAAGTTACCTCCAAAAGTGAGTAAACAAGAAGCTATGAGTATAATTGGTATACGTTCCGTCTGAGGTGAACACCCCACCAAGGAAAACCATTGACCCCTCTGCTCATATCCGCAATTGCGTAAAGCCTGTCAACCGTGTGCCTTTTATATTATTATTGTAAGTTAATAAGAAGAACGCCTTAAGCATATCACTTATTTCCTTGTCACAAAAAAAAATCATGGCGTTGTTGCTATAGGTTTGATTATTTGTAAGTAGTTGATACCATGAGATGAGTCATAACTGAGTAGTATTCATAAGTCGAAAAAAACTCACTCACTTGCTGTTTAACCTATGGCGATTTTTGTTCAGTTTATAATCTAAGATCTTCTTTTAATTTGTGGTATGAATAATTTTACAGCTTGAAAAATAATAATTATGTAAGATGGTATTCAGATGGTTTCCCGTCCAGTTAATCTAGAAAAATTACCGCTGAAACGTATTACTACGTGTCGCTTTAACCACATTTTGTTGATATTATTGACATTAAAGAGCTGCATCCGTAGCATGAGAAAGAGTATGTCACGTGTTAAGTGTGGTGCTGACAGATTTTGTATGAATATTCTATCAGTTTCTCACTTCTCACGTGTTATAGTCGTTCTCGCACGCCTCATGCCATTACTCACGCCTTTACTGGTCATGCTCTTTAGCAATAAAACGAAAAACTCAATGTTGCAGTAAAATTTAAGTATATCATCACATTCGAATGATATGTTACACGATAATCGAAGTTACACATTATCATGTATAAGTTAACTAGTCCACGTGTAAAATTGTATGGACAAAATATACGATATCTGCTTTTCATTCCTTTGCTGGTGCCAAGAACTGATGACCTAGAAACTATTATTATCAACATTTACTAACAGCTATAAATCTCAACATGGGGAAGCCAGATTGAGAAATTCTTTATCAAATTCGGAAGTTGAACGAGGAAAATATTTTAAGATAGGTGATGGTTTGTCGGCAACATCGTCAAACAAGCATTTAAAAGCCCCAAAATCATTAGTCACTTCATTTGGCACGAAAAAAAAATGGGTTAGTGCTATTGTAAGCTGACTCTACACAGCAAACTCTAATATTATTACAAATTTCAAATGTAGTTCAGTAGCAATGCTACATACGTTGTATTGTAACAGTAACTAGATCTGTTCATTCAGTATGACGAGTCGTAATCACAATATCACAGCTCAAACTTTACTTTACCACCCCGATATCGTCAGCGAACTTAAAATGTGTGAATATACTGCGCTATAATATAAACTGTCTTACTAGGCAGAAGTACCCGCTATTAGCAATATGCTTTAGTTGTAGCCAGAAATGTTGTTTTCGTGCTGATATTAAAAGGGTTTATTTTCTACTCGATGGAAGACGGGCCATCCTTGTTCCACCTACATCGCACTTTAGCTGCCCATGTACTGACCCCTTTATATAACGGTACGAATATAAGTTATCCATTATTTCTTGAGCTTTCCCTGGTTATGGCGCTAAACAATTATGACGTAGCTGTTTCATTTCCAGTGAATATATGTATTATGTATAAACATCTAAAGTACCATAAGAAACGTAAATATCCCAGAAACATCTGATCAAGATTACTACTTTACTGGAGAAATTAGCCAACAGCAAGGGTTATAATATAAAACCGTATGCCACTAAGTACCCGACAAAGGCGACTTAGGGGTTTGGGGATTCCCTCCTGAGATCCCGATGACGCGGGAGCTCAATCAACAACCATCTTTATTTTACCATCTTTTCACCACTCAACTGCCAAAAGTGACTGAGGAATTTCTAATTCGGAATATTGGCCACCCCTTTTCGAGATTTATAACCATGAGTATATATGTATTCATGTGTTAACCATGAAATAAAAATTGTGCTTTCTTTGATGGAGATAGCACGAGTTCACTCAAAAGATTTTATTTATCACAAAAAAGTAGGCGTTCAACGGAACAAAGAAAAAGTTTGTTATTGTTAGTGGGTTGCGAAGTTTGCGAACAAACTCCTACAACTTTCAACATCTGAAGAAAAGTTACAGAACAACATACGGGGTTTCCCTCATTGTCGATTTAAGAGGTTTCCCTCTTTGTTTTTGGGGATTTCGTAGCCGAATGGCAAAAATGAAACCTATGTAATTTCGTCGCGTCTATTTGTCTGTCCGTATGTCACAACTATTTGTACCCAAAACTATTAAGACTATGTAGTTGAAAATTAAAAAAAAATGGTGCTGATTCCAATAAACACTAACAACTAAAATTGGTTTGAAAATGATACAAGCAGCAGTTTTTGAGATATATCATACTCATAACTTAATTACAAATATAACTTTGTATTTCATAGAAACAGTATGAAAATCAAAGAAGTTTACGTTTTGATTCCGGTTCAGTTTTCGTACGTGTTCCTGTTGTTGATATATCGAGTCAACCACCTATTACTATGAATCCCTTCACGGACAAGGGGCCGACTCACACTCGACAATTTAATAATAAATTTAATAATTCTTTAAACATGACTGGAAAATGGTATATGTAGGAGTACATCTAGGTTGTAGAGTTGGTATGACGCAACTTTTGCGAAAGTCAGTCGGTGGTCGGTGTCGCAACGCGATCGTCGCGGCCACCGGTGACCGTCAGACAGGTTCCAAGCAGCTCCATCTACGAGAACCAAAGTTGGACAAAACTACACCTACTATTACCTAGCAAAACGCCGGATTTATTAGGCCATCAAAACTCGTTGACGCCGTATATCCCCAAAGGGGTGGCAGAGGTCTAACGCTTCTGAACATCACGTGACATTGTCACCTGGTGTTCAGAGTACCCACATTTTACTTAGACAGTGTACTAACGTGGGAGGCGGCAGGCCTATCGCTGTTTTGTACAAATACACTGTCTGTCACATTATTAAGTACAATTTAGCCGCATGATGTTTTCTCTTACCGTTAACAAGCATGAAAAATTAATAATATATTAGGCGATCTATCGATATGTAAAGATGTTCTCTAATGGTTGTTGACGTACTTAGGGTGCGAGGGTGTAGTAGCGGGGCGGGGGCGCGAGGGTGCGGGACCAGCCAGACGTGGAGACAGACGTCATTGACCTGCGCGGCCGCCCCCCGCCCCGCGCCACCCCCCGCCGCCCTCTAAGCGCCCCGCAACCCCACAACCACGAAACATTGGGACAATACCAATCTTTATTTATTTAGGTTAACTTATATAGTTACCTGTTGCGACATATATTTTGTCTATTAGGGAGGTATCAAGGACGTATCGACAAATAAGAGGATCAAGATTATTAAAATGACAAGGTTAAGAGTTGTTGTTGTGTGAATGTGTTAAAGTTTGAATTTATTTATTAACCCAAAAAAGTTTTATGTAACTGTAACTATGCGCTAAAACAAACCAACGCGATAAAGTTACAACAGGATCGCTCTCCTTGGTTTTCAATAAAGGATCAGTGATTGAATACACCATATACGTAATGGAACGGCAGAAAATTTACAAATACCAACAAGCCAAAATAACGATGAATATGAAATAAATATTTATGAGCTTTCGTACCAAATTGGAGTCAAACCATTATTGATTACATTTAAGTTTGTTTTATTTTTATTTTAGGGTATTAAACAAAGCAAGGAAGTGTTCCCGAGCCATCGGCATTCGGTAGTTGCCGGGCGAATGGCCAAGGTCAGCAGACGTCCTTTAATAAAAAAGAGTTCAATACGAACAATTTAAAATAAATCGGTGAATTAATAGATCGTAAAGGCAAGGAGGAAAGTTAATTTTTAATTGTTTTTATGCAGAAATTTGTTTTATAAACATATTGTCTGTCAGCTGGCCTTAGGTTGAATTCGAAAGAAAAATTGAGTTGGTTATTCTTTGTACTAGATTTACAAAGAAATTCAGATTTAAATTAGGGTTGACACTGGTGCTTCATATGTAAAGGCCAAATTGTAGTTTCAACTCAGGGTGAATCCGCATCCGGTGAATTAGCATGCACCAATATGACCCGACTGGGATAAGTCTCGGATAACAATGAAATATTTTAACTTTTTTGTCATCTGTTACACTTTGCTGGTAGGTGTGCTTTTTATGCGATTTGTTAATCGTCATAAAAAAAACTTAAGATAATTATCTTTGAACATATACCGTTGTGAAATTAGTTATTTTCTCTGATATTAGTTTTAAGACACGATATTAAAGCGTTTTCAGTAGACAGAGGGCTTATCTATTGGTGAAGCGTGCGATAGTAATATCACTTATCAACTTATCGTTACAGAACTTATTAATAAGATAAGAATCCGTATGATATGCTTTATCATTCAATTCTGAATAGACCAACGCTCTGAAAGAAATCCCTTAGAAAACTAAAAGTATGAAAAAAGAAGTTGCGTATATATATTATATTATACCTAGTTCATCAGAAACTAATTAGAAGCAAACGCTACTTTGTGCTCAGATGCTCACTTCCTAATCGATTCCTCGCTAGTCCATCTAAGCGTTAAATAAGCACAATTTTTCTGGAACTATGATTCCAGCGATCACGATATAAATGGCTCTAATCTTAATTGAATGGCTGTGCATGATGCTGTACTAGCTCCTACGCTTATGTATGGCAGCAAAAGGTGGGTATAGCAGAAGAAATATGAGAGCAGAAGCAGAGTAAATGAAGTAGGGACGAGTATTCTCATACAAAAATAATGTTAAGTAAGAAAGGTGTTTTAACGGACGTATTAAACAAACATTATTGATCTTTATGGATACTACCATCTAGAGTTTTACTGAAATTCAAAGGAAATTGTGGTCCAATATCAATCACTGGACGACCTCTGGTTGTTATTCATAAGGCAAACAACGATTGCCGGTTCAGCTTGTTATTAATTTAATATCATAGAAAAACATTATCTTAGCCATTTTACTATGCGCATAAAAAGCATGGAAGTGGTAGATAGTACTATAAATGCAAAATGTGTTATTATACTGTATTGTGTTGTGCTCCAACCGTATGTGATTTCACTGATTCATTTATATTGGTAAGCACTTTGTAAAACTTGAAGAGTCAAGCATAGACTATACAGTATTGATTTTAAAATAACTTGTAACCTTTTCAGTACCGACGACACAGAAAACCTTCTACCTTCATCAGAGCTGGCTCCCGGCCTTGACCATCCCTGCCAATCAGTTCGAATCAGACTAGGCCAGAATTGAATTGGCTCTCAAGGTTTGTGCCATCTCATTGCGTTCTATGTACATCCTTAAACAAGGTATATTCAGAAAACATCTATTTTATTTATGAATGCAATATCAACAGCAACATTTATAACCATGAGTTAATTATATGAATAGATAGATACAATGACCGTTGTGTTTAATTGTTTAGCCGAAATCATAGTTTAATGAGCGTTTTTCTTTTAGTTTGTTATAACGTTGTTAAATCTTTCTCGGAAAAATAGCACATTAGGGATAAAGATATTTTGGTTTTAATTTCAATCAGGTTCCCTTGGTTTCACTTACTGATTACTACAAATTGAGAGGCATTTGTCACTTTATGGGACCAAATTGCTTCAGCAGATAAATATTTACAGATAAGGAATATATACTCAAAGCAACACAAGTGAAAGGAAATAGAATGTGAGAGTTTTGTACGTGTGTTGTAACAACAAGTCTACAGTTCGTAGTTTATGGGGAATATAATTTATAGAATAGTTGCGTGTAAATAACTACCATACCGTGGAGTCGTGATTTTATGCATGTTAATTAAAGTAGAGTCAGTGAGTACGTGTTTTTAGAATCGGCAGTGTTGTCAACAAATGGGCGGATATTGACCCCGTTATCAGGCAATGATGTATACCGAAATATCGATCTTTAGCATATTTACAAGATAACAGTGCCGACTTCGCCAGGTTATTCACCCACCTACGCAGTTTGCATGTGGCGAAGATAATACGCCGCTGGTACCATGCCGTTTACTATGGCCACGGTCTCGAATACATTTGTCTAGTGAAGTTTTTGTTTCGGGCGGACTAACAAAGTGTTGCCTAAACATCATTTTATCATTGTACTATATATATATATATATTGTTGTTGAGCACCTGCCATGTATACACACGCGTGCATTGCATAGTATAAAAGTTAACCGACTTAAATATAAAATCTATATATTAAAACGTAAGTAAAAACTATTCACCAAACCTTTAAACAAAAATTCGTATGAATCGATTGTTAGTTCTTATTTGGATCGTTAATCAAAATAAGTTATTATAATAATAATTGCAAGTGCCTTTTTTTCCGTTTAATATCTTAAACAACGTTGTAATTTAGCTAAATTACAAGCTCAGTCAACTCATATTACGAATTACAAATGTGTTCGGGTCGATCAGGGTCGCTATAAAGGACACTGGGCAAATCTGTATGTAGTTACGACCGACGCGACTGTGGGCACGGATGATTTATACCTCAGTTGAAAGTTATTTACTAGTACTTCAACTAGAACAAACCGCAATACGAGTACAACCGCATTGTAAGGGATTGAAGACCAGATATATTTCGAGTTGTTTTAAAGACTGACTAATCATCAAGTAAAGTTTTACAAAGTAAGTCTTCGTAGCTTGAGAGTGTGACGATATGTAGAACGTTATTTGAAAAAGATTATATTAAATAGATTTAATGGTACCGTTGTCCTCATTTAACTAAAATGTATGTATCGGGGACAATTATAATCAATTAATTTAAGTGCCGTAGTATTTGCAAGTTGTACTTAGCCATGTGACAGTGTAACACAAAGAACAGAAAATAACAGTGTAACAGAAAAAAACTGTGTAGGATAGCAGGTGAATACACTGTCCGAGCAAACTTGAGTACTCTAAACACCAGGTGAAAATGTAACGCGAAGTTCAGAAGTATTAATACCCCTGCCACCCCCTCGGTGATATCGGACATGAACATTTGAGGCTCGAGTTATAGGTTAGGTATTGTTCGGGTAAGCATTAATTTATTTATACATAAAATTAAACAAGACAATGTCAGTAACAGTAACAGCTTTGCTGTCTGTCCGCGGATTTTAGCACCAATGTTTTTTGTGATTAAAAACGTCGTAATAATCCAATGAGATGACTAAGATATTATATGGCCCGTGATTACGTATTCCTTAATTCCGTATACAATTTCCATTCAAAACGAAGCAACTCTGACCAACACTGACTCAACAGCTGACGTGACTTATAGCTCTCTTTTAACTTTTTTATTCAGAAGAAATATGCTTTTTGACTGCATGGATTGATTTACACGTAGTTTTGGTAGCGCAGGCGCATGACATGATCGTACAGCTCAGAACGGCCACACAGAATCGCAAATATCGCGACCTAGTTAGCCGCGTGCTGCTCAGCCCCTCGCCCCCTGCCGCACACACCCGCGCGCTCATTAAAAATAGATTCTGATCGAAAAATTAACACCAGCTTTGTCACATCACATAGCTGAAGATGCAGAGGTCATCACTCGGATATATTTAGCTCTGGATTCTGATACAGCGCAGCTTTTATTTATAAGGTCAACATATTTGTAGACCCAGTTAAATGTGCAGCTATAACAGATGATGCCTGAATGCAATCCTTAAATTTATTGTACATCTTTAACTCCACGATAAATTAAATAGTTTATACTCTTACTAATTAGATACGGCAAAATACAAGATAATCCGATTTTTATAGAATAGAATAACACAATGATAGTAACATTGTGTATAATTTGTGTAATCGATAGTCTTGGCGTTGGCACGCAGGGAATACAACAGAAACACAACGCGAATATTAGATGAAAATAAAAATAAAGGCCTACGATAAGATAATATATACAAGAATATTTATTAAATTAACGGGATTTTCGTTTGACGGTTAAGTTATTATAATATACTACAACACATTCTGACTCTCCACGGGGTTATTTATTTATATTGCCCATATGCAGATGCTGAAATCTTTCGATTAGGCCTCGACTCCATCTCTATCTCTATATATGAGTCAGTCAACGTGGCCCTAACAACGAGTTTCCGCCTGTTCCGCCGCTTCAACACAGCAAAACAGAAGGTCATGTATTCCATTGTAAAGGTGCTATCAAAATATAGTCAAGAGAAGATTATTTACAATATTCACATAAAGTTCAATATTAGTATCTCTTTTTCAATCATGATAGTCAACTGAATCATTAATCAATCTTATCTTATAGTCCAATATTTGTTAATTCAAGACAAGAAGGCCATAGGTACTTTATTCTTTTCCGGGTGGTGACACAGTAGTTAGTTATTTCTCGCGGACATGCCTAGTTTTACGAAATGTAACAATTCTGATATTAAGGTAATAACTTCGCAACCTCTTATTCAGGGTACCAACTTTATTCCTTGACGTGAGAGGGCCAGCTGAATTGACGACCGGCCCATATGATCGGGAACTCTTTCAAATGACTGAGTTAAAACTTATTTACATATTTGGATAATCTCACTGTAACCAGCTGTGATTTCAGAATATAACTGAAGGCCAGTAAACTCTCCCCAACAATACCCACCGGAAGTCAAGGCGTAATTAACTACCTAAGAACATCTGTACGGTACTTATAACATAACTTTTTACAATCTTATACTAAAAGTAAAATTTATCATTGAGTGAGATTACATAAATCGCTGAAAACTGAATGAAATAGATGTAAAATCAATGTGGAAATATTTTCTATTGTTATATTTATTATAAAGCGATTGTCTTCGCGAATCTTTTTGTATTTTACAATAGTTTCACTGATGTATATACGAGACGCACCAATTGACGAAGCATTGCTGGCTCTGCTGACCGTCAGCTAACGGTACTTGCACTTAGCTTTAAAACTACCTTTATCTTAGGCGCAGTCGTGCGCGAATAGTATGTTTCAGGGGAAAGAAAACTTCATCGATTAACAAAGTTTTGCCGTCGATTTTTTTAACACGTAGGTAGGCGATAACGTTGTAGGAGTAACCTACCTTGTGCGAGTCAGAGACGGACGACAACGCCTCACGCCAGTTCAGGTACGAAGACGTCGCTCACCAAGTATTCCAATTGAACGTCACAAACTTGGCAAAATATATCAACTTAGTTTATGTGCAATCCAAAATGTGTTTCCGGAGACGCTCCATACTCTCACAAGAGTTTTAAAAGCACTAGAACACACGAATTTGAATACGAAGAAAATAATTCCCGATTGTCGGTAATACGACCGATCAGTCGGGCAGAATTTCGTCGACTGATTTCGGTAGATTGAAACAACCAATCAGAAAGCTGAATTTTCTTTGTCATGGGTTACGCGCGGGGTGAAGAGGCAGCACAATCGGCTAGCTTTTTCTTATCCGTGGGTTAACGCATAACATATCTCTTTCCCACAAGTTGCGGGAGTCGCAGGCACGGCAGCCAAGTTGTTCTGCGAAGGGGCAAGCGACCCAACACACACAAGCACACTATTGCGGACTCGACAGCACACATATACACTGCACAACGGCACGCAAGCCAGATAATACCAGTATAAACTGAGCTGTTTTTTTAATACCAAAGATACTATAAAATAAGCTCAATGTGAACTGGATATTTAAGCGTGATTTGCTGTCGTCTATACGATGTTGGAAAAGATTATGGGAAGTATTTCCATCAAGATTCAGCTGTTTTGAGAAAGACCCAACTTTATACTCAAATAGGCTGATTTTGCTGATCATCGATAAAATGTACCAAAGTTAATTTTGTTCATATTATTTTTCAAACTACAGTTAGTTTAACAAATTACACAATTTATCACTGACTAACACATAGTATTATATTATCTGTGCTAACACACAAGACATTCTTGTATGTTCTTAATAATATAATACTTACGAATAAAGTGCAACACTAAATCCCAAGGTAAATAGGTTTTTTCACAGCTTTTGAAGTTCAGTGGAGACAACATACATTAGTATAATAAATAATAAGTGACACAAATTGCCACATCCTACAAAAACGACTTAAAAGGCCCCAAAACCCACACTCATCTTTTACGACACCCATGGGTTAGTGCTTTGCCAAGCCTACACTACACAGCTATTTAGGTATACCCAAATTATACGGGAGTATAATTTGACCAAATTCAAACAAACAAGAAGCACAACATTGTGTATTGTAAAATTACTTTCCTTATGAGTATGGTCAACGAGTGGCACACAAATATCCTCCCATGGTGATAGCCAACAAAAACGAAACAGGGGAATTAAAGTATACCACATCTTACGAATCTATAATCGAGATACCAAGGGCTTTAAAGAACGAAAGTTGCTTCCTTCTTCCCAATGCCATACAATACGTGATCGTAGACAGGAACTTAGAAAGGCACTGCACTGAGTAGCTGCAGTTGACTAGGAAATAATGGGGATCCCTTTCGCTAGTTTGGATATCACATTAGAAAATAAAATAACTTCCTTTTACTTACTTATACTCACGCCCATTATTCCCATTGGGGTAGGCAGAGACTATCGATCGCCACTTAGTACGATCTTTACAAACCTCTCTTGCTTCCCATACATTAACTAAAACTTCCTTAAAAAAATTAAAACTTTCTTTTATTCAATCAAATCAAACAAACATTTTTTTTAATATTTTAACGTATAGATAGATCGATACAACTCATCTCATTCTCTATGGTTTGTTCTCCCCTGTTAAGTGTTAGCAATTCAGACGGAATGTGTGCTTAGAAAACCACGTGGCAAAAGTTCGCAAATTCACGTGTCACAGTGTTTGTCACCAAACTCCTCAGCGGATTAGCCGATTTCAATTAAATTTTGCATACACATTCGTTAGGTCTGAGAATAGGTTTTTAATTTAACTATTTTTATTTATACCTAAGTAATAGGGGTTGTCCATCCCGAACATTTTATTTGTATTTTATAGACTTGAAATTCCCTAGAAATTATTCATATATCAAAACAACGTTTGCCGAGTCAGCTAATGTATTATAGAAACTATTAGCTCAATGATACACGGCTTTAAAGGATACACGGGGCGTTTTGTTATGTTATTTTTATTTTTACGATTGATAAATTATTTTCTATGGCTAAAACAAACAAAATATTAAATGTAATGTAGCGAAAACTTTATTTTATTTTATTATATCGCTATACTTTCTCTTTTGGTTATTGATAGAATAATATTTTAAAAAGAAATCTGTAACCAACTGCTTATAAGGCAATTAGATTTTAATTATTTCTTATATAAATATTTGTACTATATAACAATAGAATTGGCCTAGACCTCGTTTATCTCAATCAAAATAATCATGTTTTTTTTTTATTTCAGCTGAGGCTAAGAACCCCATTATACTTTCTCAGTTTGATCTAGGCAGCGACACTTACTGAAAATTACAATATTTAAGATAAGCATTCCATAGGCAAAGTTGTTTAGTTTGATGTCTTTAATCGATTTAAAATATAAAAAGGGTAAGTTCTAAAAACGAGGTCTAGGCCAATTGGTAAATCCTTTATCTTAGTTAGAAATGTTGGTCAAACTTAAATCGTTGTACATGTTCGATGTGATGTGATGTGAATGTGACAAATCGTGCCATTCGAGTAAGCTGCGCGTGGAGCGGCCATGGTGCGGCGAATGACGCTGGGAGCACACATTCTTGAGCCAACACGTGAGAGCTCCGCGATAACACGCGAATTACTTGCACCTGACACCATTCTTTCCAATATAACGAGGGGCATGCCAATAGAAGTTAGATACTCTTTTCTCATCTAATTGACACTGACAAGCTATACACCATCTTATAGGCTGGTTTTCTATTGACATATTTGAGTATAGAACCCGATATGATTTTCCGAGAATCTGGCGGGAATTCACTTGCAACAATGGAGCTCAGTCCACGTGATTTTCGCGCCATGATTTATTATGACTTTAAAAAAAGTTTAAAGCCTCAAGAATGTTTTGAACTTTTGGCTTCTACTTTTAGTGAGTCTGCTTGTTCCCGAGCAACAGGTTTCAATTGGTTTGCTGAATTTAAAAGAGGACGGGGATGTCTCGAAGATGAAGCGAAGACAGGACGGCCGCCAACCGCGGTCACGCAAGAAAACGTTCGTGCAGTCGAAAAACTTATTCGCGAAAACCGACGAATTACTTATGTAGAGCTAGAGCGAGAACTAGGAACTGGATCAGCAGCAATGCAAACCATAATTCACGACCACCTTTCTCTTCGTAAACGTTGTTCGAGATGGGTGCCGCACAAACTTACCGATGAGCAGAAAGACCGTCGGGTGGATTGGTGCCTATTCATGATAGATAAATTCAACGGGGGCGAGAAAAAAAACGTATATGATATACTGACTGGTGACGAAACATGGCTATATAACTATGATCCCGAATCAAAGCGACATTCGACTGTATGGTGTTTGAAGACGAGCCAACTCCAACGAAATGTCGCCGTGCACGAAGCACCCAGAAACAAAATGGCCGCCTCGTTTTTCTGCAAAACGGGTCATATTGCTACTGTTGTGCTAGAGTATGAAAAAACGGTGAACTCCGAATGGTATGTGACAGTTTGTGCTCCAACAGTAATATCAGCTTGGTGTGACAAGCGACCGAAGTCAGGAATTGTTTCCAAAAATCAAAGAAAAACTAAAGGGGAAGAGCTTTGAAAGCAAAGAAGATGCGCTGGTTGCCAATAATTTCGAGATTTCTGAGCTATCTAAAGAAAAGTGGTCACAGGTATTTTCCAATTGGTTCAGATGTATGGAAAACTGTATAAGTGCTCAGGATGAATACTTTGAAAAGATCGGTACTTGTAATAAAGAATAAATTTTATAATTTTTGTGTATCTAGTTTCTTTTGGCATGCCCCTCGTAATACGGCGCATAAATGAATTAAACCATGCCCTTTCTCGTGCCTATCATCAGAAACTTATATTAGTGATACAAAGCTAACTCGTTCAAATTGTTTACTCGTCTCTTTGGTCAGCTTACTGCATTCACAGGTGGGATGAAAGGTTTAGTAACAAAAAAAAAATACGCAAGTAAAAAATACATTAAACCGATCCAATTTGTTAGGATTTTTCCTTATATTTATTAATAAATTACCAATTGTTACACAAGTTTCTATTTCCGGAGTTTTATTAGTGTAGTTTTAATTTTAATAGTTAAATTAAATATTTACCCTGATTTTCAAGACGCCATGTAGTGTCCATCATCGCGGAGGAGACTCGAGAATCTTTACCGGGACAACGGGCATTCCACAATGGCCATAATATTTTATTGGTCACTAATCCTTTGGGCCCTAAGGAAATTGTAATACCTAATCCGGTAGTATAATGACAATGAGAAACTATGAATTCAAATAGGAATATTCTGAATCAGAATCTATTAAGAATTGTTAAATATATAAACGAGAGACAATTACTAGTTTTATTCCGATTGAAATTGTCACTGAAATCTCAAAATACCAACTAAGCTGGGCCAGGTATTTTCTTAGATCACAATGATGCACCATAACAGGGTCAAGTTTAATGAACATTTTAGCTAGCGCTATTCATTCAACATGTGTTAGTCTTAGGTGTTATCTATCAACTATGTCCTTGGTGGTATCCTAAATGAGAGACTTCCAGCGACCTTTATCAAGTCACATCGGGCCACATTGTAGCTTTCCTAAGTCCGACCAACCCACACCAATGGGGCATGAACCGACCGACGTGTATGAAATATTACTCAAAAATATAATGACGTTAATCTTCTACCTGGAGATCCAATAAGACAATTATGAGACAATGTGTCTCTGTCGACAAAATTAAGCATCCTAACTAACCTAAATATCTCAACTCGAAATGCCGTTTGGCATGCCGTTCTGGCAGAGGTACCAGTACTTCTGAAGTACCCAAATGTTGCTTGGACAGTGTCTTCACGTGATAGGGGCCTAGCTTATCGCCGTTTTGTAACAATGCACTGTCACAGGACTGAGTACAACTTAGCCATGTGGGTTCCCTCACGATGTTTTTCCTCACCGTTAACAATCATAATAAATTAACCACACATATGTCTTTAGAAAAGACTAATTGGTGTAGGCATGACCCGGGATTTGAACCCACACGCCTGTCTGCATGACGGATGGAAGTTCTTATATATCCATTGAGCTATCACGGTAAATACAAACCTTGGTATGTTTATTTATATACATAGTTATGGTTTTCCATGATCCCTTGAATACATTTGATTGCCACTTTTTTAGATTAGTTTAACCTACATTATAGTCAATAATTCATGTACAGTCGATAGGGGAGAAGATCCATAAATACAAAAAGGTCATTTCGATTTTAGTACTAGTTTTCCTGCCAATCTAGTTACAGTTTTTTAAGGCATCGCAATAATCCCGCATTTCGAAATCGAGGGGGAAAATCCTTGGCATCGCAAAAGACATCGATGAGATTAGCAGTATGACCCGTTAAATCACTTCATACATCCAATGAAGAGTTAGCTTTATGCGAATCTCTAGCTGGTTGTGTTCTCTATTAGTTCAATTTGGATAGACAAAAAATATGGATAGATTATTAACTGGTTTAATATATTGCAGGGATACCAATGCCCTTCGTTCTGTTTAAACGCATAAATTAATTGCTGATAAAGGTATGTTTTGACGTCGCTAAATCGAAGTGAAGGTCGTTTTATAGCTTGCATCGAACTTGTGTCACGTAAATGTACAATTTAATTATAAAACCGATGATGTACGCAGATTTTAAGATAGATACGCTTTTTATTTCCACTTCCTCGAGATTAATTATGAAATCAAAGCGTCGACTGCCAAACATTGAACTACTATACTTACCTTTTAAAGCAGAGAGTATCTGCTTTAATCTATATTATAGAGTTGTGTGGTTTATATGAGCAACGGTAAAATACTGTGATATATTCTTGTACGGTGGTATAACCTTCGTTTCAGAAATATACCTAGAATGGTCATAGATTTGTAAATAGAATGACCGACAAAAATATACTTATACCAACGTTATCTTTGTTATAAGCCCTAGATTGGGTTGTTCAAGTATACGCAAATCCTAGCTTTTATATATCTAACAGAAACAATATTAGTTAATAGTTTCTATAGATAGTTCAAAACAGACATCGTAATCAACTAATCAGGTGATACGAAAAAGTAATGCAAGCCGAGCAACTGCTGCGATGTTTTGTCCTCATTCTGGTTAGTGCGCGCGGGTTTCAGTACAGTTAGTTGCGCAAGCGCGAGACGCGGTCACGCGCCGAGGTCGGCTCGCGGCCTCATTTCCACGCCGCCTCGCCTGCCTCACCTCACTACCTCGCCTGCCTCGCCGCGCCTGCCTCGACCGCGCTGCCCCCTCACTAATGTCAGGATCAAGGACGACATTCGATCACTCTCGATTAGGATCGCGTTATCAGGAAATCGTCTACTCAAAACAGATCTTTTTAGTATGACTATGAGGTTTTATGTTTCGAGTCATATCAGAAGGGTTAACAACCTACATTCAATTACTATAAGAAATAGGATCCCAGAGTACGTTGACCCCATCGTCAAGCTACCTGAAACCGCCTAACTTAATTAATGATCTACATTAAAATTAGCATCAAATTATGCCACGCAATTTCATGTGCCTTCCCTCTTGACATAAAAAAAACGCGCTTAATATCTGCAAGTGCTGCTGCTCCCAAGAAAATTTTATTTAACAAGAATATTTTATGCGACAGGTACAGGTATTTAAGTGAAACAACAACTTAGCATACTTATCCATTTCGTTTATTGTGTAAATAATAAAAACATTTGATGCAAAAACTCTCAGGATATGAATATTCAAAAAAATAAAACAAGGGTATTTCTACTTCTAAAATCATCTCGAGATTCCACACGCTTTAAGTGAATTTGATGTGTTTTCTCCGGTTATAATGCTATGACACGGTGACAACGCGACACAATTAGCACGGGAACTCATTGCAAATATGATAATTGTTCGTAGAAAAGCAGTATCAGTATATAAATGCAATGCTTGGCAATGTATGCTTGTGAAAACTAGTTGGTTACACGATGTAACAATTAGTTTCGTCGAAAGTATACGCGGATATACGTAATACTTTTAATCGGATGCGAAAAAAACCGAATTATCAATGCGGCGAGCATTCTTTATACTATTAAGTAACTATAATGCGTAGTCTTAAGTTTGTATTACGCGACATGGTTCAAAGAGTACGGCACGGTAGCAAGCAAACTTGTAGTTTGATAAGCTAACTTAAACTTGGTTTGCTAATTACGGTAGACTTTCACCAGCTGCAGTGCTTTTTGTACCATGTCATGTAATGACGACTTTACAATAAATGATTGGGAGGACAGTCGCTACCATCAAACATGTTAACAAATACAAATCTTAAGGAAATTTCAACTACAAATTTGTTAAGAATAATTGAATCCTATTATCGAATTAGCACAAACATAACTAGATTGGATATAAACAATGGTTAAACAAACTGTTTCCTTTCGGAAAGAGATGCAACAATCGACTTCATACAACAATCTCAGTCTTAAACATTTAACCAAGGCCTATTACACTCTTGGTTCAACTATGCAAAGAGAATGAGAGTAAATAAGTCAGGTAAATATAATAAGTCATATTACGCCCTTACCTACTACGAATGAGTATTTTGAATTCAAAGTTGCATAAGAAGCTCTTTGATAATTTGCAATAGTTATAATAACAATTTTGACTAGCTACAACCATGCAAATAAACATAAGTAATTAATTATTTTGGCCAAGGCTTATCCCGAAGACAGAGATATAATGCTCATTCTGATTTGAAAATGTTACGAGTGAATGTTCAAATAATATTTATTCGGAAATAATTGTTCCGTTATAAATATATATTTGACGCAATGAGGGGATTATATAATGAAATACTTGGACACAAACTTAATGTCAGTTTCATGTTGCTCTGTTACGAGTGTTTATTATTAAGGTCAACAAGAAAAATGTTATCTTATAGCATTCGCTATAAATGATGGAACCACCAGGAAAATAAGTCAATAAATTATCGGATCTATAACTTGATCTATCAAATTGATTGCCAATTATAATATAATTATAATAGGAGCAGAGCAACCTATTTGTCTAACAGATCCGAACATGGATGCAAAAATATAGGCCAAGGACGCAGACATCCCCTCGTCGTTGCTAGCCTCAATCTAGGTGTGATCTAGATTCTCTAAGCCAAGGCCATTCATTGAATACCTTTTTAAACATATTTATTGCACAAACAAATCACTTTTGACAATGCGACAAGCCATTTTATATTAAACCTCTAAAAATAAAAGAGAACTTAACATTTTAACATTAAGTCGGTATAGAAAAGCACTAACTCATTTCTCCTCGTGGGGGTTGTTCGTTTCGTTTTGGGGCTTTTAAGTATTGCTTGGCGATGCGTTAGAGGAAACCTATCAGCAACAAACTTTACACTACCATCTATTCCCCACTTAACTGACAAAAGTGGCTGAAGAAATTTTAATTCCAAAGCTCTGACCACCGTTTTTTGAGTCTATGTATTTAATAGTGAAGTGGAAAGTTTGACTATCAAAACTGTATTCGGTAGTGATGAGTCCGTTTATCTTTGACGGAATCAGTAGAGCGTCTTCTAGCGGCTGCGTATACTGCCAATTTGGACTGCGACGGCAGGCTGGAGTCCCGCGAGCGGACCAGCGACTCCCGGGATTCCGCGGCAGGCAGGGAGGATGACGTGGCCACTGAAGGGAGCTTCCTCGCTGATTCGTACGGCAGAGGAGAGCCGCGCGATGTCGTGGAAGCGATGGAACCAGAGCCGTCTGAATCCTGTTAACATTTTATGAATATTACTTGGTGTCTGAAGTCCAATAAGTAGGCTATTTCTACATACACTTAGTTCCAATGCAGAAATGAGTAACTTTGCAGAACATCATAAGTGCAAAGGGGTTTTCTCAAAGTTATATTTGCTTTCAACTTTCGCGGGCACAAATGAAAGTGATATGTTACAAAAAAAAGTAATATTATTAACATTACTGTGAGTATATTTTTACGACGTCCGTGGTCGCTTACTTTCCGCTTAAAGTATAGCTATTGGGAGTTAGTCTTATAGATTCCAATAGCAGCTATACAGTTATTTTCGAAAAATGGCTCTGAGTTAACACGATTTTTAATTTTATTATAAAGATTTTCGCCATGGCTGCCAGTCCTTTCATTCAATTTACCCTTGTTTCATGTCTGTTAAAATATTTGTAATTTTTTTTTTTTTACAAAGTTTATTTTATAATCTTTTTCCACTCAACTTCCTAAAGTGAATAAGTTTGCGAAGTTATGGATACTCCTTTTAGAGATTTACAACCGTGAGAATAATATCAATCTTAGAACTAATTTTATAAACGTGAAAAATGGTGTGGGTAACCGTCACTGCTGAAGACTTAAAAGCCGTCACTAGTTAAGATTTACGATGAATTATAGGCCATAGACTCATAAAATTCGTCGTTAAAACACGTCTGTGTGATTTATATCAAAAGGCTGAAACTGAGAAACCAATTGAAATTGCTTTTATACACTGGATTAAGAAGTAAGAGTAGGATTATTTATATTTTACAACCGCGATGGTTTTGCGGGACTATACTAAAAGTAAAGAATATGATAACCCTGCTTAGCCTGGTACTAAATCGATATGACTAACCGATTAAGATATTTGTTATTAAGCCATTTTTAATCACCCGTTATCCGTGACCATTGCGCAATCGCCTTATCGCTTGTAAATCTCGGGATGAAACCAAGGGGCGATCCTGTGGGGCGACCTGATAATCTTATTTACAAGACAAACACACTAACAGTTACCCGGTAATGTTGATGTTGGCTGATACCAATAGTATTACGCTCAATATCTTATCTTCCTGTGTTTACGTGAATGACAATTTAATTATGACCCTTTGATAGACGTAGGTTACGTCGAGATATACAAGACATATTAAATTGTAAATGTGAAAATGATTGCCAATGTTCCTATTGTGAAGAAGGAGGTGTAATAACAATTATTTCGGAAAATAATTGGGATATTTTTGTTCATGAAAACCTCATGTGGGGATTATTAATCACTTATTAATAAAGGATAAATAAAGGAAAGAAAAACGGGGTGACGTGACGGGGGCGTATACACGGAGGTCGCGGATTCCCCGCTATTTTTCTTTCCTTTATTCGGAAAATGTTTTTGGGCCTAGTGTTTCTTTTGACTTTCTTCATTATGTACAATAAGGCTTTGATTTCAGTTTTTTAACTGTCTCCTTTCATGCGGTTGTAATTAATAGTTGGTTAAATTAAATGACTTACAACACAACAACATCATATGAATACAACATCAAACGTCTCTGTTATGTTATATGCATGTCAACTGATCAAATGATTGCAAGCCGAATTAAGCTGATACTAGGGAAGAAGAGAGATCCAGACAAGTTAATAATATCCTTCAAATATGTTGTTCTTTAAACACCAACTGTTTTCTCTTTTAAATTGATAAAAAAATAGGGTTCCTTACTTTTGCTATTCAAGCCTTACTTTATAATCATGATATTGGTGTATTAATATGTAGAAAAGAGAAAAAACGGTTTTTAAGATGGCAAGACTTTTTTATTTACCTTTAAATTATTTATGCAAACTGCAATCCAGTTGTAAAAACCAGTTTGTTTACCATTAAATAAACTGTTTAGATAATTAGCTAATTGGTTTCATAAATAGCTTTATTTAATTACTTCTTCATAATTAAGCAACGATGATGCATTACACCACCCCTTACGATATACAAAACTCTTGTTAAATTTACTGATACGCCTTTTATTCCTACAATGCGGTAGGCAGAGACTATCGATCTCCACTTTGTGAACGATCCTGACAAATCTCGTTTGCTTCTCGCACAGTCATAATTCCCCTTAATTCAATCACCCACCTTTCGAAGATGGTTTTCAATCTATTCTTCAAATCACTTTCGTCGCTTTTCTCTAGATACTAACAAACTGTACATTGTATCTATATATAACACAAGAAGCTATCTGAACTTTTATAAACGTTTAATAGCAAAAAAGGTAATTAATAAAAATATTGATGAACGTCAATGAAGCTCATGAGGCTTGCCAGGATCTTACAAAGTGGCGATCGATAGTCTCTTCCTACCCCATTGTACTGTAGGCAAGATAGTGTACACAAATACTGCCTCCTCCGATCACAACTTAGTACAAACAGTAAGAAACCCACCTTCCGTTTATCCCGATGGTTCGATTCCTACCTACCTACGTAGGATAGTATACCCCATTACTGCCTAAACCTAACCCAACTTAATACAAACTAATAAATAAAGGAAAGAAAAATTTGGACACTAGCGGGGATATACGCCCGCCCCCCGGCGACCCCCGGGTATACGCCCCCGTCGAAAGTTTTCTTTCCTTTATTAGTTAGTAATAATCCCCAAATGAGGGATTCATGAACAAAAACATACTAATTAATAAAAACTGTCCCAAATGATTACCTTCCGCTTATCCCGATGGTCGAGCCGGTCGTACCGCGCGGCGTTCCTGGCGGACGGTTTCCGGGGTGGGCGAGGCAGCGCGGACGGCGGCGGCGGCAGACTGCTGCTGCGGGTCTGCTGCGACGCGCGACCTTGCCGCTCCAGCAGTAGTGCCTCCTCCCCGCGCCCCCGCGCTGCACTACCGAGCCCCGGGAAGCAGCACAGCCCGCGCTGTTTGGACATAGGAGAGATAATCATCTGCACAGTTCAGGAATGGTAAAAGTCTTGTTAAGATTTGTAAGTAGATAAAGAGCACCCTATGAACATGGTTGATGAGGAAGTAATCGCTCCATCAGCAGCGCTGCCTAGGCATTGGAAGCAGAATAGCCCGCGCTGTTTTCATAAAGTATAAATTTGTAAGTAGATAAACAGCACCCACATTTTTTTTTAAAAGGTTGTTTAGGAACTAAGCGCTCCAGCAGCAACGTCCCCTTCCCGTGTTATAGATTTGTAAGGAGATAAACTGCACCCTATAAACATGATTGTTAAGGAGCTAATCGCTTCAGCAGCAGCGCCTCCTCCCCGCGCCCCCACGCTGCACTAACCAGACCCGGCAAGCAGCATAGCCCGCGCTGTTTGCATACAGGAGTATAGTATATTATCTGTGATACCGGAAAGATTATCATCCACACAGTTCAGGGAAGTTAATAGTTTAGTTTAACATCCACGGTCATGGTTGTTAAGAAACTAAGTATTCCAGCAGCAGCGCATCCTCCCTGCGCCCCCGCGCTGCACTACCCAGGCCCGGGAAGCAACATAGCCCGCGCTGTTGCACACAATAAAGATAATAATCATGTGCAGTACGTTTTTTAAGTAAATAAATAGCATCCCACAAATTAGATTCATAAGACTATTCACGTAGCAAGGTCAACGAGTAATACTTACTACTACTATTACTTAGCAGCGTTGAGGGCGACAAAGAAACTAAAGGTGCGGTAAGTGGTGGTTAAGATTAACATTACTCAAAATCTAATATCATGTCGGTAGAGATGTAAAGAACTCGAGTCTTTGAGTCTTAATTCGATAGACTCGACTCAATTTTACGAGACTCGGTGGACAAATAAAACTCCGAGCCTTGAGTCGAGCCGATCTGCAGTCCTTTCTCGAAAACTCGAGCGCCAAAATAGAACTCGTATTCCAAAAAGAGCTCGAGTCTTAAAATCAAGCTCACGTCTCAAAAAGAACTCGAGTCTTAATAAAAAGAGCTCGAGTGTATCGAGGTTTGAGCGTATCAAGGTTTATTCATTTAAAAATTCATAGACATAGTTCATGGATATAGGAGGGATAAAATCGTGACACTATTTATTTATTATGTCGGTACGGAGCAATTTTTATTGTTTGTTATGTTACGAATATTTACTTTACTTACGTTTTTACTTCTGTGTTATTTATTATCATGGTTAGACTTTTTTGATTAAACGTTTATATATTAAAAAATATTGGTATATTAAGTAATTATGTACTTAATGTAATTTGTTTATGTTTAGAATCATGTTTCATGATGAGTAAAATATTTTTTCTTATATTTACCTCTTTTATTTTAATGGGAAAGATTATTTGACACTAGCTATTTTCCGCAACTTACTACATTATTTTTATTCAGACTTATATTTTATTCCATATTTATTTATAAAGGAACTCCAAATGGAAAAATACTTGAGCGCGACTCGTCGCCATGTTGCGCTCGAGTCTCTATGTAGACTTAAGTGTTCTAGTCTGGGGGAGTTGTTGTAACGAGTCGAGTTGAGCAATTTGTCAGCTGAGCCTAAAATTTAGGACTCAAAAGACTCGAGTTCTTAACATCTCTACATGTCGGTGCGGTGAACAATGCGGATTTTGAATATGAGAAGATTTTGAGCAAACGTAATGCAAATATTGCCGCGTAGTGCTGGACTATAATGTGACTACCCCTTTCTACCTACGGATGTAATGAGAGGTGACTAAAGGGGGCTTTTTAAGATGTTTTCGGGCGATGATGCGGAGACACATCACTCACGATACTTTATTTCTAGCATCTTGACACCTATTGATTTCCAAATATGGCTGAGGAGTTAATAATTATTATCGTAATAAATGTTATTGTATATAATGTAGTGCTTTATTTTCACCATCTGCGGAACGCAATAGGGTAGTGCCCTTCAACCTCACTAAAAATTATATTTAAACACTGTTTTAGACGAGTTCGATACAATATATAACCGACTAAGCTAACTAACTACAGATTAATGCAGATTAAAAAATAAAATGTCATGAATATTCAAGTGTTTCATTCATAGTAATGATGATTTGCAAAAGTCACGCTTTTGCGTATTTTCCAACTTCATTTAATACTTTCCGTGATATCAAAATAATTACGCATTGACTGAGTAATAATTTATTAGATGATCATATTTTAAAAAGATGTTTAAAAAATTTGTAGTTATTTAATTACTATATTTTTTTATATTAATATGGCTGTTGTAACGTACAGTCGCCATCAGATATATCGGAGCGGCCGAGGTACTCAAATATATCTGAGCAGCAATAAATTTCAATAAATTCTTTACGGTAAATAAGGTCAAAAAGCTCTGAACATCCAATTCGCCACAAATATATGAGCAGTGGTTTTTCAATTAAATCTGAACACCCAAAGAGACAAAAATATGTGAAAGCACAACTCGTCAAAGTTATCTGCTCAGACAGGGTGATCATAAATATCTGAACATTTAGGGAAAATATACCTTAAAGCACTAGGCATACAGTTTAAATGTAATCGTATCAAAATGAGTAGGTATACAAAATAGAAATCTGCGTAAAGCAACTTTACAGTCTTGTAACAAGAAACACATTTGAATAAAATATTTGCAAATTTACAAAAAAGATAACATAACTGTCATATAATTTAATGTTTTTTGACATGAATTCCTCATGTGGGGATTATTACTCATAAATAAAAGATGTTATTAAAGGAAAGAAAAATTTCGACACTGGCGGGGTTTGAACCCGCGACCTTCGGGTATACGCCCCCGTCAAATTTCGCGCTGGATGCCAACTGACACTGTAGCTCAGTTGGCAGAGCGACGGGGGCGTATACCCGAAGGTCGCGGGTTCAAACCCCGCCAGTGTCGAAATTTTTCTTTCCTTTAATAACATCTTTTATTTATGAATAACTGTCATGGCATATAATTCACTTCATGTATTTTATCAAATACTAGTGGTCCGCCCCGGCTTCGCACGGATGATGTAAAGTTTTTATACTGCTTACCCCCTACGATATTTAGCATGATGATATATATCCTATGTCCTTTTCCTGGTTCTAAGCTACCTCTCTAACAATTTTCAGCCAAATCTGTTCATCCGTTCTTGAGTTATAAATAGTATTACTAACACCACTTTCTTTTATATATATAGATTCGCAGATTTATTATGCTATAATTACGTATATAGATTGGCAATAAAAATACGACAGGCGAGACCAAAAAAAAGTACAACGGTGTGCGTAAATGAATGTGTGTGCGTGACATTAGTATGGCGGATCCCATACTAGCCCTATTAAAATTGATAAAAATTCACGTATTTGTTATTTTTGCCCAATTCGGTATGCAAAGTTTTACTAAAGTGATGCTGATTACAAAACCATTTCGAGATATATAACCATATTTTCTTGAAATTATATCAATTGAAGCTAAGATGACTGTTATTATATAAAAAAAACTGTAACAGTGTTTGACCTTCAATGTTGTTTCAAAGACATACGGTTTTGCAGTTTATTAATAAAATATCGAAAATCATAGGTTTGTTTAGTATAATATCGTAATAATTTCATTTGACACCACAAATTCGTGATATGTTTTGCAATCAGCAACATTTTTATAAAACATTTCGCTTCATTTGCATGTCGCTACGTGATTTTATCGATCGATGACGTCATTAAGTACAAAAGTTGAACAATCTTTAAAAACTGATCACTTTACAATTACTCATTTTAAGGGCCTCCCCGCATTTTGCAGCTATTGCGCTCACTCTTACGTCAAATTTACTAAGAGTGACAGGGACGGAAAAAACGCGCGCGCAGGATAAATGTAGCTTATTTAGTTTTATTGAATAACTATAATGTTTAAATGAAAAGTTAAACATCAAAGTTACAGATCTTAAAGCTACGCGTATATAGACACATAATGAGTTCACATGTATGTTATGCCAGTGGAGCCTATACGGTTTTTATGAAAACAAAGCATGTTCCAATTCAATTTTTTTCATCATATTTTTCAACAAATTATTAAAATGTTAAACATCAAGTTTTAACACCATGAACTAATCACCAACATATATTTTATTCATGTCATATCAATATCATCAAATCAGACTTTATACAATTTCCAAACAATCAATATCAACCTATTTTTCCGGGGACGCCCTTAAATGGAAAATATTCAAATTAGTCTTTTATAATTTTGTGTTTGCCAAAGAATATGTATTCGATTTAGATTTATTTTTTTCACTTTTATTAAGTTATTAACTTAATAAAAAAATCATTAAGGTTAAAATAAGTAAATTATTTTCTTTCATGTTTTATGTCAAAATCGTTGTAGGCTGTTATCGTCTCTGAGAGGTCCTGCCTTTGTTGACGTTTATGCTATGACGTTTGTCACTTACTGCTAATCCCTGTGCTTCTATATCTATGGTAATATAAAAGCTGCCAAATTAAAATAAGTACGAATGCTTTGCAATATTTCATCCACTTTCGTGTCAGTCACCATGGCCTAGCGGTTTAGTGAATAGAAATCATAATTGTAATCCGTTGCGTCAGGGTTCAAATCCTAAATTGTGTTTATTTTTATCAAGAATTCATGTTCTTTTTTTTTCTATTTTATTTATTAAACCTTTAGATTTATTGATCTCATTTAATATAATGCTATATATTACGTTATAATTATATATATGAATACGTATAATACGTTACAGAAAACAGCAGGAAAAAGTACAATTTTGTGAAAACTAGTTTATCCTTTTATTTTATTAAAGCTGCATTTACATTTATGCTACCCTGGTACATACAATGTAAAAAATGGCATACATGTTTCAAAAATTCTAAGTTGTTTTACCTCTTGATGTTTTTTTACCGGTGAAAATTATACAACTACAAACCCATTCCTCTATTAACACCATGTACTTACCTGTTTCTGTCAAAAAATGGAGTTGGTCAGTGGGAAACGACTTTTTCTAATAATATACTAACCGTACAACTAGTTGGGACCGTACAACCAGTGGGGCATACCTCCCAGCAAGACTCTTTTTAGTTTTGACATTGATAAAACCAAATGGTGGTTGTGTAGAAAATGTATTCTAGCGTAGTATGATTAAGAATTTTAAACTGTATGCTTAGTGCTTTAAGGTATATTTTCCTTAAATGTTCAGATATTTATGATCACCCTGTCTGAGCAGATAACTTTGACGAGTTGCGCTTTCACATATTATTGTCTCTTTGGGTGTTCAGATTTAATTGAAAACCCACTGCTCATATATTTGTGGCGAATTGGATGTTCAGATCTTTTTGACCTTATTTACCGTAAAGAATTTATTGAAATTTATTGCTGCTCAGATATATTTGAGTACCTCGGCCGCTCCGATATATCTGATGGCGACTGTACTACTATTATAGGTTAGCTTAGAATTATAAGAGATTCATTTAGTAGTGTAACCACAATAAAATCGGAAAAAATACAGTATCCTGTATGTGATATTTTGTCTCATATTACAACACTGCAGGTCTTTGTAAATGTCACTGACCTGGGATGTTTTACTCTATAAATAAGATCTGTGCGTATTTTAATTCAAGTTTTAGTGAAAAATGCATGAAGAATTTCAGTCCGACGACTCTGCAGCAGTAACCTAAATAACGCACACTATGAAATTAGATAGGCTTGCAGAGATTTAGCGTTGTTTAAACATGGATAACAAAACCAAATAGCTTAATCATTTGGAAAGGTAATACTAATAAAGATCGATAAATATTATCGTTACAGATATCCAGTTAGGTAGCGAGATATATTTGTATCGAACAAGTGTTAATGAACCGGGCAGCGTGTCCACACGTTTACGAGAATATAATTAGCTACACTTACCTCATTCGAGGATGCCCGTGACTCGCGCGTCGCAATAACACTATTCACACGCGGAACACCGACTAATTTTAGTTTCACCATCAACCAAATGCTACTAGGTCATCGCCAGATTAAAAGACATTTCTGATCAGCTGGGAGGAACGATTTCTATATATATTATATCTATCCAAATATTAATTTATTTTTATTTAAGTATTAGTAGTGGTTCCGTACGTGAGTAGTAGAGTACTTCTGCTATTGTTTGTTACGAAACAGGGTCAGTGGGCTACCACTGCAACACTCCAAACAAAAGCGCATTCAATTGGTTAAATATGTAGCTGAAAAATGATGGATTACTATTTGTGAATTGTACATTAATTTATTCGGCTGTACCGGCTCCGATTGAATTCTTTTTCTGTCACAAAAACCTTTTTCTAACAATGGACAATAATGTAAAAAAACAGCCAAAGGAAGTGTTTTTTTTTTCAATTTACATTGTAAACATTGAATCTAAAACCAATATTTTAACCTATTTTTATCCCTAATATCTTTAAAGTTGTAAGTTCATAAACCATATCAAATTTAATATAAGTAATTCTACGGAAGTTCAAATGCCGAATCTCACTACTTCAGCCAAATGATCAAATCAGCTTTTTGATTAGCAGTATAATAAATAAGGTATGGGCACTAGTTTAAAGTCTGTTATGTTTCCACATTAGTTAGTAGTAGTTTTAAACATAAACTGCTACTGATTTATGAATCGATCTCGAGCACAAAAAAGGTCTTTGCCCCACTGAGGTGTATTTATACAAGCAAGATTAATTTGACATACAGTGCGGATATGCCCCAACTGTTTTGTAAAATGTAGCTGATCATTTTTATTACTTCTGGCAATAACATGGCCTAATTGTAAATGTGGCTAAAGAAGAACCATATAAGGTTTGATATTGTATATTCCTCCTTTACTTATATGCTGGAGAATCCATCATTTTTCATTATTTTTCTGAAAAGGAATGTTAGGATTAAAAAGCGTTAGGATCAAACATTCAAACCAAATTTAACAAAACATTTATTTATTAATAAGAATATATTAAACACCTAAAGTCAAATTGTCAAAAAATATTAATATGTTTTATAATCTAAATATCTTGTGTATACATTAATACAAATTTACGCAATTTTAGCCTCGGAATGACAAATATTGTACTGTGGTGTATAAAAACTGACAATATATAGGACTTTACTCAATAATACATAGTGAAGGCACAGTCTTTAGGCACAAGTTTTAATTAGGCTTAGAATTAAAATTTAATTAACCATTTATGATACAAATATATCTTATTCTAGTGTTTAAATACGACATCATCAAGATCATGTAAAGCTAACTTTGGCATGTCTTAAATTTTATAAAGTTTAACATAATATCAATTTGCTTTATTGTAAAAGTTCATCAGCATAAATTTGTTATTTATATTTATATCAAACCATTAAAATAATCAATATGGATTTCGTAGTTTTATTTGATACTTTACTGTATTTCTATCAACACGATTTGATTTATCAATCCTCAGTGTTATGGACAACATTTTGTTTCTTTATTGAAGTTTGGTTGGAAATACTAATTTTATTTATATAAATAAACCTGTTAAATAATTTTATTTGTAAAATATTTTTACGCTATCTATACTTTGATAAATTCATTCTTTCAGCCCTGAAATTGATAAACAGGATTTTTAATATCAGTTACAAAAAAATCTATATAATTCATAAACAATTATTATTTTTTACCTTACAGGGGGTAGTCAGAGCTTAGGTAAATATCGTCTGCACTATTTAGTTAGACTTAAGAAATAGACGCATACTTGGAATTATTTCATTTCATCTTGTCAGTCAAACATAAATAATATTTTATCGACAAAATCATGCTTCATAAAATCTGGCATAGTATGCTCAAATAAGTAGGCCTAATTATTGGATGAACGTAACTCGTACTTGTTTCACCAAATTACAATGACAAATAAAAGTTCGTAAACGGAAAGAGAGAAATTTCTGGAAATACCTACTACTCTATAATTAGTGATATTTGTCACCCAACATAGCAGTGGTTGAGTTAGCCGGAATGCTTTCCAGTTTATTATCTTTTTACACTATCAGGGTAAGAGCAAAGCGTGAATTTATTTACTGATTAACATATACAATTTATTGGTTTTTGTTCTATTTATGGAATAAATATATCCTGAAAATATATCTGTAGCTCTAACATTATTATTAATTCGAGTTTTTGTTTTCAGTCACCTAACTATGATGATAACAGAGCTTGATGTTTATTTCTATTATTTTGTAAACATTTTTATAGAGCTTATTCTTTGAGATTCGTATAAAACAGGGAATATTAATAAACGTACAAATGTTATATTTCCTAATATACACTTAGCTAGTAATTGTGATTAACTTATTCATATCTGACTTTAACATTCCTTTTATGCATAAAATACTAAACTGTATTTGACCTAGAGATTCCAGTTTAATCTTAATATTAAGTGTATACATTAATATATTATAAGCACTTAAAAACAATCACTCCAGAAAAAGTTATTAATATTATTGTTGAAAATTCACAAACGAAAACATGGCAACACTTGTTATTGTGGTATTTCGCTAGGGGAACAAGCAACACTCACTAATTGTATGTTAAATGATGTTGGAATGTGTTGTATCTGTATGAAATCTGTTTGTACTTTTGGTGTTGTAAACAGTCATGAATGTGTGTGATTCGGAAATCAATTTTTTTTGGGGATATTTATATACACATATATAATCATAACAAAGATACGACTTAATGATATTTTAGCATTTTAACAATTCAACGCCAAGACTAGACTAATAAAATTGAATTGTGAATGAACGCGTAACGATTATTTCATTCAACGAATAATTTAATCAAAGCGCTGAGCGACCATAGATGAACTTTGTAACCATATACACAAAGTAACAAATAATGAAAAGATTTGAAATGTATATGAAATATACGCAATAATAATAAAAAAAAACGCACGTATCCAATGTTAAAACATTTCTAAAAAAACTGCGCGAGGCATTTCTAACTAAAATTTTCTAGCAGCCACGCCACATTAACCACTTAGTTGGATGTCTTTGAGCTATTTATCTCTCAAGACTTCAAAGGTATACTTTAACCTCAACTATGCACAATCGTAACAAACTTCTCCGACTTTCCTCACATTCTCGCTTCTCGCGTATCCTCAAATATTCATCTACTTAGGACTCCTGTCCTCATAAAATATTTTTCTAGCTAGTCTTCGTGCCGTCTTTACTAACATTTATAATCTCTACATATTCTTTCATCACATTCGCTTCACTTTTATTCATCATTTCCATGAAAATAAGATAACTAAACACCATAAATAAGGTCAACATATGACCTACAGCGACAGTTCGCAAGAACGTGTATCAATGTGGTTTCAAGGTTTATGAAACATGTGAGACATGTATTGAGAGTAGTGATAGAGGAGTTTTAACATTGCAAGTGCTAGGGTTGTGTGGTTTTAGTAGCAGTGGCGCGTGATGTCATTAGTCTATGATATCACTAGCAGGTCGTAGTGTCAGTATATGTTATGTCTAGTGTCAGCAGTAGTGGTATATGGTGTCAATAGCAGTGGTGGCATTTATCAGTAGTAGTGGCATGTATTGGTGTATGGTGTCAGCAGTAGTGGTATTTGGTGTCAGTTATAGTGTACGGTGTCAGTAAAGTAATATATATGTATAGTGTCAGCAGTGGTTTACACCACTACTACTACTAGTGGTATATGGTGTAAATAGCAGTGGTGACCTTATGGGTGTCGTCAGTAGATGTGGCGTGTTGTGTCAGTAGTAGTGGCATGTAATGGTGTATGGTGTCAGCATTAGTGGTATTTGGTGTCAGTTATAGTGTACGGTGTCAGTAAAGTAATATATATGAATAGTGTCAGCAGTAGTAGTGTATGGTGTCAGTAAAGTAACAAAGATGTGTAGTGTCAGCATTAGATGTGTAGTGTCAGTATTAGTGGTGTAAAGTGTCAGCAGTAGTAATAGTGGGCGGTGTCAGCAGAGTGACATAGATGTGTAGTGTCAGTAGTAGTGGTGGCGGGCGCACTCGGGCAGGTAACTCACGGCGGCACGGGCGGCCGCTCCAGCCGCGACTCCAGCGCCGCCAGCTGCTCGTCCAGGCGCAGCGAGCTGCTGTCGAAACCGCAACCTGGGGGAGAGTAAGGGTTTTGAGGATTTCTTGGGGTTAAATTTAATAGTAATGTTCATTGAAACGAAATTACTTTGGTTCAATCGGCTTACGTTATAAATCGACCCCATTTTTGTGTACTAAAAGCACAATTCAAGGTTGTCAATTCTTAGACCCAACATGACGAAGAAATTCATACGATTATGTTATAGCGTCCAAGCAAAATATAAAATTCGAGCACCAAGAGGCTAAATGTTACATAATTGTCAGAAAGGCGTTAACGCAAAAGATATCCACTTGTGGTTTGAGTTAGCAAATACTACGTTTTTCGTTGTAGTTCAAATGAACAATAATTCTTATCAGACAAACATAGACTTCATGGTTTTGAGATAATGATATACTTATTTTTTAACTAAATGTGGAGCCTTTTCAATCAATTGTTAAAGGGTGTAAATTACTGAAGATGCCGGAACGGACGCGGTGAAAAGTATCGGCATGCAAGGTACATGTTTCACACGCTCTTGTCCGGCAAGAACAAACATTCGGTGTCGCATAATTTAAATCTTTTTGTTCATGAAAACCTCATGTGGAGATTATTACTAATAAATAAAGAATAAGGGTTTGTATACAAAACTGCGATGCTATGCGAATATCCTGCAATTTCAGTATGAATTTCAAGAAATTCGTATCGCATGGCAGTTTTGTGTACAATCCTAAATAAAGGAAAGAAAAATTTCGACACAGGCGGGAATCGAACCCGCTAGCCGAACCGGTAGCTCAATTGGCAGAGCGACGGGGGCGTATACCCGAGGCCGCGGGTTCGATTCCGCCTGTGTCGAAATTTTTCTTTCCTTTATTTATTCGGTGTCGGTTAAAATTGTAGTTAGTTAGTGATAGTTACCGCTAGCGTTATCGTTGGCAGGCGAGTAGTTCCGTCGCGCGAGGTGGCGGTACCTGCCCGCCACGCCGCCACTTCCTTCCGCGCTGGAGAATGATGCACCCGATGATAGAGCCACTGGTGGCGAAAAACAATTAATGATTGATGATAATAAAGGCTTCGGGAAATTTGCCTGATTTGCTCCGAGAACACAACAAAAAAGAAAAAAATATACTAATATTTATCGGTATTGATTACTAAGGTACACGGTCTGCTGTAGAAATAAAATAAATATTATCTATGACCACATAGCATGACATACATACATATATTCACGTCACGGTTATAGATCCAAAAAGAGGTACCCAGAGCTTCAGAGCTAGAAAGTCCTCAGCCGCATTTGCAAGTTGATAGAGAGAAGATGGTAGATTTAAAGTAACGTTGGTGATGGGTCTCCAACCGCATCGCCCAAAAACCACTTTAAAAAGCGCCATACCCTTAGTCGCCTCTTGTGCACCCGTGGGTAGAAAGGAGTAGTGACATTCTAAGCCGGTACTACACGGCAAATGAACACTTAAACATAGCATGAACAATTAAATTTCACTCAAACTTGCATTGTATTAATTAAATCATTCATTTATTGATTCAAAATATTTCATTCATTCATATTTTTGACTCTCTTCCGATCGAGCCGTTGTTAAGCCCACACTAGTTTTAGGAATAAACGAAAATAAAGTTATTTCGCTTTTCGTTTCAGAAATATTCCTGTGTCCGTAAGCGAAACATATCAGAAACCAAAGAAACTTTATATACGTATTATATTATATTATAAGGAATATCTAAGGAATCATCTAATTAAAACCCATCAGTCTAAATCTATCGGCTTCTGTCGGTAGTAAATTCATAGTTTCTGCAACTCTTACCTAGTTCTTCCCGGCTAGAATTATTGCGCAAAGAAGCACCACTGTCGTAGGCAGCACTGGTGTGTTTCTGTAGCACCTTTATCATCGCGTCCCGTTCGGCTACTTTCGATTCTAGCTCTTTTAACCTGAGAATGACAAACTATTAGGTTATGATGACGTATAATTAAATGAAAGTATAATAAATAAGTTAATCATGTGTATAATATTATATCGATTTAATATTTCTTTCTTTCCTAAAAGCTGCAAGATGAAACTTAAGTACTAAGTCACTAAGGTAAAAGAAAGTAACTGAGTG